>CM044013.1:8958987-9091487 GCA_024085815.1 Flaveria linearis
GAACCTTTTTGAAATTTTTTACTTTTGGTTTGTTGTTGTGGTCACCATATTTACTAAGCCCAATGTTTATTATGGTTATCAAATGATAAGGCCTTTATAGTACCAATATGTTCAACTAATATTGGAATCATCCTCTTTTAAAGTTCATTTTTGATCATTTGAAGTTTTCCTTTGATTCTGAACTCGCGTCTAATTTTGTTTCTACTGATCAAGTTCAGATCTAATTCTAAAGTTACATTCTTGGACGCTTCAATTTATTTGGCTGTAGTTGAATATGACTAATTAAGAGTTGATGTTTGGGATTCTTGGTAGGCTATTATATTTACGATAATATACAAGGCTTTTGGTTATTTGTAACTTGTATGATTCAGTCTCCTGCATAAACTTTATCTTTGGTAACTTGGATGCATTTATCTAAATGCTTTGGGGATGTTGTTCTTTTATCTGCATTTTTCACATCTCTGGATTAACTAGCATAATGCAGGTAAATGACTAAGTGAGTAAATGCTTCTTTATCTACTTTCTTCTTTGAAACATGAAAATTGTCTTGAGTTGTTGGTTTTTATCATGTCATATGTTCTTTATTTCTAGGTAGCAAGTTAATCTAAAGCACACATTTGAGTTTATAGTATTAAATTGGAAGATGTGTTTTTAATTATATATAACTAAATTCCTGAATTATATATGAAAGACTAATGTTTTGTAATCATCCTTGATGTGTTTTTAATTATATATAACTAAATTCCTGAATTATGTAAGAAAGATTAATGTTTTGTAATCATCCTATCTTTTTTTTTTGTGTAGTTTACACTGAAATGTTAGGCTATGCATTTATAATTTGTGGTAACGCTTTGAGTATACATTGTAACACTCTCAATTTCATAATATATAATAAGGAGGGTGCGACGAGTTGGGTTATAATAATAATTCAGAGACTACAAACGCAGCGGAAATTTTTATATATTAAATACTTTTTACATCATTAACAATCATTATGACACTTCAACTGACATCTCAAAACTTTGTCAAACTTCATATACATCTTTTCCAAAAACCCAACATTTAGCCAGTATCATACACCATAACCGGAATTTAACTCGGTGGGGCGCCTCCACGAACACTTCTATTAATACCTAGCATGCATAAGAAAACAAACACAAAATCAGATAAACTGGTGAGTTCTAACGTACATCACATTTCAATAATAACAACTCATCAACTCTTACAACACCGAATGATTCATAAACATTCATCAGTCCATTTATTCGTTTCAGTATTGATATGCATATCGAATACCCATAAGGTATTTATGGACATCTTTTTATCGATTTTAATTTGGTGGGTCAAACCTCCACCTCGCGTGTTGACGGGTCAAACCTCCGTCTATAGTTTGGTGGGTCAAACCTCCACCTCGCGCGTTGACGGGTCAAACCTCCGTCTATAGTTGGCGTTGACGGGTCAAACCTCCGTCTATAGTTGGTGGGTCAAACCTCCACCTCGCCATTCACCGCAATTTACCACTTTCAACTCTTATTCACATTTTCTATTTATTTATATGCATGCCAGTGCCCGATTTTGTCAAACAACATTATCAAACGACATTAACACATAAAAAGGGCAATTAGAACTCACCTTAATGTTCTCAGCAAGTGGTTATCAATCCAATACACTAGGGCAGCTAAAACTTCTCCTTCTCAATGCAGATCTAGAACAACAACCCTAACTTAGTCAAATCACCCCTAGCTGATCACTTCATACGACTAAGGCTATGCGACTGGACTCATTCGTATGACTGAACATGCGACTAAGCTTGGTCGTAAGAATGGACCATACGACAGAGGTGCGAATGAGCTATAACAGGGTTTGTGCGAATGACCTCCATTCGTGCGATTGGTCCATGCGACTGAACTTCAGTCGCACATTTTGAACAATGCGATTGACTCAGTCGTACGAATAGGTCATGTGACTGGGCTCATTCGCCTGAAACGGATCAGCAGCTGTGTTCTTGACATATTTGATCCAAAAACTCAAGTTTTAACCGTTTGGATTATACCATATTCACAACAGAACATATACACCTCATTTATAACCGTTTCGGGTCCTTATTTCATCAAACTTCCCAAAAACTAGGTTCCGAACCTTCACTTTTCAGTTTAACAGAAAGATTGAACAGAAACCCCGATTTAAAACATGTTTTTGGATCAATTTCAACCACATACACAGCTTAACATATTCAAGAATCGATCCGTACCAAGCAAAACTTACCAAAACGAAGCTAGTTTGATCAATTGGGCAAGAACAGGGGTGTTTGGGTTCGAAAGGAACAAGGGGATGAGAATACTGCAGATAAAATCTGCTTTTGAACACCCTTAACCGCCCTACTTATCCTACATGCCTATTTTAGCCGCCATACTCAGTCGCACGACTGGACCCATTCGCACGGCTCAATCGTACGACTGAGCCCATACGCCCGTCATTCGTGCGATTGGGCCTCATTCGTACGCATGGCGTGCGACTGAACACTAATTCTAATTAAATAAATTAATATCAAACTTTTTGGATGTTACAAGTCTACCCACCTTATTTAGGGTTTCGTCCTCGAAACCTGGCTAAAACAATTGGGTGTAGTTCCGTCTCATTTCTTCTTCTGTTTCCCAGGTTGACTCAGATCCTTGGCGATGTGCCCACTGTACCCGGACTAAGCTAATGCTCTTATTTCTAAGTTTCTTCTCTTTACGGTCTATAATAGCCACAGGTTGTTCAACATAATTGAGCTTCTCATCAACCTCAATATCATCTAATGGTACATATTGAGTTTCATTAGCTAAGTATTTTCGTAACTGGGAGACGTGGAAGGTTGGATGAATAGTACTCAATTCTTCTGGTAGATCTAATTTATATGCTACATACCCCACTTTCTCTATTATTCGGAAAGGTCCAATAAAACGTGGACTTAGCTTGCCCCTCTTTCTAAATCGAATAATGCCCTTCCATGGAGAAACTTTCAACAAAACAAAATCCCCAACTTTAAATTCTAATGGTTTCCTTCTACGGTCTGCATATGACTTCTGCCTGCTTTTCGCCTCTCTAATACGATTCTTAACTACTTCAAATTTTGACATTGTTTCCTTAACTATTTCATTATTCCCCAATTCACATTGCCCCATATCTCCCCAATAAAGTGGAGTTATGCACTTTCTTCCATTCAACATCTCAAACGGAGACATTTGAAGAGTAGCTTGATAACTGTTGTTGTATGTGTTGGATCATGATAAGGCTGGTGCAACCAAAATCACTTCATAGTCACTTTTGGTACTACATTAAAGGGCTTCCGAAGCCAAGCAAGAGATCTTCCGAGAGTCTGAGGAACAACAGCTGAAGATATCTACTGAAGGCAAAAGCTGAAGTCAACTGCTGAAGACAACAGCTGAAGCCAACAGCTGAAGACTATCTTCCGAAGACAAAGTCTGATGAAAGAGCTGAAGACAAAGTCTGAAAGCTTCCGAAGACAAAGTCTGATGAAAGAGCTGAAGACAAAGTCTGAAAGCTTCCGAAGACAAAGTCTGATGAAAGAGCTGAAGACAAAGTCTGAAAGCTTCCGAAGACAAAGTCTGATGAAAGAGCTGAAGACAAAGTCTGCTTCCGAAGACAAAGAAGACTCCAAGCTTCGGAAGAAGAAGTCTTCCGAAGTATAAGTGCCTTCGGAAGAAGTTATACTTCCGAAGCACTTTATCCTTCGGAAGACATTGCTATGTCCAACAGATAAAAGTATGGTCCCTGTCAGTCCGCTGCAGACCTCTGATACAGCATGGCATCTTCCTAAAGAGCCATGTTGTTGACCATACTTTATTCTACTGTTCACCTTTTTATGATAGTACATGTTACCAACTTTAGTTGGTGACAAAAGGTAAGTCAGGGACATGTCCTGACTACCAACTCTCAGGCAAAATGTCTGAAAGACCTCACCTAGAGTCTTGTAGTATAGGTGTAAGGTTAGAGGTGTCCAGCTGGAATCAAAGTATACCCGGCTGTAGGTAGTATTATATATATCTTCTCCCTGTAACTATTTAGATAAGCGATTTGAGTCCAAGTGTCTTGTAATCCTTTGAGTTGAGAAGCAATATATAAAAGTACCTTGAAAATTTACTTGCTGTGTTAAATTTTCTTACTGCTTGTTACTTGTTATATTGTGATCAACTCTTCATAAGACTGCTTGCTGAGTGTTGATTCACAGTGAGTTGAGAGAAAAACCACCCGTAATCGATCCTGCATTTGGTATCAGAGCTCCAGGCTCTTGATTGTGAGATCTTACCATCCTAATCAACCTGTTTTTCACTCCTCACCACAATCCACTCACTCAAATGGCCGCTCTCTCCAAGGCTGATATGGAAACCGGTACCTTGACCCAGTCCCCAATGATCACCCCTGAAGACTTTGACACATGGTGTATCAGGATGGAAGGCTTTATCAAGTGTCAAGATTCAAGGATGTGAGACTCCATTGTCAATGGTCCTTTCATACCAAGCACTACATCTGCCACTGGTAATCGCATCATTCCAAAAGATGTTGATGATTACTCAGAGGAAGACAGGAAGAGAATAGAGCTAGATCAAAGGGCTATGACTTCTCTCCAAACTGCTCTCCCCAACTCCGTCTACAGACGCTTCAAGAAGTGCAGGACTGCTAAAGATTTATGGGAAGCATTGAAGCTGATGTATGAGGGATCCAAGGAAACCCAAGAGAACAAGAAAGATCTCTTGAAGCAGCAGTTTGAGAACTTTACTTTCAAGGCTGGTGAGACCTTGACTCAACAATACTTCAGGTATGTTGAGCTAGTAGATACTCTGGCGGATATTGGAGTAGCTCTTGAGAACAGAGACATAGTTAGGAAGTTCATGTCTTCTCTTCCTAAACTATGGACTCACTACTGTGTTGTCATCAAGAGAACTTCGGACCTTAAGACTCTTTCTCTCACAGAGTTGTATGGTATCCTAAGTGCATTTCAGATGGAGATGAACATGCAGAACTCCTCTGATCACTCCAATAACCAACTGAGTTCAGCCCTTCATGTGGTTGAAAGGGAAAGCATAGAACCACAACATCAGTTGCTATGCTACCCTGACAACTCACATACTACCCTTCATTACTCTACCTGAGACTCCAAAGTCTCAAAAGGTTCAACACAACTCCTTTCAGGATAGTTGTGCCTTTGTCTCTGGAAGTGGACACTCTGGTGATTTTCAATACTGCTTTGATGATCTTGAGTGCTTCAGTCCAGATGATGTGGAGTATATGGACATTGTCCAGCAGATGGCTCTTTTAACTTACAGAGCGAAGAAGTTCTTCAAGAGAACTAGAAGGCAATTCCCTCAAAACCCAGTCAACAGCAAGTTTGGGTTTGATAAGAGCAAAGCAAGGTGTTACAACTGCAACCAACTTGGTCACTTTGCTAGGGAATGCAAGGCTCCCAAGAACAACCCGGAACCCCACAGGCCTCCACACATCCCACTGCTCCCAAGCATGAAGAAAAGTCAACTGAAACAGCTGCTGTTGCTCAGGAAGTTGACTGGAGCTTCATGGTACAGGATGTGACTCCAGCTCAAGCACTCATGGCCGGAACAGATGATGATCAGGTATATGAACATCTTTGTACTACTGCCTGTACTGCTAAAGTTAAACTTTATAAGGATTACATTTCGAAATCAGATCTGAGGTTGAGTCTTTAAATGTGCTAAAATCTGACTTTAAGAGAGCTGAATCTGACTATCAAAGGAAAATTGATGAGTTAGAGAAAACTGTGTCTCTTTTAAAACATGAAAAGACTAACTATCTCAAATCAAAGATCTGATCTCCAAACTTTCTGAAGTTCAAGCCCAGTTAGTCACAGCTGAGGCTCAGGCCAGGAAGCAAGCTATTGCTGAGCAAAGCTTCCAAACTATTCTTGCATCAACCTCTCATTCCAAAATGTTTTATCAAAACAAAGAAGGGTTGGGAACCAGTGAAATAGCTCCACCACACTCTTATGAGTCTGTTAGACTACCTAGATGTGGTACTGAAGAGCAAGAGGTTCCAACTGCTGATCCTTCTCCATTGGAACTAGAGGATGAAGCAAAAATAGTGGCCTCCACAGGGGAGAAACAGGAGGATACACCCATCTCCACCTGTGAAGACCAAATCCTGACCACTAAGGCAAGAAGAAGCAGAGCTAAAGCTGCTAGAAGGACTGCCAAGAAGGTTGCAGAGTCCAAGCTTAAGATTGACCCTAAGCAAAAGGGTGTCTTCATTTCTGCCGGATTTCAAGTGGTAGGTACTCCTGATTCAGGAAAGGAGTGTAGTACCAGCACTCCTGTCCTACTGAAGGATCAGAAGTTAAAAGGAAAAGTTGCTGATGAAGAGAAGAAACCTAAGAAACAGCAACCTGCAAGTTCCCAGAAGACTAACATTGCATGCATAATGTGTGGTCTGCATAACCACATGGCTAAAGATTGTTACTACAATCCAGCAAGCACACATTATGCAAATAATGTTAGAAAAGAAGGAGTCAGAGAAGGTTTCTCAGTTGGACCACTTCAAAAGGTCCAAATGATGAAAAAGGGAAAGTTGGTCTCGGAAGCCAAGTTGCTTTCGGAAGAAACTGCTTCTTCTGAAGGGAAAATGGCTTCGGAAGCCAAACCTTCTAAGGTTCGGAAGAACAAGAAGGCTCCCTTGAAACCATCTCAGAAGAAGACTACTTCGGAAGAAAAGGTGGTGAAGGCTTCTTCCGAAAAGAGAGAAGCTTCGGAAGAAGACCATGCTGCAAAAGCTTCAACAAGCTCATCCTCAAAGATCAACCAAAGGATGGATTGGAAGATCAAGGAAGATGCTGCAGCCCAAACCTCTTCTTAACAACGACCTCTATTGAACCCCATTGCATATCTTTTGGTTCAATTATGTCACTATCTTTGGAAGAGCCCAAGACCTGCAAGGCTTGGGCTTCCAAACAAAACTAACCATCTCATCTTATGTGCAGGGACATCCATTTGACAAGAACAACAATATCTGGATTGTAGATAGTGGATGCTCCAGGCACATGACAGGGAACAGATCTCTCCTTCAACAATTCCAGAACTTTGATGGAGGGCTTGTCCAATTTGGAGGTGAGGCGGAGGATATATTTCTGGCAGAGGAAGTATATCCAAAGGCAGAATAAACATTGACAAAGTTCACTTTGTCAAACAGCTTGAACACAATCTGTTAAGTGTTTCTCAATTCTGTGACCAGAAGCATCAGATGCTTTTCACAGAACATGAGTGCATTATCCTCAGACCAGGGATGACAATTCCTCCGGAATTGGTGCTTCTCAGATCTCCCAGGAAAGGGGATATGTACAAGCTGGATATGAACAATGCTTCTCCTATGGGTGAAGTATCATGCTTTCTTTCCAAAGCTGATAGTGATGAGTCAACACTATGGCATAAACGCATGTGTCATGTGAATTTCAAAACAATGAATAAATTGGCTAAAAATAACTTGGTACATGGTTTGCCTAAAAAGGAATTTTTCTGCAAAGATAACTGTGTTGCATGCCTGAAAGGGAAACAACACAGATCATCTCATAAATCCAAATGTGTTAAATCTATCACTACTCCATTACACTTATTGCACATGGATCTCTTTGGTCCCACAAGTATAATGAGCATTGGAAGGAAATCATACTGCCTTGTGATTGTTGATGATTTTACAAGATTTACATGGGTATTCTTTTTAAGAAGTAAAGATGAAACTGCTGAAACTTTAAAATCTTTTATTTTTAAAATAGAAAATCAAATTGATCACAAGGTTAAGATTATTAGAAGTGATCAAGGGACTGAGTTTAAGAACTTCGTTCTTGACTCATTCTGTGACTCAAAAGGGATTGCCAGACAATATAGTGCTCCCAGAACTCCTCAACAAAACGGTGTTGCTGAGAGGAGGAATAGGACACTTATTGAGGCTGCTCGGACCATGTTAGCTGATTCAAAGCTGCCTCTAACATTCTGGGCAGAGGCAGTCAGCACTGCATGCTATGTGCAGAACAGGGTTCTTGTAGTGAAGCCCCATGGAAAAACCCCTTATGAGTTATGGAACAAGAGGCCACCGTTCATTGGCTTTCTAAGGTCCTTTGGCTGCAGGTGTACCATACTTAACACAAAGGACAACTTGGCAAAGTTTGCTGAGAAGTCGGATGATGCTATCTTTATTGGATACTCTTCTAGCTCCAAAGCTTATAGAGTATACAATATCAAGAATCAACAATTTGAGGAGTCATCCAACATAGTTGTTAATGAGCACACTCCTTGTGTTAGGGGGAATGGACCTAAGTATATCTTTGACTTAGAATTGTTTCCAAACTATTCTAAACCATCTTGTGAGAATGTTTCAGCTGGAACAGGTGCTCAAAGTGATGCTGATGCTGATGCAGGTCAACTATATAAGCTTCCCAGACCTCTTCCAAATTCTCCAAGAGCTGAAAGGCAACAAGCTTCAACTATTCACAGATCTGACAGTGTAACTATCTCCAGAAATAGTGAAGCTTCAACAAGTGAATCACTTGATCAACCTCAAAGTTTTTCAGGTGATCCATTACAACACCAAGTTGAGGGAAGTGGTATTCTGAAGGAACAGGCAACTGTTAATACTACTTCACAACCAACCATTGATGATGTTTCTCAATCATTCAATCAGTCCTCATTGAATGACTCTGAAACAGCAGTTGGACAGAGTGATCCAGTTCCTGATCAGAATATGTCTAACCTAGACTTATCTCTGCAACTGGAAGTGATTCCTCGTCTTAGGATTCACAACACTCATCCAACTGAGAACATCATAGGGAATGTCTCTGAGGGTGTGAGAACAAGAGGACAAACTCATCATGGGAATGTCTGCTTGTACTCATGCTTCTTGTCTCAGATGGAACCAAAGAAGGTAGAAGATGCCTTAAAGGATAGTAGTTGGGTTGAATCGATGCAGGAGGAGCTGCTTCAATTCAGAAGACAAAAGGTCTGGAATCTATGCCCACTACCATCTGGTCAAGTACCCATAGGCACAAAATGGGTATTCAGGAACAAGAAAGATGATAGAGGCTTGATTATCAAAAACAAGGCAAGACTAGTAGTTCAAGGGTACACCCAGGAGGAAGGAATTGATTATACTGATGTCTTTGCACTCGTTGCAAGACTTGAGGCAGTTAGGATCTTCCTTGCTTATGCTGCATCCAAGAACTTCACAGTCTACCAACTTGATGTCAAGTGTGCTTTTCTATATGGGGATATAGATAGGGAAATCTATGTGTGTCAACCTCCAGGATTTGAAGACCCACAGCACCCCAACTATGTGTGCAAACTGGATAAAGCTCTATATGGGCTGCACCAAGCACCTAGGCTGTGGTATGAGACCTTGTCTCAGTTTCTCCTGAAGAATGGATACACTAGAGGTACCATTGACAAGACTCTTTTCATCAGAAAGAGTGGAGAAGACATTTTGCTTGTACAAGTCTATGTTGATGACATTATATTTGGTTCTTCAAACGACCAAATGTGCAAGGACTTTGAAAGCATTATGAAGCAGAAGTTTGAGATGAGTTCCATGGGAAAAATGGACTTCTTCCTTGGAATCCAGGTGAAACAGATGAAGGAAGGGTTCTTCATAAGTCAATCTAAGTATGTCTCAGACATCTTAGAAAGATTTGAAATGAAGGACTGTAAACCAGCCAAGACACCCATACCCAGAAACCATAATCTTTGCCCTGACCTTGAGGGGGAGGATACTGATCAACATCAGTATAGAGCAATTATTGTTTCTCTGATGTATCTCACTGCAAGTAGACCAGATATCATGTTTGCCACATGCATTTGTGCAAGATATCAGGCTGCTCCAAAGGTGTCTCACCTAGCTGCTGCAAAGAGAATCCTCAGATACCTCAAAGGAGCACCTAAACTAGGTCTCTGGTATCCAAGAAATAGTGATTTCAATCTCTATGGATACTCTGACAGTGACTATGGTGGCTGCAACATTGACAAGAAATCAACATCAGGAGGATGTCAATTTCTTGGTGGAAGGATTATCTCATGGCAATGCAAGAAACAATCCTGTGTCTCTACATCAACTGCTGAAGCTGAATACATTGCTGCTGCTAGCTGCTGTGCTCAACTGCTATGGATTCAAAATCAGATGTTAGACTATGGATTCAACTTCATGACTACTCCTATCCATATTGACAACAACAGTGCTATCTCCATTACTGAGAATCCGGTGAAGCACTCCAAGACAAAACACATTGATATCAGGTATCATTTCATTAGAGATATTCATGAGAAACAGCTGATAAAGTTAATCAAAGTTGACTCAAATGAACAATATGCTGATTTGTTACAAAGGCATTTGATGAACAAAGATTTAAGTATCTCATATCAGCAATTGGGATGATAAACATTGAATAACTATCTCTTTTGAAAACCTTTTTAAAATATGTAATGTCTTGTGTCAATACAATTTAAGCCCTGTTACAAAAGATCTTTAAATTATTCCAAGTGTAAATTCCTTCCGAAGAGGAATTAACTCTCGGAAGATATTCTTGAATATCTTCCGAAGCCAAATTCCTCAATGGAAATTTTCTTCTCGGAAGAGTTTTTGGTCTCGGAAGAAGCGATTGATTTATATCAGATCTACTTCCGAAACTTATACAACTCTCCATTCGGAAAGACAACTTTACCTTCGGAAGCAATGTCTTGCTTCGGAAGATAGAGTGCTTTCAAAAGACAATCTTACCTTCGGAAGCAATATCTTGCTTCAGAAGAGAAATTGCCTTCGGAAGAAAATTACCTTCGGAAATGTTTTACCTTCGGAAGTAAAGGTTTTATACGTAACGGATATCTTTGGGCCCCACTCTGTAAAAAGTAAAGATTTTGTTCATGATAGTCAGATTATTTAAAATTATCCTTGCCGCCAACATCATTTCTCCGCCGTAAACCACCATACCACCCACAGTAACCCCAAAACAGTTACCCTATTACCGCCTCTACCACAATTCATCCCCTTTTAAATAATCTTGACTGATCAATTTCATCTTCTTTTACCACTTTACAGCCCTAACTGTTCCCTTCACTGTCAAACCCTCAAATTCACCCAAATTTCAAGCTTACCTTTTCTTCAAATGGCGCTAAACCCTCAGCACAACCAAGTCGCATTACTTGATTCGTCAAGGGATGCCGACTTCACCCAAATCATCACCTTTCTCACCGAATCCACATACCTCACTGCACTTACAGTTAACCCCACCGTATACTCCAACCATATGTCTGAATTCTGGAGCAACGGTGAAACTGCAGTTCTGAATGGGGTTCGAGTCCTGAGAACCCAAGTTTGTGGCCAAGAGTTGGTCATCAATGAACAGCTCATCAGGGAGCATCTCGAGCTTCACGATGATGGGGCTCCTACTGAGTTCCCAAGGAAGACTTGGAAGGCACCTATATCCTCATGGGATATGGAGGCGATGTCAGCAGGTCCACAGTATACAAGTTCAACTTCTCTTACAATTGGAAGTTCCTGCTGCACATTGTTCTACACTGCCTCTCCAACAAATCAGGGGGTTGGGATCAAATCCCATATGAACTAGGATGCCTAGTTCATGGGTTGGTGAGAGGTCTCAGATTCAACTACTCACGATTTGTGTTGACCAACCTAATCGCCAATCTGAGCAGGGATACATTCTTCATGTATCCCCGATTTCTTCAACACATAATCAACTGTGAGATGGAACCAAGCAAGCTTGTCTGCGCAGCTGCTCTTCCTGTTCCACACATGAGGCCTACCATCTTCAAAATACTGAAGAAGATGTCCACCAACTTCACTGGACGGTACACTCCATTACCTCCAGAGATGACTGAGCGCATAGCTCCTGGTGACATCCCTGTTATCCCCACAGGTGATGAACCCACACCAGCAACATCCACCACAATACCAAAACCTTCTTTACCCATCAAAGTCACTTACAGAGACGCCCCAAACGAACCCTTGTTCAATCTACTCTGATTGAACAAGCTCCTTCTGTTCACACCCAAAGGGCTAGAGTGGAATCATGGGCTCCCACTCAGTCCGAGGTCACACCATCCTTCACATTTGACCTCAATGTGGGTTTGAGCCTCCTCAGTCTCAAACCCCTGAGCCCGAACCCCAAGCCTTAAGCCCACAGGGTGAGTCTTTACACTCCCCTGTGCAGCCTTCTAGGGACAGCCCCACCATAGGCTCAATGCCTGTAGACATTGATCTAAGTCCCGGGTCAGTAGGACTAACCACCCTCTCTTTCACTGACCTTTTACTCCGTACTGATGAAGAGATTACATCTCTCCATGGCCATGAAGTTGATCTACAACACCCTCTGAAAGATCAACAGAGCCAAGAGGGATCCCTTGTCTCTAGCCCCCATCAGAAGCCAGCTACTGAGGTGAGTCCCACTGATGTGGAGGGGACTCATGTAGACTCAGCTGCCACTACTCAGAGTCTCTCATTGAGCTCTCAGGACAGTGGTAACATCATTAGGACTGAGTCTACGGCAACTTTGCCCATTGACATCTCTGAAAGAGATGACTCTGAGCAAAGGAAACCAGGGTGCCAAGAAACCACATCTGGTGGTGAGAGTGAGCATACTAGGTATGTTATCTCATCTCCCCGTGATTCTTCTTATGAAGATGAGGGAAGTATGCAACTAACACTTCAGTACTTGCTTTCTAAGGTCTCCAACCTGGAATCACAGGTGAGGATCTTAGAATCAAGGACTGCCACTCAGCAACTTGAGATTAACTCTCTCAAGGCTAAACTAGCTGAGAAACAGACGGAGAGGTCTGTTAGGCATGTACCAATTCAGGTCTCAATGACTTCTTCCTCTAGCTCATCTAGCTCTCAAGATGATGCTACCAAAAAGGGGGAGAAAGTTCAGAGACAAACATCTGAGGAACCACAGACCCAATTCATTTCTTCCCAACTAATCACACTACCTGAGTCATCTCAATCCTTTCTGGAGATTGACTCAAGGATGCTTCAAGATCTCTACAGACTTTTCACAAAGTTTGTATTGAGATCATCCCTAGAACAGCCCAGCCCCGACACCACACTTGCATACTTTGGGGCTGAGGAGCTTCAAAGACTGACTGCACCTTCTACCACTGTGGAAGAAGTTGGTCAACCTAAGGTCTTCATGGAACCTGAGATTAGCTTCGAAGGGGAAATGGGGACTGATGGCCCAGCAACTGAAACAGATGGGACAGAACTTGCAGCAGTCTCATCTTCCGAAGCTCTAGCTGAAGCTTCCGAAGCTATATGGAAGCCTCGGAAGAACAAGAAAAGTCTTCCGAGGCCGAAATAGAAGCTGCGGAAGGCTTATTTCAGATGTCCGAGGAACTGGCCATCACAGATGTATTGCTGAAATAGCATCTGAGGTGAGCAGGGAGGACACTTCTGACATTCCTCCAACCCAAGCACCAGCTGAACTTCTCTCTCAATCACAACCCTCCATCCAAGAACCACCACAGTCAAGCACTGCCAAAGACAAAGGAAAAAGAAAATTGACTGCGGAAGAGCTTCAGGAGGAGGAGAGGATTGAGAAGGCCAAAAAGAAAGGTAGGTTTCCTACTGAAAAGCTGCTAGCTGCTAGTTCTAAGGCAGCTGCAGCCAATCAGGAAGAGATCAACCAGAAGAGAAGAACAGCACTCATTGACCAGCTCATCAGTCTAGGAGCTGCCAATGAGGAGATACTCCTGCTACCACTAGAGGAGTTGGTGACTTTGGAGAGGTCAACCAGGCTACAACAAGAAAGGAAGCCAGGTTGGCCTTGGAGAAGGAAAAAGAAGAGCAGAGGAGGCAGCCCTGAAGCTGAGAGAGGATAGGATCAAATTCCTACTCTCAAGAGGCTTCAGTCTTCCTGAACTGTCTCCACATGACAATGACATGATCCTGCTGCTCCACAATAAAGAGCAGGATCAAATGGAGAAGGAAAGGAAGAAGGCCGCTAGGGAGAAGTTGAGGGTGAGAAGAAGAGGGAGGAAGAGAAGGAGGTCACTGCCACCAAGAAGTCAACTGACAAAGCCTGGATGAAGGACTATCTCCGGCTCATGGCTTCTCTGGTAGGCAGGTGGGACCCATGTCCGAAAGGACACTCCAGCGGATAGTCAGTGAAATCAAAGCGGACATCCGTTTGGGAAGAGAAGGGAGATGTACAGGAGGGTACAGGGAACGGTCTCAACCCCAGCCACTCAACCACAGCCAAAACCCACACCAGAACCAACTCCTTTTCCCATCAAAGCCGAACCCACTGATGAAACCTTCACCCCTAAACCCACAACTCTACCCAACCTACCACATCACCTCAACCACCCAAACTACCCATCCTAAAACCCAAACACAACCCAAAACCACTAAACCTAAGCCTACCAACAAAAACCTAAACCATCCCCTCAGCCTCCTCAACATCTCTCCTTTGAGGAAATAAAGGAGTTCAAGACGAGGCTCGTCAACTGCACTACCTTGAGCAGCATCTCCTGTGAGGGAGAGCTTATCAACATCACCTATGTTGATAACTCTTCAAGCTCCCTCACCCTAGGCAAATTTCTTGAATTGCCTAGAGACACTTTGGGCCAGGCTGCAAGACTTCTTGGTCTCAACTCCGATACCCTCAATGCTGAGGAGAAGAGACTAAGAAGAAGACTGGTGACTCTGCTGGATACCAGGAAAGAGGACAGGATTTCTGGTCAATCTCCTGGACCTAGAAATGCTATAATCCAGTGGAGGTTCGATGAACCTTCTCACAACTTTGTTGTGGTAAGGGAGAATGGCAAAACCAACAGGCTTAATGCCACTTCTCTACTGCATCTCAGCAGATTCGATCTTGCTGAGCTTGCAGAGAAGCCATTCTCCAATCCCTTCAACTCTGAGACTGCTGCACACATCAGAAACCACATCAACGGTATCCACTTGGCTGAACGAAGTAGAAGAGCCAAGATTGAAGAAGAGTTGAAGTTGAAAAGAGTGGAAGACAAGGAGAGACCAACCACCAAAGGCACAGCCTTTCTACAAATGGTGGAAGGTCCTGAATTGGAACCAATAGTTCGATGGGAATATGACTATACTTCCATCAACTAACTCTTTTCAGAGGGACACAACAGAGGGTACACATAATCCAAGGTGACAGAGTAGAGGTTCTGTCCACCAAGGATCTGTACAAGATTCTCAGCACCACAGCAGGAAAGAATGAAGACACTGATAAACACCTACTTTCTTGGTGCTGAGAGCTTGAGAAGAAGAGAGAAGTGAAGTTTTGGTAGCATCAGCCTAGGGGATTTTGTTGGATCATGATAAGGCTGGTGCAACCAAAATCACTTTATAGTCACTTTGGTACTACATTAAAGGGCTTCCGAAGCCAAGCAAGAGATCTTCTGAGAGTCTGAGGAACAACAGCTGAAGATATCTACTAAGGCAAAAGCTGAAGTCAACTGCTAAGACAACAGCTGAAGCCAACAGCTGAAGACTATCTTTCGAAGACAAAGTCTGATGAAAGAGCTGAAGACAAAGTCTGAAAGCTTCCGAAGACAAAGTCTGATGAAAGAGCTGAAGACAAAGTCTGAAAGCTTCCGAAGACAAAGTCTGATGAAAGAGCTGAAGACAAAGTCTGAAAGCTTCCGAAGACAAAGTCTGATGAAAGAGCTGAAGACAAAGTCTGCTTCCGAAGACAAAGAAGACTCCAAGCTTCGGAAGAAGCAGTCTTCCGAAGTATAAGTGCCTTCGGAAGAAGTTATACTTCCGAAGCACTTTATCCTTCGGAAGACATTGCTATGTCCAGCAGATAAAAGTATGGTCCCTGTCAGTCCGCTGCAGACCTCTGATACAGCATGGCATCTTCCTAAAGAGCCATGTTGTTGACCATACTTTATTCTACTATTCACCTTTTTATGATAGTACATGTTACCAACTTTAGTTGGTGACAAAAGGTAAGTCAGGGACATGTCCTGACTACCAACTCTCAGGCAAAATGTCTGAAAGACCTCACCTAGAGTCTTGTAGTATAGATGTAAGGTTAGAGGTGTCCAGCTGGAATCAAAGTATACCCGGCTGTAGGTAGTATTATATATATCTTCTCCCTGTAACTCTTTAGATAAGCGATTTGAGTCCAAGTGTCTTGTAATCCTTTGAGTTGAGAAGCAATATATAAAAGTACCTTGAAAATTTACTTGCTGTGTTAAATTTTCTTACTGCTTGTTACTTGTATATTGTGATCAACTCTTCATAAGATGCTTGCTGAGTGTTGATTCACAGTGAGTTGAGAGAAAAACCACCCGTAATCGATCCTACAGTATGCGAATTCTTTGAAAGGAAGATGACTATCCTAGCTACCTCCAAAATCTATACTACATGCCGTAGCATATCCTCCAATGTCTGAATGGTTCTTTCACTTTGACCGTGTTGGGGATGATAGGTGTACTAAAGTAAAGTTTAGTTCCATGGCTTCGTGAAATTTTCTCCAATACCTGGAGGTAAATCTGGCATCTCTATCAGACGTAATACTTTTCGGAACTCCATGCAATCTAACTATTTCTTTAGTAAAGATATCAGCAAACTTTTCCACCGAATAAGTTTCCCGTATTGGTAGAAATAAAGCACTCTTGGTTAGATGATCTACCACTACCCAAATAGTATCATAACCTTTTGGTGTACGGGGCAACTTCGTTATAAAATCCATAGTCAGATCGTCCCACTTCCAAACTGGAATGGCTAATGGCTGCAATAATCCATAAGGTTTCTGATGTTCAGCTTTCACTTGAGGCGCAAGTCAAACATCTATTTACATACTGCATCACATTAAATTTCATCCCTGGCCACCAATAATCATGCTTTAAATCTTGATACATTTTAGTCATGCCTGGGTGAATGGAATACCTAGATTTGTGAGCTTCATCTAGTACCCTATCGCGTAGAGCCAACGGAACCCACATTCGACCAAATCTGATTTTAACACCATGACTATTTTCTTCAAAATATTTACTTGACCAACCATTCTTTCTCTCTTAATGTTTCTTCTTTTAATGCTTCCAATTGGGCTTCTTTCAGCTGTTGCATAAATCAGGAGTAATTACAAGTTTATACGCCTTAACCTTAATTGGTTCGTACTTCTCCTTTCTGCTCAATGCATCAGCAACCACGTTTGCTTTCTCGGGGTGATACAGAATTTCACAATCATAATCTTTGATTAATTCCAACCATCGCCTTTGCCTCATATTCAAATCTTTTTGCTCAAAGAGGTACTTCAGGCTCTTATGATCAGTAAAGATAGTACACCTCACTCCATATAAATAATGTCGCCATATTTAAGAGCAAAAACTACAGCTGCTAGTTCTAAATCGTGGGTTGGGTAATTAACTTCATGGGTCTTCAACTGTCTAGAAGCATAAGCAATAACTCTCCCACGTTGCATCAAAACACACCCCAATCCCTGATACGATGCATCAGAATATATCACTAAATCATCTACACCTTCTGGTATGGCCAATACTGGAGCTTGTGTTAATCGGTTCTTCAGTTTCTGAAAAGCAACTTCCTGTTCTTTATTCCATTCATACTTAACGTCTTTTCGAGTTAATTTCGTCAATGGAGAAGCAATTTTAGCAAAATCCTGAATGAATCTCCTATAGTATCCTGCCAATCCTAAGAAACTACGAATTTTTGAAGGACTTTTAGGAATCTCCCAATTCATCACGGCCTCAATCTTCGCAGGATCCACCAATATTCCATTCGCATTCACACATGGCCCAAAAATTGCACTTCTCTTAACCAAAATTCACATTTCGAGAATTTTGCATACACTTATTCTTTCTCAAGGTTTCCAATACTTATCAAATGTGACAAGCATGATCTCCTTCGTTCTTAGAATAGATCAAAATATCATCTATAAACACAATTACCGATTTATCCAGCATCGGTTTACATACTCCGTTCATCAAATCCATGAATGCAGCAGGAGCATTCGTTAACCCAAACGACATCACCAAAAATTCATAATGCCCATATCGTGTACGAAAAGCTGTCTTTGTATGTCCTCTTCTTTTACCTTTAACTGATGATACCCGGATCTAAGATCTATCTTTGAGAACCAATTAGCACCTTGGAGTTGATCAAACAAATCGTCTATATGAGGTAATGGGTATTTATTCTAACAGTTAGCTTGTTTAGTTCTCTATAATCTATGCACATCCTCAAACTACTATCCTTCTTCTTTACAAACAGAACTAGAGCACCCACGGTGAAGTGCTTGGTCGAATAAAACCTTTGTCTAATAATTCCTGTAATTGCTTCAGAAGTTCCTTCAGCTCAGCCGGTGCAAGTCTATAAGGGGTTTAGCGACAGGTTTTGCTTCAGGTACTAGGTCAATTCTAAACTCAATTTCTCTATCAGGAGGTATACCGGGTAGATCCTCAGGAAAAACATCAGGGAAATCACAAACTACTGGAACTTCTTCTAATTTCTTCATCTCCTTAGCAGTATCAACTACATATGCCAAGAATGACTCACAACCCTACTCAATAATTTCTCACCTTAATCATAGATATGACCTTCACCACACTATCATGATCATCACCAAAAACCATACTAGATTACCATCTGGTGCTCGCAACACAATCTCTTTCTTTTGCATATTATCTGAGCCTCAAACGTAGATAACCAGTCCATTCCCAATACTACATCAAACCTCCTAACTTCATCATGGTAATCTAGCAGGAAATTTTACACCTTCTAGTTTGACAAAACAATCATCTATTACCTCACTAAAACTATAAATTCATTAGAGGTAGTTTCTACTGAAAAGGCAACATCTAGCTTTGATGGTTTAACTTTTATTAAGACATGGAATTTTATTGATATAAAACTTTATTAGCCCCGAATCAAATAAAATTCTAGCTGGTACATTATTAACAAGAAACGTACCCGACACAACATCTGGTAATGCCTTAGCCTCCTCCGTAGTCATTGTAAATGCTCTCCCCGCAGTACCGCTACTACCACTCGCACTGACTTTACTCGGTCCTCCCACTGCATGAATGGGACCGGTCCAGGTCTAAACTTTGGACACTCAGATTTCATATGTCCCATCTCCCCGCATTCATAACACCGAAGTTCTGGACATCTGGAAACGAAATGTCCAGGTTTCGACATGCCGGGTGATTCAATCTACATTTCCTCTATGAAACTTCCCACATCTATTACACCGAGGAGGGGGACCTACAAAGCCCCTAACATTAAACTTTCTCTTCTCTGCGGCCCACCTGTCCATACATAGGCCTAGAACTCAGTGAAGTTTCCTGACGACTAACTACTTCTTCTTTCACCACAGGTTTCTCGGACTCAGCGACTTCCTCATACATGTCCGCAGCCAATTTACCGTGGCTTGGTATGTAGAAGGAGAATTAGACTTACTAGCATTCTCACCTTAGGGGGTAATCCCTGAATATACCTAGTAATCCTCTTCGCCTCAGGAGTTACTAAATGAGGTAACCAAGCGAGCCATTTCTTCAAACCTGGAAGTATACTCTTTATGACTTAAACTGCCTTCAGAAAGCTGCAAAAGTTGATCTCAATTCTGTCCGTCTTGCCTTTCGGACAGAACTTTTCTATCACTAACGCTTTAAAGTTTCCTCACCGTCATCTGGCTCACGGCGGCCTCACCCATGGCCTCTCTACTGTATCTCCAGTACAAGCTTTTGCTTGAAAAGAATGCACTGCAAAGCCCAGTTTCTGGTCTTCCTTGCATCTACTAAGTTTAAACGCTGCTTCCATCTCTCATAACAACTTATAAGTTACTACTACATCCTTCTGGCCTTCAAACTTAGGCGGTCACATTCCTTAAAATGCTTATATGACACTAGTTTCTCCACTACAGGCTCAACATAACAGGTGGAGGAGTTGGTTGGGAAGATGATTCACCACCTTTCCTAAGGTCACTTAACATTTCAGGTAAAGTAGTACGCAACACTCGGGCGAGCTCATCACCTATAGCCGCCTTAAGTTCATCACCTGAATCCTAGCTTCAGGTCTAGAATTTGTATTGCTGGTTTCCTCCATCTACGATCAGAAATAAACCATAATCAAATAATGAGTGATACCAGGATACTGCATATAATGTAAATTACTCATAACATTGGCCAGGTGTTATCAATTATTTACTTATTCATACCATCCTGCCTCTTCTCATTATCCTTTCACAGTTTATTTCTAACTCTATCTAAACCACAGAATCATGTATACACATATACTATCCTTCAATCTAGACATTGCTTTTATTTATCAATCGACTAAATTATCACTAACAATTATTTACACAATATTCCCCCCACTTCCGGTTGTAGATACTGGCACTTCCCACATTTTCATTAAAGTTTGAAACAATCAATTGTTCAAATCTCTTAACTAAGGCTCTGATACCAACTTGTAACACCCTCAATTTCATAATAATATAATAAGGAGGGTGCTACGAGTTGGGTTATAATAATAATTCAGAGACTACAAACGCAGCGGAAATTTTTATATATTAAAAACTTTTTACATCATTAACAATCATTATGACACTTCAACTGACATCTCAAAACTTTGTCAAACTTCATATACATCTTTTCCAAAAACCCAACATTTAGCCAGTATCATACACCATAACCGGAATTTAACTCGTGGGGGCGCCTCTACGAACACTTCTATTAATACCTGGCATGCATAAGAAAACAAACACAAAATCAGATAAACTGGTGAGTTCTAACGTACACCACATTTCAATAATAACAACTCATCAACTCTTACAACACCGAATGATTCATAAACATTCATCAGTCCATTTATTTCGTTCAGTATTGATATGCATATCGAATACCCATAAGGTATTTATGGACTTCTTTTTATCGATTTTAATTTGGTGGGTCAAACCCACCTCACGTATTGACGGTCAAACCTCCGTCTATATAGTTGGTGGGTCAAACCTCCACCTCGCGCGTTGACGGTTCAAACCTCCGTCTATAGTTGGCGTTGACGGGTCAAACCTCCGTCTATAGTGGTGGGGTCAAACCTCCACCTCGCCATTCACCGCAATTTACCACTTCAACTCTTATTCACATTTTTCTATTTATTTATGCATTCAGTGCCTGATTTTGTCAAACAACATTATCAAATGACATTAGCACATAAAAGGGTAATTAGAACTCACCTTAATGTTCTCAGCAAGTGGTTATCAATCCAATACACTAGGCAGCTAAAACTTCTCCTTCTCTCAATGCAGATCTAGAACAACACCCTAACTTAGTCAAATCACCCCTAGCTGATCACTTCATACGACTAAGGCTATGCGACTGGACTCATTCGTACGACTGAACATGCGACTAAGCTTAGTCGTACGAATGGACCATACGACAGAGGTGCGAATGAGCTATAACAGGGTTGTCGAATGACCTCCATTCGTGCGATTGGTCCATGCGACTGAACTTCAGTCGCACGTTTTGAACAATGCGATTGACTCAGTCGTACGAATGGGTCATGTGACTGGGCTCATTCGCCTGAAACGGATCAGCGGCTGTGTTCTTGACATATTTGATCCAAAAACTCGAGTTTTAAAATATTCCGTTTGGATTATACCATATTCACAACAGAACATATACACCTCATTTATAACCGTTTCGGGTCCTTATTTCATCAAACTTTCCAAAAACTAGGATCCGAACCTTCACTTTTCAGTTTAACAAAAGATTGAACAGAAACCCAGATTTAAAACATGTTTTTGGATTAATTTCAACCACATACACAGCTTAACATATTCAAGAATCGATCCGTACCAAGCAAAACTTACCAAAACAAAGCTAGTTTGATCAATTGGGCAAGAACAGGGGTGTTTGGGTTCGAAAGGAACAAGGGGATGAGAATACTGCAGATAAAAATCTGCTTTTGAACACCCTTAACCGCCCTACTTATCCTACATGCCTATTTTAGCCGCCATACTCAGTCGCACGACTGGACCCATTCGCACGCTCAATCGTACGACTGAGCCCATACGCCCGTCATTCGTGCGATTGGGCCTCATTCGTAAGCATGGCGTGCGACTGAACACTAATTCTAATTAAATAAATTAATATCAAACTTTTTGGATGTTACAAGTCTACCCACCTTATTTAGGGTTTCGTCCTCGAAACCACTAAAAATTGGGGGTAGTTCCGTCTCATTTCTTCTTCTGTTTCCCAGGTTGACTCAGATCCTTGGCAATGTGCCCACTGTACCCGACTAAGCTAATGCTCTATTTTTTAAGTTTCTTCTCTTTACGATCTATAATAGCCACCTCCGTGGGACTATAGGAGATTCATTCAGGAGAAGCAATATATCCATTACCTCCTATAGTTTGGTGGATTGGTAACGCCGTATTTACAATTAATCTCCAAAATCTATATATGGCTTTGTGTATTGGTTTGGTAACGCTTTGAGTATATATCACTCTTTTGAATGAAATTTTAGTTGAAAGCGAACAATCTGTGTTTGATAAATCATAGTTTGTTTTTGATACATTTATAGTAATTTTAATGTGTGTTATGGTCGTATTAACCCTTCAATTATGTTTGTAAATAGCTAAATGCTTGAGAGCTCTCATTTGATTGTAGGTGCATTCATGGATACCATAAGTAACATAGATTTTGATTATGTTGCTTCTTGACCTTATGCAAAGATTGTTCACAGAGTTCCTGTCATTTCTAGAATTCTCATAGGATATGGTAAAGATACACTTCTCATTTGTATTACCCGTTTAATAGATATGGCTTTGACCCACATATATACAAATTAGTTCATTTGGGATATGTTGTATCTCTAAGTGATTAAATGGTTAAGTTTAAAGATTTAATTAAAAGGAAATGGTTGAGTGGGTCAAAACTCAAAAATATGTTTCAAAGTTAAATTAATTTAGTTAAAACTTATTTAGAATATGTACTCATATTTAACACATTAATTATTTATGATATAAATTTGCTTGTCACCCAAAGTGACCTGAGACTTGCTAAAGTTGTCCAATTTAACCAGTTACCTAAGTAGCCCATTTTGCCACCCGTACCTTTAGTTTATCTAAATCCTCACTGTCCATGTATATTTGCATGTGGTCTCTTGGCTTCTGTTGAAGTTCTATTAAGTATTTTTTCCGGCTGAACAATTTGACCTATTTTCTATCATATTTGTCACACTAGAGGTAAGTTTGCCATCATCAAAACCTCAACCCTACTGTTGAACAAGATTTTATTGGACTATTTATTTGTTTGTTTGTTGTATGCAATAAACTTTTACTGTGGGCAGGTTTCTTTAAATAAGTTAGAAAATATTGCAACACTTGAAACCCTTTAATAAGGCTACAACACATCTATTTTGTATGCTCTCGTGGTGATTTTGATCTAAACAGTACAAAAGACAATATGCATTTGTGTAGAAAAGGAAATCTTCATATGGGTCAACTTGCTAATGCATTTGTGAGACAGTTGATGCATTTGGCACTTAGACAACCGAGTTACATGCTTTAGTCAGAGTATGCAGCCATATGCATTCGACACTTGACCCATATGACCTATTTTAACCCACTCTAGTATTTATAAACAAAAAGTCATAATACTATATTGTTTTATACACGTTATAATAACATATGTTATGTTGCAGTTTCATATCCACAAAGGAACTAACCATCTCCACAAAGCTAAATTCCTTTCGACAGCTAATATTCAAAGTTTTTTCATACTTATTAGAAGTCGAGTATATCCCACCAATAAATTCAACTTGTGTATTACCCAAATCATACTCAACACATCTTTCTCAATATTTACGATTCAAGCTTAGTTCAATGTTAGATCCGATATGAAAAAGAACAACATGGGTAATAAGTTATTTATTTGTGGTCCGAAAGGTTGCATGGTTATTCGATATTTTTCGTGAATTTAATAAAAAATAATTCTTGGCCCCATGGATGTATTGAGTATCTGCCAGTTGCCATAACAAATAACTATACATGATTTAGTCTCTACTTAATGGTGAATATTATGTTTTGTTCCATGTTTTAATTTATTTTTTTTTAATTCATACTGACGATTATTGGATGTCACATGACACGCTCTCATATTACAGTCGTTCAATATTATTGATTTATTTGTTCTGTGTTTCTTTTTTGTAGTCGGATGTCCTTATACTAATAAGTTACATTAGTTTAAATAAATAGTGTTTTGTTTAGAATACAATAAGAGATATTTATGACATTATGACATGAAAGTATGAAACCCACCAAGCCACCGGACGGGTATAAAACTAGTTATTCATGTTTTTGAGTTATGTACATAGCCATGCATACCATAAATAAGTTCTTGATACACACATTTGAGCTAGTTCGGTACACAAGTTTAAACAGAAGCTATAGGAAGTTAAACAGTGGAAGTCCCTAAAATGGCATCCTTTATCAACTGGAGCTCCCGATAACACTAGATGTGTCCATTCTATGTTGTGGTGATTCCATTGAACATGATACTCCTATTTCCAGCAACAAACGCAAACACATTTCAAGATTCATCATATAGCCTGTTGTTTCTTCCTTGTTGGTTCTGATCAGTCCAATCTTCCTATCATATTTGAGAAGCACCGGGTCAACGATCCTCGAGTGCACCACCGCCCGTCGCGTTCTTAGCGTAGTCGTGTAGGCTGATGAGCTCTTCCCCAAACTTGACATCAGTAGGCTTCTTACATATCATCTCTAGCAACATATCCCATAACTGTACATATCTCCACTTCTTGACACTTTGCTCCTGTTGGAATGTTAATAATCAAGAATTATAAAAATTCAAATAGAAAGTCAAACTTTGTAAATTGGCGGTAATTTAGGGTTGATTGTGTTAGTTTAGTAGTTTTATTACCGCCATATTGACCTATAAATAGGACATCTTGTATCGACATTTGTGTGGAATAACATGTGTGTTTGTGTGTGTATTCTGTTCTCCCTGTTTTCCCACCGAGTCACTGCACATGAATGTGCATACTCATAATCTTGATTCATCCACTAATTGATCCTACATAATCGATCTGAAGGGGCCTCAATAGCTCCCACCCCATATTCTGCAATCAAATCACATTAATTCTTTTCATCTCATCAGAACTGAATATACAAATTATGCATTGGCCATAAATGTATATCAACTAGGTTTTGTATCTGGTGTGTAGCGAGGCGGAGACATGTATAATAATGAAAGAGGAATCAGTATTACTAACATATGGGTCGTGGCTGTTAGAAGTAAAATGTCTAATAAATGGTGTTTTAGTTAGTAGAAGGGTTAAAGTGTCAATTGTTCATTCTCGTTTGTACTTGTGGGGTCAAATATGTTAGTTGTTAAGTGGAGGGACTGAAATTGTACATAGTTAGTTGACGGTTGCGGTTGGGGGGTTGTTATAACCAGCCTAACGAACTTGGAATGAGTATGTGAATTGTGTCAATATCTCTTCTCTCTGATTCTCTCTTCTTACCTTAACATTGGTATCAGAGCAATCCGATCCTCGGATAGCTCTTGATTTCCGATTCAATTCCACTATCCAATTGAAAACCTGACCCTAGACCTCATTCCGATCCGGCAAAGTGGTCAATTGTGCGACGATGTCGACCAGAAATCAAACGATCGAGAACCGTATGCAGAGCAGGAGGCTTCCTTATTACGTCTGGAATCCGATAATAGCAAGAATTTGAAGGAATTGGAGGCGATTAAAGTTGTAACAGCAAAGAATTTGGGGGAAATGGAGGCGATTAAGTCGCAGCTAAGCGAGCTGGTAAAGAATGTTCAAACTCGCGAAACAACCTCTAATCAATCATGATCGGATGGAAGGTGGTGAATTGAACCAGAATTTCATATAGCAGCAACAATAATCGACTCACTAAGATTGAATTCCCCAAATTTAACGGCGAGAATGTTGAAGGTTGGCTTGTGAAAGTGGAACATTTCTTCGATATTGATTCCACTCCTGAAAGGCTTAAGGTGCGATTCGCGATTGTTCACTTGGAGGATATGGCTCTTCTGGCATCAGTCCTTCGTTCAGTCAAGGGGAGGTTCTATTGAAGGTATGCCTTGGACTGATTACAAGTCTTTCATTACTGCTCGTTTTGCTATAGTTTTTAGGCCAAGATTCGATGGGATCATTGGCTGCGATTAGGCAAACAGGATCCTTGCAAGAGTTATGTAAGGAATTTGACTTAGCTCTTACTAAAGTTTCAATTTGTGATGAATATGCTGTGAGTCTATTCCTTAGAGCTGTTAAGCCTGAAATAGGATATCCTTTGAGGTTGTTGAGGCCAAAAAATTTACCTGAGGCCTATTTGTTGGCTAGGATTCAGGACGAGGCTTTGAATTCTGTGTATTCTAATCAATGGAGTAAGTCGGCTAAAAGTAGTTTTGTGGCTGGAAGTAGTAAGGGTGGTTATATGGGAACACATGCAGTAACTGGGGGATCTAACATTCCTCTATTACCAGCACCACCTACTAAACCTAAACCATTAATCACAAGAAGATTATCCCCTAAGGAAATTGAAAAAAGAGGGCCAAGGGAGAATGCTTTGGGTGTACTGAAAAATTTACCCCAGGGCATGTGTGTAAGAAAAAACAATTGTTTTCTTTAGAACTCATTGAACATGAGGATGAGGAAGAAGGTGTTACAGTGGGCCATATTGTAGAAAGTAGTTCACAGCCTCAGATTTCCTTACATGCCATTATGGGGGTGCCTTCTTATTCCACAATGAAGGTAAGGGGTCTATTGGTACGAAAACCTTGGAGATACTAATTGACTCAGGGTCAACTCATAATTTCTTAGACACTCGGGTGGCTAAGAAGATGGGATGTCCTATTACTGCTATTAATCCCATGAATGTAATAGTTGCAGATGGGAATAATATGTCTTGCAGTGGTATTTGTCAGAATTTACAATGGATGATGCAGGGAAAGTGGTTCAAAACAGATGTACTGGTGATAACACTTCCAAATTATGACATGGTCTTGGGGGTGCAATGGTTACAAGCCCTTAATGATATTATGTGGAATTTTAAGAAGCTGACCATGAGGTTCAACATGAATGGATCTGAGTTTGAACTCAAGGGGACCAAGTCACAGGGGGCCAACTTCTGTTCAGTAGACAAGATGGATTGTGGTGTGATTGATAAACACTCCTTTGCTCATGCTCAGCTATTCAGCTTGCAGGCCATGAATGGGAGTGAATCCCAGCATGTTCCAAAGGTGGGAAGTGCAGGCTTACCAAAAGAAATTGAAGACTTGTTGGCCAAATTCGAAGATGTATTTGCTGTTCCTACCACACTACCACCAGCTAGGTCTTGTGATCACAAGATCATTCTTAAAGAAGGAACTCAACCAATTGCTCAGAGGCCCTACAGATATCCATCATTACAAAAGGACATCATAGAACAAATGACTCAAGAGTTACTAGATTTGGGGTCATTAGAGAAGTACTAGTTCTTTTGCTGCACCTATAGTCCTAGTCAAGAAAAAAGATGGGTCTTGGCGCATGTGTATAGACTACAGAAGGTTGAATGAGGCTACTATTAAGAACAGTTTTCCCATTCCATTGATTGATGATTTACTAGATGAGCTGGGGGGAAGCACTGTGTTCTCTAAATTGGACCTAAGGTCAAGATATCATCAGATCCGTATGCATGAAGATGACATTTATAAAACTGCATTTAGAACCCATCAAGGCCATTATGAGTTTTTGGTCTTACCCTTTGGCCTTACAAATGCACCAGCTACTTTTCAAGCCTTGATGAACAACACTTTCAAGCCCCTACTTCGAAAGTGTGTACTAGTTTTCTTCGATGACATATTGGTGTACAGTCAGAACATGGAGCAGCATATTCACCATCTTGAGATGGTTTTGCAGCTGTTGAGGGCTAATTCCTTAGTAGCAAAAAGATCTAAGTGTTCTTTTGCTGGTACCAACGTGGAGTATTTGGGGCATATCATTAGTCCATCTGGAGTAGCAACTGATCCTAACAAAATTAAAGCTGTTGTTAATTGGCCACCCCCTACTACCTTGAAACAGTTGAGAGGATTCTTGGGTCTTGCCGGGTACTATAGAAGGTTCATTAAATCATTTGGGTCTATTGCCAAACCTCTTACTAACCTTTTGAGGAAAGAGGAAGGCTTTAGATGGACCCTTGAGGCCCATTGGCTTTTGATCAGTTAAAGGAGGCACTTACATCTGCTCCTGTGCTAGCATTACCAGATTTCAAGAAGTGTTTGTAGTTGAAACTGATGCATCCGGAAAAGGATTGGGAGCAGTTCTTATGCAAGATTCCCATCCAATTGCTTTTATCAGCAAGGGTCTCTCAACTAAACAGCAGTCTTTGTCTGTTTATGAGAGGGAGTTACTAGCAATCATAATGGCTGTAAACACTGGCACCATTATTTGATTGCTAAGCACTTTATAATTCGCACTGATCAAAAGAGTTTGAAATTTTTGATGGAGCAAAAAGTAACAACTACTCTGCAACATACATGGTTGGCTAAATTGTTGCCCTATGACTATGAGATTGTTTATAAAAAGGGGGTGGAGAATTCGGTTGCTGATGCTTTATCTAGAGTGGATGGGTTAGCTTTATTCCAAATGGCTGTCAGTTCTTGGATCCCCTACTTTTGCCCAAACTTCAACAATCTTGGTCTTCTGATCCATCTACTGCAACTATTATTCAGTCATTACAACAGGGTTCCCTAGTCAACCACTTCTCTTATGATAATGGCCTCCTCAAAAGAAAGGAAAGATCTTTATTGGCAATGATCCCAGCCTCAAACTTGATGTCATCAAATTGTACCACTCTTCACCTATGGGGGGTCACTCAGGATTCCTTCCCACCTTATACAGAATCCAATCCGTATTCTCTTGGAGGAAATGTGCTCAAGAAGTTAGACAATTTATCAAAGGGTGTGTTACATGTCAAAGAGCTAAATATGAAACTGTGGCTTCCCCAGGCTTGTTACAGCCCTTACCCACTCCCACTTCTGTTTTTACAGATATTTCTATGGATTTATTTGTGGGTTACCTAAATCCATGGGTAAGGATACCATTTTGGTGGTGGTGGACCGACTTACCAAGTATGCCCATTTTATGAGCCTTTCTCATCCTTACACGGCTGCTCAAGTGGCTCAAGTGGTTTTTGACAATGTTTTCAAACTTCATGGCTGCCCTAATACCATTGTGTCTGATAGGGACCCTTTGTTTCTGAGCAAGTTTTGGACTGAGTTTATGCGATTGCAGGGTGTAGAGTTGGCCTTCTCTTCTGCTTACCATCCTCAATCAGATGGTCAAACAGAGGTTCTTAACAGGTGTGCGGAGTCATACTTAAGGTGTATGGTGATGGATTCTCCCTTGCAGTGGCCTAAATGGTTGACACTAGCCGAATGGTGGTATAATAGTACCTTTCACTCTGCAATAGGAATGTCCCCACATGAGGCCTTG
Source organism: Flaveria linearis (assembly GCA_024085815.1). Lineage (NCBI taxonomy): Eukaryota > Viridiplantae > Streptophyta > Magnoliopsida > Asterales > Asteraceae > Flaveria > Flaveria linearis. The sequence continues at coordinate 8,988,532 of CM044013.1, forward strand.
TATGGTGTTCAGCCTCCTTTACATATTCCTTTTGTGCCCAATGACACCAGAGTAGATTCACTTGAGCAATTATTCCAGGAAAGGGAGTTGAAAATTGCTCAATTGAAGGCTAATTTGTTAGTTGCTCGGAATAGGATGAAGCAACAAGCTGATATGCACAGATCTGAGAGGCAATTCCAAGCAGGGGATTGGGTCTATGTTAAGTTGCAACCTTATGCTCAGAACACTATGAAATCTCATCGTTTTCACAAGCTGGGCCCCAAGTTCTATGGACCATTCTTAGTAGTTAAGAAGGTGGGACAGGTAGCATATCAGTTAGATCTTCCAGCCTCTTGCCAGGTTCACCACACCTTTCATGTTTCGTTGTTGAAAGCAGCCTCTGCACCAACTGGTCCTATCACTCCTCTTCCAACTGAGCCTCATTTCTTATTCCAGCCAAGGGCATTGTTGGATAGGAAGATTGTTCGTAAGGGTAATCACTTGTCATCAAGTGTGCTGGTTCATTGGCATGGATTGTCTGCAGCAGATGCCACATGGGAAGATCTTGAGGAGTTTCAGCTGCGATTTCCCACATTTAATTCTTGAGGACAAGAATCTTTCCGGCGGGGAAGTATTGTTAGAAGTAATAATGTCTAATAATGTGTGTTTAGTTAGTAGAAGGGTTTAAAGTGTCAATTGTTCATTCTTGTTTGTACTTGTGGGGTCAAATATGTTAGTTGTTAAGTGGAGGGACTGAAATTGTACATAGTTAGTTGACGGTTGCGGTTGGGGGGTTGTTATAACCAGCCTAACGAACTTGGAATGAGTATGTGAATTGTGTCAATATCTCTTCTCTCTGATTCTCTCTTCTTACCTTAACATGGGCTTAATATCAGAAATTCTAATCTGATATACATTCTAATAATACGATGTAAATCGGATAATTTCAATAGTTAACAGCTGGCATAACACACACACACATACATACCTGGAGCTGCATACCCAATAGTTCCTCTAACTCCAGCTGAGCTGCTATTATGTGTAGTTTGGTACTCAGATTGAAGTATCTTCGAAAGCCCGAAATCTCCAACATGTGCCACCATATCTTCATCAAGAAGAATGTTGCTCGGCTTCAGATCACAGTGGACAATAGTCTTTCCAGCATGTCGATGAAGGTAATCGATCCCATAAGCGACATCCAAGGCAATGCACACTCTTTGAATCAGACTGAGTTGAGGGTGCACATTTTGATGGTTATGCAACCACTGGTCTAAACTTCCATTTGGCATGAATTCATAAACTATGGCTTTGAATTCGCTGCCTTGAAAGTCGACGCCACTGCAACAAGTTATGACTTTTGTTAGGTTCCTATGTCGAGCGTTTCTTAGCGCCTCACACTCAGAAATGAAGCTCTTGGAACCACCTTGACGACGGAGGTTTAGTACTTTGATAGCAACAATGTTCACATGACCATCTGCATGATCAAGACACCCTTTATATACAGATGAAAAGCCTCCTTCACCGATGAAGTTTTTGGTTGAAAACCCATCGTTGCTTTGTAGAGTGTTTCATAAGAAACCTGCAGTAGGGGCACCACGGAAGTAGTAACCGGTGGCTCATCATCTTCACCTCTGGTTTTCCGGTGAAAGCGCGTGAAAAACAACACCATGGCTACAAAAAGCAACCCAGAACCAAAAGAAATCACTAACACAACCGCAAGACTCAGCTTGTTTTTCATATTATTCGAAGGGCACTTGCGTAACTGAAGTTCCGGCATGCCTCCACAAAGCCGAGTGTTGCCGATAACAGACACCGAACTTGCATTGGCAAACACTCCTTTTGTCGACACTTGACCCTCTAAGTCATTGAAAGATATGTTTAGCAGCTTTAAAGGAATTACTTCCAAATAAGCCGGAATTCCCCCGGTGAAGTTGTTATGTGAAGCATCAAGGTTTTCGAGTGCTCGTAAAGATCCCAACGATGCCGGAAAAGATCCCGAGAAGAAGTTGTTGCTTATGTTAAGATTCAGAAGGCTGCTACAACCATCGAGGGTGCTCGGAATCTCGCCGGACAACCGATTATTTGCCAGAATCATTTCGTTTAAGTTCTTAAGATTACCCACCTCCACCGGAAGTTGTCCGGATAATCGGTTATTACCCAGATTCAGGCTAATGGATAGCGATGGCAGTTCAAACAGTTGCCTAGGTATATCTCCGGTAAGCTTATTCCGATCAAGGTTTAACTTTATCAACCTTTTACAGTTTCCTATACTTGATGGTATGCTACCGTTAAATTCATTCAAAGTCAGGTAGAGTTCAAGCAACAATGGCAGATCTCCTAAACAACTCGGAATCTTCCCTGAGAAAGAATTATCCGTAAGATTTAGCCTCTGTAGATTCTTAAGTTTGCCGATGGTCACCGGAAGCGTGCCGGTGAGTTGATTACTTGACAAGTCTAGTAGCGTTAGACCTGAAATATTACCAACCGAAGAAGGAAGCCCACCCGAAAACCGATTTGAAGCAAAGTTAAGATGATACAGTTTAGTTGAAAAACGCCCTAAAGATTCCGGCAGGAAACCTCTCAACTTATTGTAAGCGAGATCAAAATATCCCAACTCTCTGCATATCGACAGATCATGTATAAACTTCATTTCGTCATCTTCTCCAGTTCCGAAACTGTTTGAAGTTAGTGACAAGAATAAAAACTACAGGAATTCCGATGAGTGATTACTAGTTTTCCCGATAAATTGTTTTGAGAAACGTCTAGGATATTTAGTTGGGGAGAACTGAGTACCGATGGCGGAAGGGGGCCGGTTAATCGGTTAGCCGACAATGAAAGTATCCGAAGACGAGGCAATATTATTGAGCCTAAGTTTGACGGTAGTCTACCGGTGAGTTGATTGTTATCTAGAAAAACTTGTTCTAAAGATGAACTAGTGTTATATAAAGAAGGTGGGATAGTACCAACAAGGTCGTTTCCGGGCATTGCAAGTCTTGAAAGGTTAGTCAGCCGGTGGAATACGTCGGGAAGACGTCCACCAAGCTGACAGTCGCCGAAAGAAAGTGTTTCGAGGGACGTAAGGTTTGCTATGTATGTTGGAATCCCACCTTGGAGAATGTTCACGTGAAGGATGAGGATTCTCAGCTTGTACAATGAAGCAACCGCATCTGGGATCTTGCCCACAAGGAAGTTTTTACCCAAGTCAAGGACTTGGAGGCTGGAGCAATTCGTGATGGCCACCGGAATGTGCCCGGTGAAGGAGTTGTTATCAAGACGTAGTTGTTGTAATCTAACAAGACGGCCAATTTCCGGTGGAATTTCACCGGAAAATGAGTTGTTAAAGAGGAGAATCCCCGTGAGAAAGCTTAGATTTCCGATGGAAGGAGACAACGTACCGCTTATGCTTCCGGATGAGAGGTCCAAGAGGGTGACTCTCCCGTGGCTGCAGGTAACACCTTTCCATTGGCACAAGTCAGTGGAGGAGTCTTTCCATGACGCCATGACACCTCGTGGGTCGTCTTTGATCATGGACCGTATGTCGAGCAATGCTTGATGCTCGTCGACCACTCCGCTGCTGCTGCTGCAGTGAGTGTGAGTGAGTGTCAAAACCGCTGCAAAGTGCACCAAAAGGGACCATTTGGGACTCATTTTTGGTGGTAATTAAGTTGTGAATCAAATGTCGTACGTGTTTTTCCAATCTTCATATAAAGGCTAGCTAGAATCACACTAGCTAAGCTTATTGGTTGCTGATTGTGATGTCAGTGGCTTATTTTTAGTCAAGTTTTAGTAAACGCTTTACCCTATTACCTTTCAATTTATCTTTTAAATGATATAATTTAGAAAAAAAATTAAAAATAGTTATTTGATCCAAATAATATGTTAAATGGTAATAACATGTTTTTTAAGAGCAGTTTCTTCACAATCTCAAACTTCTAATAATTGGGTTTTCAGTGGATTATCAGTCAATGTTATAAACACAACTCTTGACAGTACCGGTTTTAACAACTCCGTTACCATCTCCGATCTCCCTCAACCAAAGAAACTTCTCATGCGAGAACCAGTTTCTCACTAAAACCCAATGATAAAGGTTGATGCCTGAAAAAGTTGATACAAATGCATAATAATATGTATACTAGGTGAACTTTAAATATTAAGTTTTATTTTAAATATCACTAAAAGTAAAACTAAAATTAATCACTTGACCCCATTCAACATCCATACCTTTATTAAAATAATAAATTTATTGTACTTTTTGTTTATGTAATAACATCAGTTTTGTTTTAATTTAAAATGCTAACATCAAAATCTATCGTAAAAATAATAACTTAAAAATTACAGGTTTTTTTACATGTAAGACCAAATTATATTTCACATAACTTTTAGTTTTATAAATAGACATACAAAGTACATATGACATAAAATAAAAAAAAATACTGAAATACAAAAGACAGTCTAAGCATCCTGATTAGTAGGTGTCATGCATTGAAAATAATACAATTTGTCACTCATAAAACGTCGATATTTATTTAGCTATTTTTGAAAAATCCATCAATATATGTAGTTCTTTGCCCATAACCAGATCAGAGATGGTAATGGAGTTATTAAAAACGCTCCTGACAAAAGTTGTTTCTAACATTGAGTAACAACCTAATTATTTGAAGTTTGAGATTATAAAAAAAAAATTCTTGCAAGGGATGGTATTATCATTTAGCATATTATTCTGGTCAGATTGACTTTTTTCAAATTTTTTTCCTAAACTATACCATTTAAAAGAAATTTTGTTACCTTTCCACTCAAACTTTATAAAAAACTAAATTATATTTACTTCACACTATATTCTTTATTCAAACATATATTAAAAAATAAAAATAATTTGCTTATATTTAAACTAGTTGTAAACTCCAACCACGCGTTCGCGGAAATTCTACTGATATAATCCCTGTAGTAGAACAACTATCATTAACTTAACATCTTTTATATTTTTGCAAGTATATGTGCCATACATAACTACCAATAGGCATGAGATAGGTAATAGAAAGATAACATGTTTATACTAATTGTATGTATATATGAATCCTCACACTCCTATTGAAGTTCAAAGATGAAGATAAGAATAAAATTAGATGATGAAATAAAAAAACAGCAGCGACAAGAGAGTCGGAGGTGAATAACCGCCGACCGACAAAAAGCCACCGGCAGCGGCGGCGATACTGATCCCCTACTCCAGCTCCTCCCTTTTTCTCCTTAGAGAACTCTCACACACATAAAATCACCTAAACCCACTTAAAATAGAAAAAGGGAGGCTTCATGAGGTTGTACAAAATGCAAAAGAGATTATGAATCACTGTTCATTTCCTTTACTAAATAAATATTTAGGGTAATACACTTCAGTCTGATAGAGGGGGACCCAACACCTTGTGTTTTTGTCCCTTTGAAAATCTAGACTAGATTAGTAGATTATGTAGCTTATCAAACTCTTATAATAAGATTATTTACAACTTATTCTTTAAAATTATATGAGTGTGAGTTTTTAAATTATATAGAATGGTTTAATTAGTTGTGAGTGGAGGAGAGAGAAAATGTTACTGTTCATCTGTAAATTTAAAGATTTACTGTTCAACCCTTATAAATTTTTTTAATATTTTTAAAAGTGGTTGTGAGTGGAGGAGAGAGAAAATATAATGAAAAATGTATAAAAATATATTATTTAATTAAAAGAAGAGAGAAGAAATAGTGATTTTTAGTGTAATTATAAGGACGAAATAAAGAATGGGATGTGAATGCTCTAACACCATTAGTTTTTTTATAGACAAATTTAATCTACTTCTACTTCTAATAAAACCATTAGTTCTTGTTTTAAAGACGACATTGGATTGGTTGGTCCAATCGGTCCGAGCGGGAATAGGATGGGTGTCCGAACAGGTTCGAATCTATTCGTTTTGAAGGGGTTCGATCGGCCGGTTCGTCCCGAATCGGTGGTCGGACCGAATTTTGATTTTTTTTATTTTAATGAGTGAAAACGGGATTTTGAATAAAAAATAGTGTGTTGAACATAAGATTATTATTAAGGTTTCTATATAATTATAAATACACATAAATTACTTATATTTGAATTATATATATATATATATATATATATATATATATATATATATATATATATGGATCCATTCATATGAAACCAATATTTTGGAAAAAACCAAAAAAACCAACATCAACCAATCAGAATTTTCTAAAATATATTATTTTTCTTTATACAACAAGTATACAAAAGGGCAAAATGATAATTTGTTAAATTCCATTCAACTTAGTGGGCTGAAAAATTTAACTGTTCCTTCCACTTCAATTAACCCTCCGATCTCCCCTATTTCAAGTAATTCAAACTTGAAGCTTTATCATGCCATTAATACTATGATTATTCATTCAAAACTAAACAACAATTATATTCTATGAGTCGGTTGATTCTTGTGAAGATTATCTGCTGCATAATGGATAGTTGTTGGTGTTCAATTAAGCAGGCGCCGCATGCAATCCGGGATATTTTCGACTAGCTTAATTTAAATGAATGGATCAGGTTGTTCATCATAGTTATGCGATACATCCTCAACATGTGAGTTATCCTAATCACATGATTTAATGTTATTATTTGCAGATGGTGAAGATGAACTCGGATATACTTCAACGGGTATCATGAAAGAGCATTGACAGTAATAATAGTTTCAATTGACATCATGGTTGCAACAAGCAACGTAGATGTTGCCCAGGATGTTAATTGCACAGAAGCTAATGACTTGATTAATTATGATGTTGTGTCTCATGATAAAGATGTCGGAATGAATAGCAATATATTATATAAAGGGTTGTTGATGTTGGAATCTCCAAAGAAGAATAAAGGTAAGGTGATAATAACTAAGCCCATTCAATAACTTGACTGCACTTATAATGTCACACCCTCAATTTCCACAAACGGGGTTTTACCGTTAGGCGTGTGACAAACCAGGATCTCAGACACGGTCATATCAAACGACACTATATGAGTTCAAAATAAACGTTTGACTTAAATAAGAGAAATACAAATGAAATGAACATCAGTGCGGAAGCATATAAATAAAACGTAAACCAATACTAAAAGTTGCCAAGTGCTATGCCAAAACAAAATGCTCGATGCAAGATAAATAAGTTTGATGATGATGCATGTCCTGAGTGAATCCTTAGCCGTGAAACTTAAGATTGAGCGTTCCTATTACCTGAGAAAACATGCTAAAGGATGTCAACATAAAGTTGGTGAGTTCACAGGTTTAATCACAAATAAAATATTTGTAACTGTTCAAATGGTAAAGTAATTAAAGCATATCGATAGGTAGCTAGCCTATAAACAAGTTACTTAGCGTTTCGAACCGAAGCTGACTGTTTTGTATGTTTGTTGCCTTCCCGTCACGTCTCACCAGACAGTGACAAATGTTAGGTCAATAATGCACCCGTTTGACCTCCAATCAAGCTAGCACGACTAGCCCGGGCGGGGTTTGTCAAACCCAGTAGTACTACTCAGAATTACCTCGCTACACATTACTAATGGTTCGAGAATGTAAGGAGTTTTAAGTATGTTTGCACTAACGTAACAGGCGATAAACAATAATACCAAAACCATTTTGTAAATATCTGCATGTTTTCTCCCCCAAAAAGGAAAGAAAGTAAAATAGGGGCCGTGAAGACTCACCTCGAACGTGATGAAAATAAAGTGAACAGAAGGGCTTCTAAGGATGCGAACAACGAGCGGACAAACACCTATAATTAGTTATAACTAAGCCTTTAAAATGTGTTCGACAATAATAGATGTATTCGGTTGGTTCGGGTCGGTTCGGGTTTAACGTGCGACACGCACACATACGAGTACATTTAAACCCTTGAATACACATACAATCATACACGTCACAAACGCAACCATTGACACCACCGTGTACAATATATATACGCAACCATTACATACAATGATTACATACACATACTATACATATATATATACACTAACAACAAACCTCCACATATATATACATACCAATGTGTACACACACACACACTTCACGCATACACTATATATACAATTAACACACACAATATATATGTATATATATAAGCTGCCATCGTACACAGCAGCCTTGGCTGCTGTCACACCCCAACCTTGACGGCGGAAACGTCGAGGTGTGAGAGTTAAGATCATTCATAGCCAACGCTAACCTTAAATGTAAATATTATTATTATAAGTTTCAAATGCAATTACAACCATAAGAATATGAAATAAGTCAAAACATAAAACAAAAGTAATCCAAAGCTTTTCATTCTTTAATCTAGGTCTAAATCCTAGATTTATGCAAACTTCAAATGATGACTTCAAACTTGGCATTTCCTGAAACATGTTAAAAATAACAGGTCAACTGTAAAGTTGGTGAGTTTGCAAGGGTTTCACATACATAATATCCCATGGGTTTTCAAGTAGCAATTCACGTTATAGGTTATAAGTTAGCAAGTTTATAGAACACATATAGTACTGTGACAACCCGAAAAAAAAGAAAAATTCGTTAACTTAAAATATATATATATATATATATATATATATATATATATATATATTTGAATAATAACAATGATATTATTATCACTATAATATAATAATAATGTAAATAGTATATAATAATAATACTAGAAATAAAATTTATTATTATTAACTAAACTCTAAAAGTTTGGGGTGAAAAATGTAAATTCCAAAACTTGTTTTAAATACTTTTCGCATAAAATATAAAGTCTCATAAGTTGGGGGCCATTTGTGTAATTTTTTTAAAACACAGCCCAAACCCCCGCCCGTTCCCCGATCACCCACCGGCCGATCTCCGGCCGTAATCCGGCGAAGACCAAACCTCCCAAAAACACGGATTTGACTCGATTGAACCTTCCCGACATCTTCGCATGAACGATTCGAACCTAGGCCCACGATTAATTTGAAAATTTGAAGTGCTATCCTTACCAAACCCACTCGACCAAACTTTCGGCCGACCCACCCACGAAATCGAGCACTATAACACTAAATTAATCCAAATAATCGAGTATAAAGGATCGGTTATCTGTTCCTAATCAACTACCATTTTCAATTCTATCTAAAAACACAAACACCATCACCGATCATCATCTTACAGTCGACCTGTTCTTGATACCTTCTGCATCAATTCGAGCTCAATTAAAGGTAATTAACCACACCAATTTACTCGTTTCAACACCAAGATCAAAAGCCCTATGAATTGAATCGTTAATAGAAACGAATTGAGAATCAATTTGGTTGATCATAAATCTAGGGTTCTTGATTTGGGATTGATCAGTGGACTTGTGTTTAAAAGATTTAGGGGCCGAGTTCTATCGCGGCCACGGCCCTTAGCCCACCGGTTCCATGCTCACTTGACAACCAGGAGGTCCCGGGTTCGACCCCGGGCACCTCCGTTTATTTTTTTAAGGGCTTTTTAAGCTTCTAAAAATTACAAAAAAAATCCTAAAATTTTTAAAAAATCATTTTATGAACTCTGATTATTTTTAATCATCAAACTTAATTTTCTGCAATTTATTTATAAAAATATCTTTAAATTTTATTTAAAACTCTAAGAGAATGTTATAGCTAAAATCTAGACTTAAAATACCAGTTTATTATTCCAACCATTGTTTATTTAAGTGGTCGATTTAATCGTGTTTATTTTTAGTTAATTACAAAATCTTAACTTAACTTTATAAATAATATTAAATTTTTATAAATATTATTCTTGTCTCGTATTTTATAATCGTTGCTACAAAAATTAGCATCGTTTGTTAAATATAAATGACAAAAACCTCAAACCACAAATAAAACCCTAAACCTCGATTTAACGTTGATCATATTATTAAACTTAAATATTGTAACATATATATATAATCGACACCGAACCGATTTGTGAGACGCGAAACCGTACAGTTATTATATTTATAATTAATAATTGATATTAATTATATATATATATACTGAATGAAACACAGGTTAATTGGAAAACCGATCTTTTGTTCTTACAATTACTTGTTGCTCTACACTCGAGGTGAGTTTTCACGGCCCCATTTTACTTTCTTTCCTTTTTGGGGGAGAAAACATGCAAAAACTATTTTTGTTATGGTTGCCAGTGTTATTGATATTGCCTGTTATGTTAGTGGGAAACGCATTTGAAAGTCCTTACAGTATCAAACCGTTAGTAACGTGATTAGCGAGGTAATTTTGAGTAGTACTACTGGGTTTGACAAACCCCGCCCGGGCTAGTCGCGCTAGCTTGATTGGAGGTCAAACGGGTGCTAAATTGACCTGTAACGATTGCCACGGTCGGTTAAGACGTGGTGGAAAGGCACTAAACACACACAGTCAGCTTCGGTTTGAAACACTAACTAACTTGTTTATAGGCTCGCGACCTATCGATATGCTTTATATACTAAACCATGTAAAACGCTTTTCTGACACATTTCTTGTTGATTAAACCTGTGGACTCACCAACTTTATGTTGACACATTTTAGCATGTTTTCTCAGGTCACAGAAACGCACAAGATTAAGAACTCAGCTAGGATGCATGCATGGCATACATCACTACTCAACTGGTTTAATTTATTGAAACGCTATTGATTCTTATGGCTGAAACGCATGTTGAAACGATTCACTGTTGATTTCTATATTTGAAACGCTTCCGCAAGTTTGAAACACTTATGATTGATTTAAAGATCTAATCACTTAATGTGATGTTTTGTAATTACTGTGTTTGGTGTAACTCATGCTATCTGAGATCCTGGTATGTCACACGCCTGACGGTAAAACCCCGTTAGCGGATTTTGAGGGTGTGACAGATTGGTATCAGAGCATTAGTTATAGCGAACTAAAATGGACTTGCATCTCATTTGCATTGCATTTTAGACTATAGCTGGATTTGCATTAGTTACACACACATAGATTTCTAAGCTATGTTTACTTAATCTGGATACTTGAAAACTTTTACTTTAACATACGGGAGGGTTTGAGTGCCTAATTCAAGTGATTTCAGACTCCAAAACTCGATTGTTATTCCAAAATCTCGTCAAAGTCTGTGTCCCACCACTGAATACATGCAATGCTGGAAGAGTAAGATGCCTGTATCTCGAGGTGTTCTGTCTAGGCAAGGTATTCGCATATATCCAAATCAACCGATGGACCTGTTTACCTTACCTGGGAACCCTTGGGATGAGTATCTGCTTATAGGTACGCATGTTTTCAACAAAGTTGTGGTTGACTAAATACTTTGATTAGTCAACGTACTCGCTTTGATTCACGAATCAAACGAATACACTTGGAACATCTCATTGTCGTGTTGAATAATTCTTGTCCTTGATTTCGTTTTCCCGATATAATACATACATATTTGGTACTTCTATCATTGATGACCACTGTAATTGACAAGATATGTTAGCCTGATAGGAGGAACCGGGTGATCATGCAAAACAAATTACCATTACGGGTGCACACGTAATTGTAATTTGTCGTGCATGCTAAGTCCGGTGAATCTGGTCGGGAGGTAACATTGTAGTCAGTATAAGTCATCATTCCTACACCTTGAGCAAGAAAGTCTTGGTTTTCATAAAACATAGCCACTGATATGGAAACTATCTATCAGTTCTACATGTAGGAATGCTTACCCTTACCTTGAATTTGGACGAAATTCAAACCATGACATTTATGTTAATCCCTCGGATTCGGACTGATTCCCTAGCTTGTTTATTTCTTTAAATCCTTAAATTTCTCTTCCCTTTTCATTCCAAGACAAAAGGACTATTTTCGACTGATAGCTTTTGATATTTTGTAATGTAAAGAATGTCTGGAAGAGGACGTGGACGTGGAAGAGGTAACATCTCACTGACGCCTGTAGAATTGGCAGCAATAATCAATCATAGTATTACCACAGCGTTGGCAAACCAACCCCCTCCACAGCAGAATCCTATTGGACAACCGACTTGCACCTACAAGTCCTTTATGGACTGCAAACCTAACCCGTTCAATGGAACTGAGGGAGCGGTGGGACTGCTCCGTTGGTTCGAAAAGCTAGAGTCGGTGTTCGAAATCTGCAACTGCCCTGCTGGGAATAGGGTAAAATATGCTGCTGACACACTGGATGGTGCTGCTCTGAGCTGGTGGAACACACAAGTTCAGATGCTAGGCGTTGAAGCTGCAAACGCCACAACATGGGTAGAATTCAAGAATCTGCTAAAAGAGGAGTACTGTTCACGGGATGAAATACAAAAACTGGAAACTGAATTTTGGAACCTGAAGATGGTAGGTTCTGAAATCGAAGCCTACACAACTCGTTCTCATGAGTTGGCTACTCTGTGCCCTACTATGATTAACCCGACACAAACGGGTTGAAAGATACATCGACGGACTGGTACCTGAAATCCAGAGTATGGTCACCACTGCTAGACCAGCTACCATTCAGGAAGCTGTTCAACTGGCTCACAAGCTCACTGATCAGGCAGTGGCACATGGTATCCTACCTAAACGTGGCGCCACCTCTGGACCATTCGAACACAAAAGGAAATGGGATGGTAACAACAGTAAGTCTTCAAGCTCCGATCAACAACCAATCAGAAAGTTTGATTCAACTAGAAGCTTCACAAACAACAATCAGAACAACAACAACAATGGTCAGGGATCGAGCAACTACGTTGGCAAAAACCCAAAGTGTAACAAATGCAACTTCCATCATTATGGTCAGTGTGATCGTTTTCGTTGTCAAAGATGTGGCAAGACGGGTCATATTGCTAGGGATTGTAGGGGTGATCTAATGGCTAGGCAACAACCTCAACAACAACGCCAGGGCGGAGCGACTAGGGGCTGTTATGAGTGTGGTAAGGAGGGCCACTACAGGAAGGATTGCCCACAACTAAGGAATGGCAACAGGGGCAATGATGGAAACAACAACAATGGAAATGGTGCCAAAGGTTGAGTTTTTGTGATTGGCTCTGGTGAGGCAAGGGATGATCAGGATGTGGTTACTGGTACGTTTCCTCTGAATGGTCGTTTTGCTTCTATACTGTTTGATATCAGCGCCGATAAGAGTTTTGTTTCCAACAAGTTTATTAAACTCCTAGACGTAGCCTTAGTTGATATGGAACCTAGTTACACTGTAGAATTAACTGATAGGAAACTAATTGAGGCAACTCACATCATTAAGGGACGTAAACTCGGATTATCTGGACATGAGTTAGGAATAGATCTGATGCCTGTCGCACTTGGTAGTTTTGATTATCTAAAAACCAAGCCAAAATTTTCTGTCATGAGAAGTCTGGTTAATCTTACCATGAGGTAACGATCATGAGTATTACAAGTTTCTATTCTATACCCTAGGGTGCGAGGATCATAATTCTAGTAAGACCTTGTTAAGGGTAACAAAACATTACTGACACATGCTATTACTTAAGTCCTGTCCTACTTAGAGCATTCATGGTATTTCCAATCATTTTAAGAGATATTCCTCCACTTAGTATTTCGGTAACTGAGGAACTGATTGAATACTTAGAATGAAAGTGGACTACAGGAAATTTAGAAGAGTGATGATACTCTCTAAACATACATTACGTTATTCTTTGGGATGATGCTAAGGAAAATTAGGATGTCGTGTAACCGGTTTAAGCACATTCTTAGTATACCGGTGATGCTTATATATAGGGTTATTGAGGTGAGTTCAAAGCCTTTGTGATTGAGTACTATTACTTAAGGAATGAAATGCAAAAGTTAGAATTGTAATTCTAAAATCGTGCAATGGTAGGATTAGGTTGTGCTCTTTATACTGACAAACTCTATGAATTGACAAAGCTGATGTCATACCTTATGACATTAGACCAAATAGGATTAAGAAGGACACTAGGCAAATCTAGTGAGTAGTAGAAAGAAGTTGGAGGGTTGAACAAGCAACCTAGGGGTAAGGTAGACAAGAATGCTAATGTTGTAAACCTAGCTATGTTGGTTAATACGATTAAGCTAAAATGCGTTAAACGGGGACATTAAGGAGGTTGGAGTTCCGACCATTACCATAAGTGTGCCCTAGGTCGATTAGAACCCAAGGACAAGTTAGAAACAATCAGAATTAGGAAATGGCTATAGCTAGAAAGTAAGAACAGTTAAATTATGGAAATAAAGGTCATATAAGTCAAGGTAATACATCACACGGTCATACATTTACAACTGAAGCAAGCCACATTCGACAAGACTAAATGTTATTACATGCACATACCTTATCATCAGTAGCTACACATTTATTTGATACTAGGGTTGATAATAGCTTTGATTCTACTGGAATTATTCTTTAACTTAGCATTAACCCTAGCTAGTTGCGTAGAAATTTGAAATGACCAATAGTAATAATTAGAGGTTACACAAAAGTAAACGAAGATCATGTCTTTGACATAGACTTAATACCGTATGAATTGGTTATCAAAACATGAAACCAAGATAGACCATCAGGATAAGGTGATTCATCAAAAGTCTCTAGAACCTAATGAGATCACGTTTGACTCAAAGTCTCTCCCTGGAAAGGGATTGTACGATATAGAAAGGAAGTGTATTGCTGATGAATCATTTGTTGTTCTTGGAAATCGATGAACAGCTTCGTTTTATTGAAGAACCAGTAGAGATTATGGATCTATAAGTCAAAACCCTAAAACGTAGCAAGATACTTATGGTGCGTGTTAGGTGGAACTCAAAGCGTGGCCCAGCGTTCACTTGGGAACGTGCGGACCAAATGAAATCCAAGTACTCACATCTTTTCATTTCAGCCTCCTCGTGATTAATTTTCGGGACGAAAATTCCTCTAACAGGGGGATAATGTGACAACCCGAAAAAAAATTCGTTAACTTAATATATATATATATATATATATATATATATATATATATATATATATTTGAATAATAACAATGATATTATTATGACTATAATATAATAATAATGTAATTAGTAATAATATAATAATAATACTAGAAATAAAATTTATTATTATTAACTAAACTCTAAAAGTTTGGGGTGAAAAATGTAAATTCCAAAACTTGTTTTAAATACTTTTCGCATAAAATAATAAAGTCTCATAAGTTGGGGGCCATTTGTGTAATTTTTTTAAAACACAGCCCAAACCCCCGGCCGTTCCCCGATCACCCTCCGGCCGATCTCCGGCCGTAATCCGACGAAGACCAAACCTCCCAAAAACACGGATTTGACTCGATTGAACCTTCCCGAAATCTTCGCATGAACGATTCGAACCTAGGCCCACGATTAATTTGAAAATTTGAAGTGCTATCCTTACCAAACCCACTCGACCAAACTTTCGGCCGACCCACCCACGAAATCGAGCACTATATCACTAAATTAATCCAAATAATCGAGTATAAAGGATCGGTTATCTGTTCCTAATCAAATACCATTTTCAATTCTATCTAAAAACACACAAACACCATCACCGATCATCATCTTACAGTCGACCTGTTCTTGATACCTTCTGCATCAATTAGAGCTCAATTAAAGGTAATTAACCACACCAATTTACTCGTTTCAACACCAAGATCAAAAGCCCTATGAATTGAATCGTTAACAGAAACGAATTGAGAATCAATTTGGTTGATCATAAATCTAGGGTTCTTGATTTGGGATTGATCAGTGGACTTGTGTTTAAAAGATTTAAGGGCCGAGTTCTATCGCGGCCACGGCCCTTAGCCCACCGGTTCCATGCTCACTTGACAACCAGGAGGTCCCGGGTTCGACCCCGGGCACCTCGGTTTATTTTTTTATGGGCTTTTTAAGCTTCTAAAAATTACAAAAAAATTCCTAAAATTTTTAAAAAATCATTTTATGAACTCTGATTATTTTTAATCATCAAACTTAATTTTCTGCAATTTATTTATAAAAATATCTTTAAATTTTATTTAAAACTCTAAGAGAATGTTATAGCTAAAATCTAGACTTAAAATACCAGTTTATTATTCCAACCATTGTTTATTTAAGTGGTCGATTTAATCGTGTTTATTTTTAGTTAATTACAAAATCTTAACTTAACTTTATAAATAATATTAAATTTTTATAAATATTATTCTTGTCTCGTATTTTATAATCGTTGCTACAAAAATTGGCATCGTTTGTTAAATATAAATGACAAAAACCCCAAACCACAAATAAAACCCTAAACCTCGATTTAACGTTGATCATATTATTAAACTTAAATATTGTAACATATATATATAAATCGACACCGAACCGATTTGTGAGACGCGAAACCGTACAGTTATTATATTTATAATTAATAATTGATATTAATTATATATATATATATATACTGAATGAAACACAGGTTAATTGGAAAACCGATCTTTTGTGCTTACAATTACTTGTTGCTCTACACTCGAGGTGAGTTTTCACGGCCCCATTTTACTTTCTTTCCTTTTTGGGGGAGAAAACATGCAAAAACTATTTTTGTTATGGTTGCCAGTATTATTGATATCGCCTGTTATGTTAGTGGGAAACGCATTTGAAAGTCCTTACAGTATCAAACCGTTAGTAACGTGATTAGCGAGGTAATTTTGAGTAGTACTACTGGGTTTGACAAACCCCGCCCGGGCTAGTCGTGCTAGCTTGATTGGAGGTCAAACGGGTGCTAAATTGACCTGTAACGATTGCCACGGTCGGTTAAGACGTGGTGGAAAGGCACTAAACACACACAGTCAGCTTCGGTTTGAAACACTAACTAACTTGTTTATAGGCTCGCGACCTATCGATATGCTTTATATACTAAACCATGTAAAACGCTTTTCTGACACATTTCTTGTTGATTAAACCTGTGGACTCACCAACTTTATGTTGACACATTTTAGCATGTTTTCTCAGGTCACAGAAACGCACAAGATTAAGAACTCAGCTAGGATGCATGCATGGCATACATCACTACTCAACTAGTTTAATTTATTGAAACGCTATTGATTCTTATGGCTGAAACGCATGTTGAAACGATTCACTGTTGATTTCTATATTTGAAACGCTTCCGCAAGTTTGAAACACTTATGATTGATTTAAAGATCTAATCACTTAATGTGATGTTTTGTAATTACTGTGTTTGGTGTAACTGATGCTATCTGAGGTCCTGGTATGTCACACGCCTGACGGTAAAACCCCGTTAGCGGATTTTGAGGGTGTGACAAGTACAATCAAACCTCGACTAGATTATAAGTTTATATGATTGGCTAAGTGTACTTGGTTCCCTAGTGCACAAGCATACGGCTCCTAGGAGTCGGCAATACATCGAATTTAGCACCAAATAGGCTTGTCAGGCCCAAAGATCTAAGACGTCGCCAGGCTAGCAATAGTTAATGATTGTAAACAATATATGTATCTCATATAATACTTACAATAACACAAATAACCATGACAAAAGAAAAGTATGAATTGCATGTGCTTTTATAAGATTTAAATGTTTATAAGTGTATGTTGAATAATGTAACATGTTTTCACCCCCAAAACAGTGTGAAATAACATAAAAAGGGGCAAGGAAAACTCACGTGGATATAAGCATTACAAGATGATAATAGTGATTACAAGATAATCCAAAGTATTCAATACATGACACCTAAACATATATGTTACAAGTTTAGGTTAAGGATAGAATTAACGTTCAAATACGAATTAGGGTTTCAATGGGATTATGGGGTTTTTGATAAATAATAATTTATAAAGTAGTTATTTACATTTTTAATCAATTAAAAGAATTATATAAGTAAATATTTTAAAATTGACTTTAAGTATAAAATATTGATATGATTCACTATTAATAAAGCTTTATAATTATTTAAAATTAATAGGAATAACGTTTTGATTAATAATAAATTATTAATCTAAACCTTTAGTTAGTAATAAAAAAATAATATTTGTAAATAGTTCGTGAAATTATAAATTATATAATTTCTATAATTATCATGACAAAACTTTAATTAATATAATGTCCATTACTATTATAAAGATTTATTGTTTGAAGTCCAATAATTATTTAATTATTTTAAAAGGAAACAATTTAAATATAAAGGTTAGATATACATTTAAAAATAACATTTGGATCAAATGTTTTATTATTTATTATTTAAAATAAATAATAATTTAATAAGCTAAACCAAGAAGATAACCCAATTGTATTATTGATCACCTCATGAATTAAACCATTTTTAGAATCTATTTTACAAAATATTACATTTTGTTATTTGCTTTAAAAAATTGATTATAATAATAAAATATTAAAATAAACTAAAATGTTAATATATAATAAGAGATAAACTTTCAGAAAATTTTTGTATAACTTTTAAAAAATAACAAGAGTTATAGAACAGCTTTTTATAATTTTTTTATGAATTTTTATGAATTTTTAAAGTTGAAAACAACCATAAAACATATATGGAGGTGCCCGGGTTCGAACCCGGGACCTCCAAGTTGAAATGCAAGTGGGGAACCAGTGAACCAAGGCATACATCCGCGGTTTATGTCGGCTCCCATAGCTTATAAACACACACACATGAAGAAAACCCCAATTCCCCAAATCAAGAACCCTAGAAACCAAAATCGATCCAATTGATTATCAATTCGTAGATCTTAATGGAATTAACCATGGGGCTTTTGTTCCCCATGTATGAAAGGCCCCGTTCCCGGGCACCTCACAGTTGGTCATTCCCAGCACTATAGATACATACTAGTATACATTTCATAAAATAATGCAGCGGAATTAATTTAAACAAAAGCCATTCATTTCGTTAATAACACTATTGCTAAGCAATACACCTGGGATTAATTAGTTACAAAAGAATAGTTTAACTGTATTACAAAACAACAGTGATTTCTATTAAGAATGGATATCAGTCTTTCTCTGCCGAGTAGCTTCACCCTTGTGCCATACTCAGCAATAATTACCTGCAAACTGAAAATGTATAAAAGTCAGCGTTGCTGAGTGAGCTCTAGTTTTATACGTAATAAAATACTTTCTATATGTCGTATATAAAATACTCTTTTCTGTAAATTACAACTCTGTACTGTGTATGCGAGCACGCATTAACTATGTGAACCATTATTGTTCGTTCTCTGTACTGTATGCCTTGTCTGTAAACTTTTTAACTTTATGTTTCACTGTCTATGTGGACCAGTACGCAATGCCCCAACTATGTGCGTGATGGGAAACGGGTGGTGGGCCATCTATATCCCTCGAAAGGGCCAACTGTATCCCTCGAAAGGGCTATGGGTATCCCCCCGAAGGGTTCAACTAAATCCCCGAAAGGGCTATGGGTATCCCCCTGAAGGGTTCAAATCCCCTGAAAGGGCTATGGGTATCCCCCCGAAGGGTTCAACTAAATCCCCCGAAAGGGCTATGGGTATCCCCCCGAAGGGTTCAACTAAATCCCCCGAAAGGGCTATGGGTATCCCCCGAAGGGCTCAACTAAATCCCCTGAAAGGGCTATGGGTATCCCCCAAAGGGTTCAACTAAATCCCCCGAAAGGGCTATGTGTACTGTGTACAAGGCCGACCCAATCACCCGGGCACGCTACAAAGGTCCTGCCAATCTCAATTGATTGACCCTGTGTGCATAATAGGTAGCTAACCCGCAACACAGTTGAGCTAACGACACACAGTCGTGTACCTCCTATGTGCTTGCAAGACTTATTAACATCTCATTAATGTTCTTCTTCTTTTCTTTATTGCTCTTTCACTTTATTATTATTACATTATACTTTACGTTACGATAATAACATATCACGTAAAGTCATATACTATAAGTAATAATAATAGCAATATCTATAATAAGGAACAGTCATAATTAATCATATCATGCATGAAACATCATCATTAATAAGCTCTAAGTCAACCTCGGTCAAAATCCTTAGACTCAGACTCCCAGAAACATTTCTGTAAAAATTCTAAGTGTTGGGCGCATGAGCCCTGTTTGGGCGCATGAGCCCTGTTCAGACTTTTCATCACTATGTAGGCTCACCAGCCTACACTTAGAAATATTTTCACTTTGGGCGTATAAGCTGTTTGGGCGTATAAGCTGTTTGGGCGTATAAGCTGTTTGGGCGTATGAGCACTGTTGGGACTCATGACCCTACACTTAGTCGTTCGGCTGACTTTTCTAGGCATATGACCACTGTTCAGACTCATAACCTTATACTTAACTTATTTTTAGACATATGAACACTGTTTGGACTTATCAGCTCACATTTAGACTTTTAAGCCTATTTTCAGGCGTATGAGCCCTGTTCAGACTCATCACCTTATAAACTTATTTTCAGACATGAGCTCTGTTGAGACTCATAAGTCTCAGGCGTATTAGGTACTGTTTGGGCATATGAGAACTATTTGGACTCATGACCCTACTTAGAACATTTCTAAGGCATTTTTAGGCGTATGAGCACTATTTGGGCTCATCAACTTTCTGTCCAACTTATTACTATGAAATTTCCAAACCCAAACATCAAGCCTAATTGTTCTAAGCTTACCAAGGTCCTTCTAAGCATGAACTACACATAGACATCTAATAAACATCACCAAACATGCCAAAACACATACGGGTATCAATAGATAAACATAGTAAAAATCGTTTAATACATTTTCAGCCCCAAAAGAGTTTAAAACAAGTAAAAACCGGGGTCTAGAACTCACCTTTGCTGCTTCCAAGTTCAAACTCCTCAACTTGGGCTTTTCCAAAGATTCAGACGCCTAGATGTGTCTAAAACACACACTCGAACACACATGGACACACATAAGCATATAACCGAGGTATATGTTGACTAAGAACAACATAAAAGCACTAATTCTTACCTTGAAACCGATTTTCTTCTTGTTCTCCTTCAATGTACGAGAGTTTCTCTGCTTTCTCTCTCAAAAATCCGAATGCAAAGAAGTGTGCAGGGGTTATGGGCGGCCATACCCTCTTTTACACCAACTTTTCAAAGATTTTATCCTTTTGGCACTTTTTACCCCTCAACTTTAGGTTTTATTTATTTTTCTTCTTTTCTTTTACTTTATTCATTCTTTTCTTTGACTTTAAAATAACCGGGTGTTACAATGTAATAACGAGTAGATATGTGTGTTTAATTACCTGTTTGAATTGAATTGATGATAAGAACAGATAAGAACAAGCCGCGGCAAAGGAGCAATCGGTTCGAGTTTCAAACATTGATAATTATCAAATTGGTTGTATAGGAAGCTTCCAATGATGCTAATGATTGAAAGCCCTCTGTTAATTGCGTGAGATGAAACTCAGAAGGTGGATATCGACCATGTTGCAGGTCGCGATTAAGGTGGTGATCAAAGTTGATGTTTGGGCTTGTTTCAGGTGTAATTGAATGTTGTAAACGATTAGTGATAGATAAGAGATGATTATACGTTCGATTGGGTGAAGTTAATTGCATTATTAATGATGTTTAAGGCTCGAACGTCTCTATGATTAAAAACTTCGGTTACCCATTCGATTGGGGTTGATAACCGATGTTTAAAGGTTGATAATTGAAGCATAACGGTTCGAATCATCTTCTGAAACGGTTTGGGATCGGTTTCGGATTAAAATAGATGGGTTTTAGCGGGTTACGAGCATCGCCGGAGTGCCGGAGAAGGGAAAGGAAAAGGATTTTTAAAATTTTACACAAGTGGTCCCTGTGGTTTGGTTCTTTATTATTTCATGCCAGAAACTTTTATTTTAGGTTTCATAAATTGCAATTTAAACCCTTAACTTATAAAAAAACAAAATTTAAATAATAGATTAGATCAATTATTATTAACTAACAATATTAGTGCTATTATTAATATTATTCTTAGTTATTATTATTATTGTATAATTTTATTGTTATTGTTTCATTTATCAATAGTATAATCTTTACTACCATTATTGTTTATTATTATTATTATTATTGTTGTTGTTGTTATTATTATTATTATTATTATTATTATTATTATTATTATTATTATTATTATTATTATTAATCATTCAATTTAAAGGATTAAAAGACGAATTAAAACAATATACATAAGTAACCTATGAGTTTCATTTTAGGCAACAATGGTCCTTATAAGAATCAACAAAGCTTACTCTAAATTAACCCAAAATTACAAGATGTTACAGTCTCTCCAACTTAAAAGAATTTCGTCCCGAAATTAAGAATGAAACTTAAACAAACAAGAGAACAATAATGAAAGACAAGTGTATACAGACAACGATTGGCATTTGTTTACGGATGAGATACTTCACTTTAAGAAATCTTACAAGATTCTTGACATAATGCATGCCAATTTGACCTCTTCCAGTGAAACACGAGATGCTTTGAGATGAACGTTGGAAAACGATGACGAGTTACCATGGTGTGTTAGACTTATAAGTCACAACTTCTAGAATATAATTTCGTAGTAAAATGATGTCTAGAAATCAGTAAAGGACTAACAATGATAAGAAAGGTTAACCGTCAGGATTTAAGAATCCCAAACGTCACTATATGAAATGATCTTAACGCATATCTTGTGAATATGTATTTCTCCTTTGACCAATCATCGGTCTAAGAATAATACGATATGCGAAGATTTTGGAATGAGTTCACGATGATGGTTAGGAACATTATTAAAAGCAGAAAATGAATCGGTCATCCAAAATAACGATCAATGTTTTAACGCCATACCACGGTGTACGAATATTTGAAACAGATGCAGGTCAATTTCTTGACCCGTTATCCCACATGAGTCAATATGACCTCTAAGATAAGAAGCATTTTAGTTGAATGAAAAGTTAAACAGGAGATCCATAGGATCATGAATGTTAGGTCTTGTCATATGTGAAGGTAAGACACTTGGACACATACCAAGTTATGTCTTTTCCTTTATACCAAACCCATGACTACAAGTTACTAAATTTTATGAACCTTTATATCCACATCGCAATGAGGATAATAACAAGTCTTGTTGTTCAAAACCAAGTTAGAATTTCAATGATTTTCAAGGTTAAAGATTCAAAAGCGATTCAAGAAATGACGCAAACAATAAGATAGGTATTTGTAAACATGTTTTGCAAGATAACCACTTTCCAAAAGTAGATTGCATACGTAATTCATCAAACCCATAAGTATAGTCGAGGACATTCGTATAACTAGAAAGACATAATCACAAGTTGATAATATCTTTATTTGACAAAAGATTATTTAGGAAGACTACCATCACACAATCATGTGTTGTTGATATCTCAAAATGAAAGTTGATAAGTAAGGAATAAATGGTTCGATGTAGCTAGATCGAGTCAAAACATGAAGATAAAGGGAAAGATATCGATTTAAGAATTTACATGCTCTAAGCTCAGAACCAAAATTAACCTATCCTTTCAAGTTCAGAAATCATGCTTTGCCTTGATAGATCGAAACACTAACATTGTTTCACCCGTCAAGTTACTACATGCTTCTCGTCACTTGATTACAACCTTGGTAAGTTGAAGATCAAGAAATGAGAATAGTCATCAAGGTGCGGTATTCACTCCTAACTTGATGGTGTATTCCCAAGGTATGACCACTAATGTACCAATCAAAAAGTTCGATCCCAACTCATTGTTAAGGATCCACAGAAATAAGACGAGGTAACTCACCATTAAGGTAAGGGAAATCACTCCTATCTTAACGATGAAGTTTTACAAAAACAAAATATAACAGGATGAACTTTTTCATCAAAATCTAGAATTCACTCCTACTTTGACGAGGTTGTTTCATTTGAGAAAATACAATCCATAAAAATAAATTATCATCAAGGTATGAAATTTACGCCTATCTTGATGATTGAGCTTCAAGAAAACAATCAAAGATTAACATTTGTCACCAAAGTATGGGTTCCAATCCTATTTTGGTGAGATCATGTCATTTATGAAGTGTAAGTTCCAATGAGAATAATTGAAGTCAATCCTCAGGATGAGGAAATTGCCCTAATCAAGAGGATGAAATTTCATAAAACACACAATTAGAAACTATTTATCAAAACGAATAGAGAACCATAAAAGTAAGAGAATCACCCCTGTTTTGATGAGTTAGAATTGTTTAGGAGGTACGAGTGTTCTTAGTCATAGATTGACTTACAAACTCTTGCATCTCCCACGGTGCAGACGGTTCAAGGTTCGACTTAACAATGAAAGGAAAAGAATATCACTTAGAAATTCAGAAAATTTCAAGTTACATCAATGTAACCAAAAGGAAAATCATGCTTACAAAATTTAAGGTCAAAGTTTGAGGTAACAGAATTAGTTATGATGGTGTTCAAATCTTGGATGTTGTAATTCGGGAAGACGAAATCAAGGACAAGAATAATTCAACATCGCAATGAGCTGTGAACATTCGCTTCATAATCAAAAGGAAATACGTGGACTTTTCAAGATATGAGGTCAACCATAACCTTATTGAAGACACGCGTACCTATAAGTGATCACTCATCTCAAGGGTTTCAAGTCAAATAAACAGATTCAATGATCGAATCAAATCACTATTTACACTTTGCCTAGACAAAGTATCCCGAGATGTAAGAATTTCACCTTACAACATTGAATGTCTCTAGTTATGGGACACACTCTTAAGAAGATTTGAAAACCGTAGGTAACGATTTAAAGTTTTGAAGACCATTCGGTTTAGATTCCCAATATCTTTGGGTATATTAAGATCCATGTTCACGTTGGTCAAGGTATAGAAATAGTCACATGAAACGCCCAACGTGTAACGATGTTTAAACGTAAAAGTTGAAATTTAGGATGAGTTCGATATCAACAGGAACATTATGTATGATAAGAATAAGGAGATATAACTTTTGTGATAAGCCAGTTCAAGGAATCAAGAATTTTTAAGATGCAAAGAGGATGGTTCCATTTGGTAACGCATTACCATTTGGAATCGTTGACACGTCAAGGTAAATTGACCCATTGGCCTTAGAGATTTGTGTATATTGACCATAGTTTATCACTCATCCCAGAAATCCCCAGGTAAGCATAAGTGGTTTCGCAATGAGATTTATACGATATGCTTGCCTTAGCCCGAAGGCCTTTTGCCAGGAAATCCAGAATACAGGTGTCTATGTGTCACACAATTTCTTTGGTTTATGAAATCAAAACCTTGATGAGATTTTCATAGATTAGACATAGAGTCTAAGGAATTGAATCCACGATGATAAGTGTAGACTCCACATGTCGTTGAGAATAAGTTTAGGAACTTCATTTATCGGGGAGAATCAAAGAGTTAAAGTTAAGTTTAGGGAGACAAGTAACTAAGTTTTAAACATTTAAAAGGCAATCCTATGCTAAAGCATCAAGTTGCACAAAAGGCATAGCATTATGTAGCATGCAAACATTATGTAAGCACAAAAGTATAAGGATCTTTCTATGAGGATCATGCATAAGCTATAGTGTAGGTCACCATTTCTAATAACCTAAATCCCTATAGTTATGGGCTCTGACACCAATCTGTCACACCCCAACCTTGACGGCGAAAACGTCGAGGTGTGAGAGTTAAGATCGTTCACAGCCACATAACGCTAACCTTAAATGTAAATATTATTATTATAAGTTTCAAATGCAATTAAAACCATAAGTTTCAGCATGAAATAAGTCAAAACATAAAACAAAAGTAATTCAAAGCTTTTCATTCTTTAATCTAGGTCCAAATCCTAGATTTATGCAAACTTCAAATGATGACTTCAAACTTGGCATTTCCTGAAACATGTTAAAAATAACGGGTCAACTATAAAGTTGGTGAGTTTTCAAGGGTTTCACATATATAATATCCCATGGGTTTTCAAGTAGCAATTCATGTCATAGGTTATAAGTTAGCAAGTTTATAGAACACATATAATACAATCAAACCTCGACTAGATTATAAGTTTATATGATTGGCTAAGTGTACTTGGTTCCCTAGCGCACAAGCATACGGATCCTAGGAGTCGGCAATACATCGACTTTAGCACCAAATAGGCTTGTTAGGCCCAAAGATCTAAGACGTCGCCAGGCTAGCAATAGTTAATGATTGTAAACAATATATGTATCTCATATAAGACTTACAATAACACAAATAACCATGACAAAATAAAAGTATGAATTGCATGTGTTTTTATAAGATTTAAACGTTTATAAGTGTATGTTGAATAATATAACATGTTTCACCCCCAAAACGGTGTGAAATAACATAAAAAGGGACAAGGAAAACTCACGTGGATATAAGCATTACAAGATGATAATAGTGATTACAAGATAATCCAAAGTATCCAATACACGGCACCTAAACATATATGTTACAAGTTTAGATATGTGTGTTTAATTACCTGTTTTGAATTGAATTGATGATAAGAACAGATAAGAACAAGCCGCGGCAGAGGAGCAATCGGTTCGAGTTTCAAACATTGATAATTATCAAATTGGTTGTATAGGAAGCTTCTAATGATGCTAATGATTGAAAGCCCTCTGTTAATTGCATGAGATGAAACTCAGAAGGTGGATATCGACAATGCTGCAGGTCGCGATTAAGGTGGTGATCAAAGTTGATGTTTGGGCTTGTTTCAGGTGTAATTGAATGTTGTAAACGATTAATGATAGATAAGAGATGATTATACGTTCGATTGGGTGAAGTTAATTGCATTATTAATGATGTTTAAGGCTCGAACGTCTCTATGATTAAAAACTTCGGTTACCCATTCGATTGGGGTTGATAACCGATGTTTAAAGGTTGATAATTGAAGCATAACGGTTCGAATCATCTTCTGAAACAGTTTGGGATCGGTTTCAGATTAAAATAGATGGGTTTTAGCGGGTTACGAGCATCGCCGGAGTGCGCCGTGTCACACCCCAACCTTGACGGCGGAAACGTGGAGATGTGAGGGTTACGATTGTTCACAACCACATAACGCTATTATTAATTCCAAATATATTAATCAAGACTCAATTGTAACAATACAAGTAAAAGGCTCAAACAAAGATACATCATGAATACAAGGTTGAAAGTAACAAGATCATTGTTTATTTCTCTAAAAAAGTCCTAAGTGAGATAAGCTTCAAAGAGTAGAACGCATACTTGGGTTATTCCTGAAACATGTTAAAAATAAAAGGTCAACATAAAAATGTTGGTGAGCATTCCATAGTTTTCAATACATAGAATATATAAAAGATGGCAATTCAAGTCATAAGTTAGTGAATAAAGTGATTAGGGATGTTATGAACAATGCAACAATCAAACGTTGACAAAGTTTTACAAGTCTCAAACGTTAAAAGTATATACGATTAGCTAAGTGTACTTGGATCAACCAAGCAGGCTTGTCAGGCCCATAGATCTATGACGTCGCTAGGCTAGCAATAGTTAATGATTGTACATATAACGCCATAACATGGTAACCACAAAAGTTCAACTAACCACAACTTTACATGATGAATTGCCATAAAGTTTACAAGTCTCGAATAAGTTTACAAGTGCAATGATATAAGTTAACATGTTTCACCCCAAAGTGTGAAAATAAGAAAAAGAGGTATGAAAATACTCACATAGATATATGCATTTCAAGATGATAATAAAGATTACAGGATGATCCAAAGTATCCATTACAAGCACCTAAATATATAATTTATGAGATAAAAATTAAGGTTAACAATACGATTAACGTTCAATAAGAATTAGGTTTTTAATAGTTTTAAGGTCTTTAATAAGTAATGAGTTTATAATGTAGTTATTTACATTTTGATTCTATTAGAAGGAATTATATAAGTTTATATGATTAAGTATTTTAGAAATGAAATTAGGTACAATAATGATGTGATTATTATATAATTTCCACAATTATAAAAATAATTCTTTAAAGAATAAAGATAATATTATATCCATTAGTATTTTAAATAATTTTTAAATTACTGTAACAAGCCAATATAAATAATTATTTAATTATTTTAAAAGAACACTTTTATAATAAAAGTTTTAAATATAAAATTTAAACAAATATTTTAAGACAACCATGATTTTAAAAAAATAACGTTATAAAATATTTTAAGACAACCATGATATTAAAAGAATAACATTTGAACTGAAATTAATTTATTAGTTGAATCCCATTTTTAATAGGATTTAACCAAGAATAATGTTTGTTAAATTGTTTTTAAAACAAGTTATTTAATTTTAAAAATTACTAGAAAAATTCAGAAAATTATTTGGTGCTCATAAAAATATTTAAAGTTTACCAAAGTATTTTTAAAAATTTTCTAAAATGAAAGTATGGCTGAAAAAGCCTTAAAATTAATACTTGAGGGTCCCCGGGTTCGAAACCGGGACCTCAAGTGTAACATGGAAGTATGGAACGGGTGAACCAAAGGCCTCAGCCGCAGTTATTTTCGGTTTTAAAATCTTTTAAACACAAGCACAAAATAATCCCAATTTCATATAAACCCTAGGTTCAATCTGATTCAAATTAGACTCGAATTCGATGATGATTACAGTAATAAACATAGGGCTTTTGTTCCCCATGTTTAAACGAGCACAATGATATATTAAACATACCTGATTATAGCCGAATTGAAGTGTTTATGCTCGGTTTTGTCTCCGTTCGCTCGCGAAGAACAGAGGGTTAGAATTTGATTGTTTGTGTGTGTGTGTATCACGAATTGGTGGTTACAAAGAGTTGAAAGGGATCAAAGGGGAGATTTGTCCTCTGTTATATAGGTTCGATTTATGCGTTAAGGTGTCGAACAAGCTTCAGTTTCCATTCGATTGTTTCGGTTATGGTTGATTGTTTAAATGATGGTTAAACTCGAATTAAACTATGCATTCATCTTTGTTGTGAGGGCAGAACTCCTCAACTACCAGCTTCTTCAACTCGGGCCACTTCATCTTGCCTATGGCCCTGCTGCCCTCAGCTTGGACAATATTGTCCTACCAACATAGTGCTGAGTCAGTAAATGAGTGGGTGGCAAACTTCACCTTCTGATCTTCCCGGCACTCACTGATCTCGAGTACCGCTTCCATCTCCCTTACCCACCGATGGGCAGCAGCAGCATTGCCATTTCCATCAAAAGTCGGGGCCTGCACCTCTGGAATGCCCCGTAATTGCATCCCTTGGTCGTCACCCCTACCACATCATCTTCCTCTTCATCAGATACTACTATCTCAGGATCCGGTCGTTCCTCTCCTCCTTTGCTTTCCTTTCCAGTCGACCCTCTCCTGTCCTCCTTCTCCTTCCTCTCCTCATTTCTCACAGCTCGAATAACGTCGGTCACTACAGATGGCATAACTGCCTGCAGGACCTGGTGTACCTCATCAGCAATCGCCTCCCTAGCTGAGGCATTCAGACTCGCATTCTCAGTTTCTTCATTCTGGTCAGGAACCTCGGGGTTCACAGGAGTCGCCTTAGGAGTTTTAGCACTGTCCCTAGTCATACGCGGACGACCTCTACCTCTAGCAGCCTTAGAAGGTTTTTTCCAGCCATTTCCTAAGCACTATAAGATTCAAACATCAAAACAGTCATTCAAGGTAGTAGCCCAGTTTATGTCAAGTATAGTAAGTCCCTAATTACAGTGGCCAGTTGTGATTAGCCACTTACTTTACTTTTCACACCACAAGCATTTCCTATCCTGACTACATCAATATCTAAATCTACTAAGAACACATAATCCATATAGCACACGCACATAAGTCTGGTTGACTTTTAAGAAAACAATACCTGATGGCACATGGCTACTCGGGCTGACATCCCTCTTCCTGTCCCATTCTCAGTTTAAGTTAAGGTTTATTTTAAAATTTTACCCGTTTCACTTAAACTTTGGCTCTGATACCAACTTGTAAGGCCCCGTTCCCGGGCACCTCACAGTTGGTCATTCACAGCATAAAACATACATATTATAAAGTTAAGCAGCGGAATTAATTTTAACAAAACCCATTCATTCATTTTAAATACTGTTGCTAAGCAATACATTATAGTTCATAGATCACAAAATACATAGTTTCATGAATTGCAAGACAACAGTATTGTCGAAAACATAAATGGGTGTCAGTCTTGCCCGCCAAGTAGCCACCCCCGTGTGCCATCAACAGCAACCTGTTACCTGCCAACTGGAAAATACATAAAAGTCAGCGTTGCTGAGTGAGTTCTAGTTTTGTAATTAAAATACTTTACTTTACCTTTTCAAATCATGCTATACTTTCGTACATGCCCACACATTATACGTACACGTGGATAATATTTATTATCTTTCATTTCATTCGTTAGCTTTCATTCATTCATCATAATTCATTATCATTCATTTATCATCTGGATCCCGTCAGGCTTTACCCTATTCGTGGCACACAGCCACGATTACTGAGGTCGAATGACAAGGATCCCACTCTGTACTTTATTATGATATTTCATTCGTGAGCATAAATCCTTCATACTTACAGATAATAATTATTATTTTTATTCTCATCATTCGTTCAATTCATACTCTTTCCATTACTCTTTCGGTCTTTTCATCCTTTCTTACGAGTCTGTTGTGACAACAAGGCCGCTCACCTCAATATCGATCTTTTACAATCGTATGTTAGCCAAGTCTGTTGCAACACATAGTTGCTCACCTCAGTGGCAATCTCACGGATTGCCTGCTAACCGAGTCTGTTGCAACACAAAGTTGCTCACCTCATTGTCAATCTCAAAGATTGACCCTGTGTGCATCCTTCGAGGTAGCTAACCCGCATCACAGTTGAGTTAACACCTGCCAGGGTGTGCACCTCCATACATTTGCTTGCAAGCCTTTCTTACGTTCATTTACGTTCCATTCTTCTTTATCATTAATCTTTCACTTTATTAATGATAATACTTCTTTGTTAAGTTTTAACCATTCTTCATCATGTCATACAATACTTAACAATATTTAAATAATAATATTGTTAACAATAATAATATACTGATAATAATATCAGTAATAATAAGGGTTAGTCATTTATCATCATTACATGCATAAAACATCATCATTAATTAACCCTAGTCAACTCTGGTCAAAACCCCGTAATTCAGATTTCCAGAAAATTTCTGTAAAAATTCTAAGTGTTTGGGCGCATGAGCCCTGTTTGGGCGTATGAGCCCTGTTTGGGCGTATGAGCCCTGTTGGACTTCTCACCTTATACTTAGAAAAATTTCGACTCTGGACATACAACCACTGTTCAGACTTTTCACCTTCTACTTAGTTTATTTTCTCGGACTCATGAGCACTGTTAGGACTCATGACCCCCATACTTAGTAAATTTTCAGACTCATGAGCACTGTTGGGACTCATGAGTACTGTTGGGACTTATGACCCCCATACTTAGTGAATTTTCAGACTCATGAGCACTGTTGGGACTCATGAGTACTGTTGGGACTTATGACCCTACTTAGAATATTTCTAAGGCAAATTCCTGGGCGTATAAGCACTATTCAGACTTATTATCTTGTACTTAGTTTTCTAAGTCCAAATTTCAGACACATGACCACTATTTGGACTTATTAAGCGTATTAGCAGCCTGTTTATGATTCTAAGTCATTTTCCAGTCCCCAAACACCATATTACCTAGTTCTAAGCATGCACCTACGATTCCAGTTATAAACTTAACATAAACATAGCAATGCATTTACCCAAAACATACTCTACCAACATACACATGCACATAACATACGGGTATCATACCCAAATTCATAAAAGCATACATACATGCATTTTCCAGCCCTAAATCATTTAAAAACGTGTAAAAAGGGGTCTAGAAACTCACCTTAATTGTCCTTCGAGTTTACACTCTTCTCCCGAGCTTCTTCAACCAATTCCAACACTTAGAAACATTCTTAACACGCATTTGAACACATAGAAACACACATAAGCATTTAACCGAGGCTAATCTAGCCAAGAACAACTTAAAAACATTAATCCTTACCTAAAATTGAATTCTTCTTCTTGTTCTTCAAAAACCCGAGAGTTTCTCTGCTTTCTCTCTCTAAAATCCGAACAAGAAAAGTGTGTGCAGTGGGTATGGGCGACCATATCGCCTTTTACACCAACTTTTCAAGATTTTGTCATTTTTAACACTTTTGGTCCCTCAACTTTGGGGTTGACTTTCTTTTCCCCCTTTTTCTTTCTCTTTTATTCTTTTGTTTCTTTAAAAGAAATATACGGGTGTTACAAGTCCACCCCCCTTATATAGGTTTCGTCCCCGAAACCTGTTATTCCTCAAACAGATGTGGGTAATGTTGTCTCATCTCCTCTTCAGTCTCCCATGTAGACTCGGATCCCTTCCTGTGCTTCCATTGTACACGCACCAGAGGAACCACTTTATTCCTTAACCTCTTTTCTTTACGATCAATGATTGCCACTGGTTGCTCCACGTAGTTGAGCCTCTCATCCACCTCGATATCCTCTAGTGGTACAACCATATCTTCATCAGCTAAGCACTTTCTCAGATGAGATACATGGAATGTGGGATGAATTCCACTTAGCTCATCTGGCAATTCAAGTCGATAGGCCACCTCTCCTACTCGTGCGATAATTCGGAAAGGTCCTATATATCTCGGGCTTAGCTTACCTCGTTTCCTGAATCGGATAATGCCTTTCCAGGGCGAGACCTTCAACATTACTCGGTCACCAACCTTGAATTCTATCGGTCTTCGCCTCTTGTCAGCATACGACTTTTGCCTATCTTTCGCCGCCTACATGAAGGCTTTGATATTTTCCAACTTCTCAGTCGTAGCTTCGATCACCTCAACACCTCCTAACTCCTTCT
Organism: Flaveria linearis; assembly: GCA_024085815.1. Taxonomy (NCBI): domain Eukaryota; kingdom Viridiplantae; phylum Streptophyta; class Magnoliopsida; order Asterales; family Asteraceae; genus Flaveria; species Flaveria linearis. Next base: position 9,021,347 of record CM044013.1, read on the forward strand.
GCCCAATGTCTCCCCAGCACACGGGCGTCCTACATCTCCTACCGTATAGCATCTCGTAAGGTGGCATGCCAATGCTGGCATGATAACTGTTGTTGTACGAGAATTCTGCTAATGGCAGGTGGTCGTCCCAACTTCCTTCAAAATCGATCACGCACGCCCGAAGCATGGCTTCGAGTGTTTGGATCGTCCTCTCAGACTGACCGTCTGTCTGAGGGTGATATGCTGTACTAATGTGTAGCCTCGTCCCCATTGCATCATGAAATCTCTTCCAAAACTTGGAGGTAAACCGGGTGTCACGATCAGACACAATAGACACCGGTACACCATGACAAGCTACAATTTCCTTGATGAACAGATCCGCCAATCTTTCGAATGAGTACGTTTCGCGGATCGGTAGGAAGTGGGCACTCTTTGTCAAGCGGTCAACTATCACCCATATGGCATCATACCCTCAGGGGTACAGGGTAACTTCGTGATGAAATCCATGGTAATGTGCTCCCACTTCCACTCGGGTATATCCAACGGTTGGATCTTCCCGTACGGTTTCTGGTGTTCTGCCTTTACTTGTAAGCAAGTCAGGTACTTACTTACGTACTCTACTACGTCACGTTTCATACCCGGCCACCAGTAATCCTTCTTCATATAGTGGTACATTTTGGTAGCACCGGGGTGAATGGAGTATCGAGTCTTATGGGCCTCGCCCATAATCCTTCCACGTAGATCCCCGTATCGAGGAATCCACATTCGTCCGAATCGGGTCTTAACACCAAGAGTGTTCTCACCCAATTCCGTAATGTCACACCCCCGCTTATAGCGGAAACACGAGGATGCGACGGACGGGATCGTCATAACACTTGGTATAATTACAGAGAAATAATATATGCAAAATCTTCGTGTCATGACGTCGCCCGACACAATGGTGACTTGTGTCGTGGTTAGTCAGTTCCACGACTATCATAGTCTTATTGATTCTATAATCCAAAATACACAGTGTTCAAATACAACAGCAAATGGCAAATAATACTAATGCAAATTTATTGAAATCCTGAGGGTCTCTGCTAAGGCATCTGCTCTAGCTATCCTCTTTGATTATGATCACCTGAAAAGATATGCTCAAAAATGTCAACAATTATGTTGGTGAGTTCCGCAGGTTTAAATTTAAAACATGTAATTGATGTTGTATAGATTTTGATGTGGAATCAAACTGTAAGCACAAACCGCATAACATGTGTTTAAGACAACCAAACCCTATGACGTTATGCATATAAATTCGACGGAATATATTCACCTATGGCCTGATTGCTGGCAGCTGTAGTCGGTAACTCACAAGTTAAACCGATCTGTCGAGGGTGGGGGTGTCAACCCAGTAGTACAACCAATACCTATCCGTTGGTTCCTAACCCAGAATTAATGGTTGTATGAGTTTTCCATAGATTAACACCATGTATGCATGCAAAACAGTATCACATTGATTCCAAGTATGAAAAATAGCATAAACGATGTACAGCATTTGAAAACGGGTGAGCATACTTTTCCCCCAATTTGATTGAAAACATTGAAAACTTGTATAAGCATAAAAAGGGGTCACGAAACTCACCTTGAATTGATGTAATGTATATGAACAAGAACTTCAAAGAATTAGGCAATGCACGATCAAACACGTTCAACACCTATTATTGATTGTAATCGAGTCTTTAATATGTGTTCACTGTGAATAAATATATTTGGTAAGGTTCGGGTTGGTTTGGTTTAACACGTGACGCGCACACAAATAGATGTATATATGTTACAAGATTTAAGTTTGAAATCAACGTTAAATCAAGGATTAGAATTATAGGGTTTTTAATAGGTATTAAGTTTACAAAGTATTTATTTGCATTTTGATTCCATTAGGAGGATTATATATGTATGTTTAAATATTTTAGAATGTATTAAATATAAGAATGATAAGGTTGAATATGTAATTTATAATTATCTAAGGATAATTACAAATAGTATTTCGGTTAATAATAAGATATTAATCTTTATCATTAGTTAAAATATATTTTATAAGAAATAACCTACAATTTCATTTGTAAATAATTTGTGAATTTATAAAATATATTAATCTATATTCAAAGATAATATAGTGTCCATTTTTATAAAAATAATTATTTATAATATTTATAAATAATTTATGTATAATTTCTATGATTTTCGTGATTATTTCATAGTAACACACGATTTAGAATCCTTTTTATAAAAATAAGTATTTTTAATATTTATAAATAATATTTTATAAAATTTTATTAAGGTTTTTAAATAAAAGAAATTTACAGAAAATAATTATGTAGGATTTAAAATAAGGGAAATTTATAATATTTATTTTTAAAATTTTTAAGAATTTTTGTATATTTTTAAAAAGTCAAAAAGCCAATAAAAAAAATAAAAGAGGTTGCCCGGGCTCGAACCCGGGACCTCAAGCCTGCACACACACACCCCAAACCAGTGAACCAAGGCCTCAGCCGCGATATAACTCCATTCGAATTGTTTTTATATTGATTTCCCAGTTTCCCCCCAATTTCGAAGAACCCTAATTCGAAACCGATTCAATTGAAGCCCAATTCGAATCTGTTAATGTTTATAATCATGGGGCTTTTGATCCCCATGTAAAAACGAGTATAATGATGCTTTCAATTACCTGATTTAGATTGATTTGATGCTAAGAACAGTGAAGAAAAAGCCGCGACTATCTCGAATTCGAAAAAGGGATCAAACACTGATGGAAATCAAATTGCTTGCACAGACAGCTTAGAATGAGGCTTATGATCAAAAGCCTTATGTTAATTGAGAGTTATAAGGCTCGGAGGGTGGTGGTTGATTGAGTTGCAGGTTGCGGATGAGGGTGATGATCGAATTGATGTGTTTGTGTGTTTTCAGATTGTATTGAGAGGTGCATTCGATTAGGAACAGATCAATGAGTATTTATACTCGATTAATTGGATTATTATTATCGTTCGAGTGGAATTTGTTAGGTATATGTTAGTGGGTTCGATTAGTGGCAAATTACCCAAATGCGGATACTTTTTCCCCAATTAATGGTTACATTATTGCTGGAAATTCAACCACGATCGTAGTGGTGCTTTGTGGGGTTCGAAAGGACCGGTTTTTAGGTGGTTTCGGGGGTCGCCGGAGCCGCGCCGGAACATCGCCGGCCGGCGACCGGAAAAACGAGGGGAAAAGTGGGCGGGGGGGTTGGTTTTGTAAATTCGGAAGTTACAGATTTGGTCCCTGTGGTTTAAATTGTTATTAATTTATGTTATTAAACTTCTTTTGGAGTTTTAAAAATGCCATTTTGCCCCGTGGACTTTTATTATTATTATTACTTTTTTTATTATCTTTATTTTTATTATTATTATTATTATTATTATTATTATTATTATTATTATTATTATTATTATTATTATATTTGTTATTGTTATTATTATTATTTTTATTATTAATCATTATTATTATTAACACAAACGAGTATACGAAGAGTTCGGCTGAAACTATATATATATATATATATATATATATATATATATATATATATATATATATATATATATATATATATGAATAATGAATACACAAGGATAATTAACACACATGGAACATGTACACACAGATAATTCTATTAACACGATAAATAGACTATGAACATACGTGAGGATCGTTAATACACACACACGTGAAATTAAACCTACAATGTTCTTTGCTTGACATTGTGAGGTGTCACAGTATGCCCCAGTTGAGGGAATTTCGTCCCGAAATTCAACTGGTGCTAGGTCCAAGAGTGTCATCCATGAATAGATGTGGATATTTGAGTCTCATCTGATCTTCACGTTCCCATGTAAACTCTGGACCTCGTTTGGAATTCCACCTCACACGAACAATGGGTATCTTGCTGCGTCTCAACTTCTTGACCTTTCGGTCCATGACCTCAATAGGTTCCTCCACAAAATGGAGACTTTGATCAATCTTGATATCCTCAATAGGCACGTGAAGTGATTCATCAGCTAAACACTTCTTGAGGTTTGATACATGAAAAGTATCATGCACACTGTTAAGCTCTTGTGACAACCTTAACCGGTATGCTACCGGACCTATTCTCTCTGTGATCTCGAAAGGTCCAACGTATCGCGAGGCTAACTTCCCTTTCTTTCCAAACCAAACGATCCCTTTCCAAGGAGAGACCTTAAGTAACACTCGATCACCAACGTTAAACTCTAACAGCTTTCGACGGTTGTCGGCATAACTCTTTTGGCGATCTCTAGCAGCCTTAAGTCTATCTTTGATTAGGAAAATCTTATCGGTTGTTTCCTGTATGATTTCAGGACCTGTTAGTTGACTCTCTCCAACCTCGGCCCAACATACAGGTGATCTACATTTTCGGCCATACAGCGCTTCGAATGGTGCACATCCAATACTAGTATGGTAGCTGTTATTGTAGGAAAACTCGATCAATGGTAGATGAGTATCCCAACTGCCACCAAAATCAATGACACATGCCCGTAGCATGTCCTCAAGTGTCTGTATCGTGCGTTCACTTTGGCCGTCTGTCTGGGGGTGATAGGCTGTACTCATGTCTAATCGAGTGCCCATCGCTTTTTGCAACGTCTGCCAAAAGCGCGAAGTAAATCGACTGTCTCGGTCGGATATGATTGACAACGGCACTCTGTGCCGTGTCACGACATCTTTGATGTACAATCTTGCCAGCTTATCCATTTTATAGTCTTCTCGGATAGGCAAGAAATGAGCAGATTTAGTCAGTCGATCCACTACGACCCATATCGAATCGTGCCCGCTTGGCGTTCTCGGGAGTTTGGTAATGAAATCCATAGTGATGTTCTCCCATTTCCACTCGGGAATTTCAGGTTGTTGCAATAATCCCGATGGTTTCTGGTGTTCAGCTTTGACCTTTGAACATGTCAAGCATTTGCTCACATATAGAGCAATATCCTTCTTCATACCTGGCCACCAGTACAGATCCTTCAGATCGTGGTACATCTTGTCTGCACCAGGATGAACAGAATATCGAGTCTTGTGTGCCTATTACAAGACTATTATGCGTACATCTCCCCATTTGGGGACCCATGCGCGATCAATGAAGTAATGTACGCCGTCATCCTTGCGATTCATTTGTTTTTCCAACCCTCGGAATTCTTCTCCCACAAGGTTTTCTTCTTTCAAAGCCTCACTTTGCGCCATTTGAATCTGAGCTTTCAAGTTCGTCTGAATTGTCAATCCCAAAGCTCGAACAAGTAGTGGTTTTACGTGTTCTTTTCGACTTAGGGCATCAGCCACCACATTTGCTTTCCCCGGATGATACCGGATTTCACAATCGTAGTCACTAAGTAGTTCTACCCAACGTCGTTGTCGCATGTTGAGCTCTTTCTGATTCAGGATGTGTTGAAGGCTCTTATGATCAGTGTAGATAGTGCATTTGGTGATAGTGCCTCCATATCTTTAATGCAAATACTACAGCTCCCAACTCCAAATCATGAGTTGTGTAGTTCTTTTCGTGCACCTTTAGTTGTCGTGAGGCGTAAGCAATCACCTTATCTCTTTGCATTAACACACATCCTAATCCTTGATGCGAAGCATCGCAATACACCACGAAGTCGTCTGTTCCGTCCGGAAGGGACAGTATTGGAGCATTGCACAACTTTTCCTTTAATGTTTGGAAAGCTTGTTCTTGTGCATGTCCCCAATCAAACTTCTTATCCTTCTGGGTTAGCATGGTCAATGGCTGTGCGATTTTTGAAAAGTTCGCAATAAACCGTCGATAATATCCGGCTAACCCTAGGAATTGCCGTATCTCGGAAGGCGTCTGGGGTGTATCCCATTTCTTCACCGCTTCAATCTTGCTAGGGTCTACGTGAATCCCATCTTTGTTAACCGCATGGCCCAAAAACTTCACTTCTTGGAGCCAGAATTCACACTTCGAGAATTTGGCGAAAAGCTTCTCTTCCCTCAACAATTCTAGAATTGCTCGAAGATGTTTCTCGTGGTCTTCTTTCGATCGAGAATAGATAAGTATGTCATCTATAAACACGATCACGAATTTATCCAAGTATGGTTTGCACACTCGATTCATCAGGTCCATGAACACAGCTGGTGCATTAGTCAGTCCGAAGGGCATGACTAAGAACTCATAATGCCCATAACGAGTCCTAAATGCTGTTTTCGGTATATCACCCTCAAAGATTCTCAGTTGATGATATCCAGAACGAAGATCAATCTTGGAGAAATACGAAGCTCCTTGTAATTGATCAAACAAATCATCAATTCTGGGAAGAGGGTATCGATTCTTCACAGTCAACTTGTTCAGCTCGCGATAATCGATACACATACGAAATGACCCGTCTTTCTTCTTGACAAATAGAACCGGTGCTCCCCAGGGTGAATGACTCGGCCAAATGAATCCCTTCTCCAATAGCTCTTGTAGTTGGCTGGATAACTCCTGCATTTCAGATGGTGCTAATCGATATGGTGCTTTTGCTATCGGTGTAGCTCCAGGAACCAACTCGATACGAAATTCCACCTGGCGTGGAGGAGGTAAACCAGACAAATCATCAGGAAATACTTCCGGATAATCTCTCACCACCGGAATATCTGCGAACTTGATGCCTTCTTCCTTCTTTTCTACCACATGAGCCAGAAGTGCGTAGCACTGCTTCCGTAAACATCGACGCGTCTTCATGCAGGAGATAAGCTTCAGTGTTCTTCCTGGTCGTTCTCCTTGAATCTTGAGTACCTCCCCGTTAGGCATAGGGATTCGTACTACTTTCTCTTGACAAACAATCTCGGCTCCGTGCTTCGACAACCAATCCATTCCCACGATCACGTCGAAGCTCCCTAACTCGAAAGGTATTAAATCTATGTCGAAGGCATGGTCTTCTAATATTATGGAGCACTGTCTAATGATCTTATCTGCTTGTACGAATCTACCGTTGGCCATTTCTACGGAAAAGCTAGTTTCTAGCATACTCGGTTTCAAGTCAAGCATGTGTGCAAAATCAGAAGATATGAAGCTATTGTCTGCTCCCGTATCAAACAATATAGAGGCGAAGTGGTCGTGGAGAAGATACGTACCCGTGACGACATTCGGATCTTGACGGGCATCATTAGTTCCTATGACGAAGGCACGTCCTCTTGCAGCATTTCCTTGATTTCCCTGGGCTGGATTACCAGCTATAGCCAGCAATTGCTGCTGGTTATTGCCTTGTTGACCGGGTGCTCTGTTTAGTCGGGGGCACTTGTTTCAGAAGTGATCGAGACCTCCGCATTCATAGCATGCCCTGGCATTCCCGGCGGGGTTAACCTCATTGATGGGCACTACCAGGTTTGGCGCAGTCCTACAGTCCTTCGCCCAGTGACCCAAGCGTCTACAGTTTGTGCATTCCCGACACGGCCTTGCTGGAGAATGGTGCCAATTACACTTGTTGCACTTGGGGTACGGTCCAGTGTAATCCCTCTTTTCTTGGGTTACAGCCATAAAACTTCGAGCTGTTTTAGCCTTCTTATCGGATCGTCCAGCGTTAGACTCGAACTCTTTTCTCTTCTCGGTTCCCTTTCCCAGCAATCCAGTTCTCACCATTTCGTCAGTAAGAGCGCCAGCCTTCAAAATTGCGCTCTGGATTGTAAGAGGAGCAGCTGCTGTTACCAATGCTCGGATTTGAGGCGCGAGTCCCCAAATATATCTCTCGATTCTCTTGGATTCTGGTGTGACTAAAAGCAGAACCAATCTTGCTAATTCATGAAATCGATCAGTGTACGCTGCGTGCCCAGCTCCCACCATTGCGTGATTCTAGAATTCTTGTTCAAGTTTCTGCATTTCATTGTGTGGACAGTATTCCTCAGAAATCAATGCCTTGAACTCATCCCAGGTCATCTGCATTGCAGACTCCCTTCCTCTAGCTTGAACCTGGGTGTTCCACCAGGTTAATGCCTTGCCCTGCAGAGAACACGTGGCATATTTGATCCGTTGATTATCGAGGCATTCACTAATGTCGATTACTGCCTCCATCTTCTCGATCCATCTGGTCAAGGCTATTGCTCCGCCTTTCCCATCGAATTCGTGGGGTTTGCAAGCCATAAATTCTTTATATGTGCATCCCCGCTTGGTATGGTTGACACCAGTTTCGTTTCCATTTGTTCTGCCAATGTCAGTATCATCCACTACACCTTGGTTGTGTTGGCCATTGGTGTTATGATCATCGTGAAGGGGTTGATTTAGCAGGGTGTTGCTTACTTGCGTCACAATAGTAGGAACCAATGCAGCTAGCTGCTGAGCAATCATAGCAGCTATATCAGGATTGCCAGTTTCCTGATTGTTGTCGGCTGGAGCACCACCAGCTCTTAATGGTCTACCCCTTCTCCTGTTTTGTGGGGCTTCAGTTTCTTGGTTGGTTTTGCGTGTGACTCTCTTAGGCGCCATCTTCTGATTACAGAAAGATGTGAACTTTAGTTACCGCATGATTTCACTCATCAATTCCAAATAACCCATGCTTCGGTCCATCAAGATCATTATGTAGCCCAGATTAAGCACATTCTTAGTATACCGGTGATGTTTATATATAGGGTTCCCCGCAACGTTCCCACCACATCCACGATATACCTTGAATAATACTTAAACTAGTTACATAACATCTTAATTTTCCTTAGCACTTTCTCCAAGAATAAATGTTTCATAAGGTCAATATGATTGGAAATACTATGAAGGCTTTAAGTAGGACAGGACTTAAGTAAATGTTTGGTAATGTTTGATTGCCTTCAACAAGGACTTATTATAATTATGACCCTATCACCCTAGGGTATAGAATAAAAACGTGTGATACTCATGATCGTTACCTCGTGGTAAGATTAGCCAGACTTTTCATGCATGGCAAATTGCAATTACGTGTGTACCCGTAATGGTAATCTACCTTGCATGATCACCCTTAACTTCACTTATCCCAAGTCAACATCATAGTATTATCTAGATTCATCAAGCACAAATAATGTAATGTCCTCCTGTCCATAAGCCAGTATTCCAATAATAGCATGTAATAGCAAATAAGCACATAAGCACATTATGTCTTAATGATAACTGCATATCCGTCACATTTTCAGGATTTCAGTCATAATCATGATAGGGTCGGATTTAATATCCGAGATCGACGCTACGCGCGATCACCGAAGTTCCCTAATAATATGATGTTGTGCGCATACAAGCGTAGCGTTCTAGTATCAAAGTATCCCATGGAGAAAGACTAAGAGTAATAATGTCTTCCTCGGGATGTTCAGTTAACACGTGTATAAAATCAAGTATGTAGGAACATACTTGTATATTAAATTAGGTATATAGGAATATTCCTGTATATTAAATTCATAGATTTAATATACTTGACCCATTTGCCTTATAGACTTGTGTATTTTATCACTCATCCCAAAAATCCCCAGGTAGCGTAACGGGTCTCGCAATGAGATTTATACGAATACGCTTGCCTTAGCCCGAAGGCCTTTTGCCAGGAAATCCAGAATACAGGTGTCTATGTGTCACACAAATCATGAAAGACATTTAGGTAAAATCAAATGCACACAATCCCTAGCATGCATTCTATATGAAGGTTCTTAGGTTATAGTCTAGGTCGAGTTCTCCACCTAATTCTCTATAACCAAGGCTCTGATACCAATCTGTCACACCCCCGCTTATAGCGGAAACATGAGGATGCGACGGACGGGATCGTCATAACACTTGGTATAATTACAGAGAAATAATATATGCAAAATCTTCGTGTCATGACGTCGCCCGACACAATGGTGACTTGTGTCGTGGTTAGTCAGTTCCATGACTATCATAGTCTTATTGATTCTATAATCCAAAATACACAGTGTTCAAATACAACAGCAAATGACAAATAATACTAATGCAAATTTATTGAAATCCTGAGGGTCTCTGCTAAGGCATCTGCTCTAGCTATCCTCTTTGATTATGATCACCTGAAAAGATATGCTCAAAAATGTCAACAATTACGTTGGTGAGTTCCGCAGGTTTAAATTTAAAACATGTAATTGATGCTGTATAGATTTTTGTATATTTTTAAAAAGTCAAAAAGCCAATAAAAAAAATAAAAGAGGTTGCCCGGGCTCGAACCCGGGACCTCAAGCCTGCACACACACACCCCAAACCAGTGAAACAAGGCCTCAGCCGCGATATAACTCCATTCGAATTGTTTTATATTGGTTTCCCAGTTTCCCCCCAATTTTGAAGAACCCTAATTCGAAACCGATTCAATTGAAGCCCAATTCGAATCTGTTAATGTTTATAATCATGGGGCTTTTGATCCCCATGTAAAAACGAGTATAATGATGCTTTCAATTACCTGATTTAGATTGATTTGATGCTAAGAACAGTGAAGAAAAAGCCGCGACTATCTCGAATTCGAAAAAGGGATCAAACACTAATGGAAATCAAATTGCTTGCACAGACAGCTTAGAATGAGGCTTATGATCAAAAGCCCTATGTTAATTGCGAGTTATAAGGCTCGGAGGGTGGTGGTTGATTGAGTTGCAGGTTGCGGATGAGGGTGATGATCGAATTGATGTGTTTGTGTGTTTTCAGATTGTATTGAGAGGTGCATTCGATTAGGAACAGATCAATGAGTATTTATACTCGATTAATTGGATTATTATTATCGTTCGAGTGGAATTTGTTAGGTATATGTTAGTGGGTTCGATTAGTGGCCAATTACCCGAAATGCGGATACTTTTTCCCCAATTAATGGTTACATTATTGCTGGAAATTCAACCACGATCGTAGTGGTGCTTTGTGGGGTTCGAAAGGACCGGTTTTTAGGTGGTTTCGGGGGTCGCCGGAGCCGCGCCGGAACATCGCCGGCCGGCGACCGGAAAAACGAGGGGAAAAGTGGGCGGGGGGGTTGGTTTTGTAAATTTGGAAGTTACAGATTTGGTCCCTGTGGTTTAAATTGTTATTAATTTATGTTATTAAACTTCTTTTGTAGTTTTAAAAATGCCATTTTGCCCCCTGGACTTTTATTATTATTATTATTACTTTTGTTATTATCTTTATTTTTATTATTATTATTATTATTATTATTATTATTATTATTATTATTATATTTGTTATTGTTATTATTATTATTTTTATTATTAATATCATTATTATTATTAACACAAACGAGTATACGAAGAGTTCGGCTGAAACTATATATATATATATATATATATATAATATATATATATATATATATATATATATATATATGAATATATATATATATATATATATATGAATAATGAATACACAAGGATAATTAACACACATGGAACATGTACACACAGATAATTCTATTAACATGATAAATAGACTATGAACATACGTGAGGATCGTTAATACACACACACGTGAAATTAAACCTACAATGTTCTTTGCTTGACATTGTGAGGTGTCACACGTAACTAGACCTCTCATCCTTTCGGAGTTAAGACGATCTTCTTTCAAAGCCTCGTCTTGGAACTCCTTAACCTGTGTCATCACATCGGAGGTCATGATTAACTGATAAGCCTTCACTCGAATCGGCTCAGGCCTTTCTTTTCGGCTAAGGGCATTGGCCACCACGTTGGCCTTGCCCGGATGGTAATGGATTTCGCAGTCATAATCCTTTATGAGCTCCAACCATCGCCTTTGCCTCATGTTTAGATCTTTCTGCTCGAAGAAGTACTTCAAGCTTTTGTGGTCTGTGAAGATGGTGCACTTCGTCCCGTATAGATAGTGCCGCCAAATCTTCAACGCGAAAACCACCGCGGCTAATTCTAGATCATGTGTGGGATAGTTGACTTCGTGGGTCTTCAGTTGTCGAGATGCATAGGCTATTACCCTTCCTCGTTGCATCAACACGCAACCTAGTCCAGAATAAGATGCATCTGAATAGACCACTAAGTCTTCATTCCCCTCGGGCAATGTCAAAACAGGAGCTTGTGTTAGTCTTGTCTTCAACTCCTCAAAGGCAGCCTCCTGCTCTTGACCCCACACGAATTTTACATCCTTGCGAGTCAACTTAGTCAAAGGTGAGGCTATCTTGGAGAAGTCTTGAATAAATCTCCTGTAATTGCCCGCCAATCCCAAGAAGCTACGAATCTCGGATGGCGTCTTTGGTGATTTCCATTGCATCACAGCCTCAACCTTTGCTGGGTCCACCATGATTCCCTCTGCATTTACCACGTGACCCAGAAATTGCACCTCGCGTAGCCAGAAGGCACATTTGGAGAACTTAGCATACAGTTTCTCCCTTCTCAAAGTCTCCAATACTTCCCGAATGTGACCGGCATGCTCTACTTCGCTCCTCGAATAAATCAGGATATCATCGATGAACACAATTACTGATTTATCTAACATCGGCTGACACACCCGATTCATCAAATCCATAAAAGCAGCTGGCGCGTTGGTTAAACTAAAGGACATAACGAGAAACTCATAGTGTCCATAACGCGTACGAAAAGCTGTTTTAGGAATGTCCTGCTCCTTCACCTTCAACTGGTGGTAGCCAGATCGAAGATCTATCCTCGAGAACCAACTGGCACCCTGGGGCTGGTCGAACAAGTCGTCAATCCTCGGTAACGGATACCGATTCTTTACCGTTAGCTTGTTCAACTCACGGTAGTCGATACACATCCTCATGCTACCGTTCTTCTTCTTCACAAATAAGACCGGAGCACCCCAAGGAGAGATACTCGGTCTAATAAAGCCCTTGTCAAGCAACTCTTGCAGTTGCTCCATCAATTCCTTCATCTCAGTCGGAGCCAATCGATACAGTGCTTTAGCAACAGGTTGGGCACCGGGTATCAGGTCAATTTGAAACTGGACTTCGCGGTCAGGTGGCAATCCCGATAAGTCTTCCGGGAATACGTCTGGAAATTCACACACAACCGGAACATCGGATAGTTGTGGTGTTGGCGTTTCCACATCCTTTACGTAACATAGGTAGGCGCTGCACCCACGCCTCATACACTTGCCTGCCACCGCCATCGAAATCACCTTTGGAATCATCGTTACCCGATCACCGTATATCGTTACCAGACTTCCGTCAGATGTCGTCAGTCTAATCATCTTCTTTCGACATACGATATTCGCTTCGTAGGTTGCCAACCAATCCATTCCTAACACTACATCAAATCCACCTAGGGGCATCACATGTAATCTAGCAGCAAACCTATGGCCTTCTAACTCTATGGCATAGTCCTCTATCACATCAGTAACTCTAGTAGACTTACCAATAGCGGTTTCTACTTCAAAGGGCTCATCAATGCATTTACTACTAACAGGCAATTTAGCACAGAAAGTAGCAGAAATGAAACTCCTACTAGCACCAGAATCAAATAACACAGAAGCAAGAGTTTGATTTACTAGAAAAGTACCTGACACAACATCGGGGTCCGTCCTAGCCTCCTCTCTGGTCATGGTGAAAGCTCTGGCGCTCGCCTTCTGCCCTTCAGTCCCGGCCGTCTTCTTTGCCCCGGAACTTTCCACCCTCTGCTTCTTGCAATCCCTACTCATATGGCCACTTTCCCCGCAGTTGAAACATCTCGCAGCCTTACAGTCCCTAGCCATGTGACCGGATTTCCCGCACTTGAAGCAGATGTTTAACCCCCATCTACATTCACCGCCGTGCTCCCTCCCACATTTTTCACACCTTTTGGGTCCCGAGCTTGATGACCCCACCCTACGGTCATCCCTCCTCATCTTCTTGTTGTCCGGGGTAAAACCACCACCACGCCCGAACCGCTTCCCGTTCCAATTCCTGTCAGCACCACCGGATTTCCTTGACTCCACCACTATCACTTCCCTCTCATCATAAAGTCTTCCAGCCAAATCCACTGCCGACCTAAAGGTGCTCGGTCGAGCAGCGATCAAGTGCCTGCGAATGTCGGCTGCCAGCCCCTGAATGTACCGGTTAATCTTTCGAGATACTGATGTCACCTGATCCGGCACCAGCCTTGCCATCTCATTGAATTTGGTAGTGTATTGCTGGTGGGTCATGGTTCCTGCCTCGAGTTGCAGGAACTCCATCTCAATCTTGTCAAGTTCCCTGTGAGGGCAGAGCTCCTCAACTACCAGCTTCTTCAACTCGGGCCACTTCATCTTGCCTATGGCCCTGCTGCCCTCAGCTTGGACAATATTGTCCCACCAACATAGTGCTGAGTCAGTAAATGAGTGGGTGGCAAACTTCACCTTCTGATCTTCCCGGCACTCACTAATCTCGAGTACCGCTTCCATCTCCCTTACCCACCGATGGGCAGCAGCAGCATTGCCATTTCCATCAAAAGTCGGGGGCCTGCACCTCTGGAATGCCCCGTAATTGCATCCCTTGGTCGTCACCCCTACCATATCATCTTCCTCTTCATCAGATACTACTATCTCAGGATCCGGTCGTTCCTCTCCTCCCTTGCTTTCCTTTACAGTCGACCCTCTCCTGTCCTCCTTCTCCTTCCTCTCCTCATTTCTCACAGCTCGAATAACGTCGGTCACTACAGATGGCATAACTGCCTACAGGACCTGGTGTACCATCAGCAATCGCCTCCCTAGCTGAGGCATTCAGACTCGCATTCTCAGTTTCTTTATTCCGGTCAGGAACCTCAGGGTTCACAGGAGTCGCCTTAGGAGTTTTAGCACTGTCCCTAGTCATACGCGGACGACCTCTACCTCTAGCGGCCTTAGAAGGTTTCTTTCCAGCCATTTCCTAAGCACTATAAGATTCAAACACCAAAACAGTCATTCAAGGTAGTAGCCCAGTTTATGTCAAGTATAGTAATCCCTAATTACAGTGGCCAGTTGTGATTAGCCACTTACTTTACTTTTCACACCCCAAGCATTTCCTATCCTGACTACATCAGTATCTAAATCTACTAAGAACACATAATCCATATAGCACACGCACATAAGTCTGGTTGACTTTTAAGAAAACAATACCTGATGGCACATGGCTACTCGGGCTGACATCCCTCTTCCTGTCCCATTCTCAGTTTAAGTTAAGGTTTATTTTAAAAATTTACCCGTTTCACTTAAACTTTGGCTCTGATACCAACTTGTAAGACCCCGTTCCCGGGCACCTCACAGTTGGTCATTCACAACATAAAACATACATATTATAAAGTTAAGCAGCGGAATTAATTTTAACAAAACCCATTCATTCATTTTAAATACTGTTGCTAAGCAATACATTATAGTTCATAGATCACAAAATACATAGTTTCATGAATTGCAAGACACCAGTATTGTCGAAAACATAAATGGGTGTCAGTCTTGCCCGCCAAGTAGCCACCCCCGTGTGCCATCATCAGCAACCTGTCACCTGCCAACTGGAAAATACATAAAAGTCAGCGTTGCTGAGTGAGTTCTAGTTTTGTAATTAAAATACTTTACTTTACCTTTTCAAATCATGCTATACTTTCGTACATGCCCACACATTATACGTACACGTGGATAATATTTATTATCTTTCATTTCATTCGTTAGCTTTCGTTCATTCATCATAATTCATTATCATTCATTTATCATCTAGATCCCGTCAGGCTTTACCCTCTTCGTGGCACACAGCCACGATTACTGAGGTCGAATGACAAGGATCCCACTCTGTACTTTATTATGATATTTCATTCGTGAGCATACATCCTTCATACTTACAGATAATAATTATTATTATTATTCTCATCATTCGTTCAATTTATACTCTTTCCATTACTCTTTCGGTCTTTTCATCCTTTCTTACGAGTCTGTTGCGACAACAAGGCCGCTCACCTCAATATCGATCTTTTACGATCGTATGTTAGCCAAGTCTGTTGCAACACATAGTTGCTCACCTCAGTGGCAATCTCACGGATTGCCTGCTAACGGAGTCTGTTGCAACACAAAGTTGCTCACCTCATTATCAATCTCAAAGATTGACCCTGTGTGCATCCTTCGGGGTAGCTAACCCGCATCACAGTTGAGCTAACACCTGCCAGGGGTTTGCACCTCCATACATTTGCTTGCAAGCCTTTCTTACGTTCATTTACGTTCCATTCTTCTTTATCATTAATCTTTCACTTTATTAATGATAATACTTCTTTGTTAAGTTTTAACCATTCTTCATCATGTCATTCCATACTTAACAATATTTAAATAATAATATTGTTAACAATAATAATATACTGATAATAATATCAGTAATAATAAGGGTTAGTCATTTATCATCATTACATGCATAAAACATCATCATTAATTAACCCTAGTCAACTCTGGTCAAAACCCCGTAATTCAGATTTCCAGAAAATTTCTGTAAAAATTCTAAGTGTTTGGGCGCATGAGCCCTGTTTGGGCGTATGAGCCCTGTTTGGGCGTATGAGGTCTGTTGGACTTCTCACCTTATACTTAGAAAAATTTCGACTCTGGACATACGACCACTGTTCAGACTTTTCACTTTCTACTTAGTTTATTTTCTCGGACTCATGAGCACTGTTAGGACTCATGACCCCCATACTTAGTAAATTTTCAGACTCATGAGCACTGTTGGGACTCATGAGTACTGTTGGGACTTATGACCCCCATACTTAGTGAATTTTCAGACTCATGAGCACTGTTGGGACTCATGAGTACTGTTGGGACTTATGACCCTACTTAGAATATTTCTAAGGCAAATTCCTGGGCGTATAAGCACTATTCAGACTTATTATCTTGTACTTAGTTTTCTAATTCCAAATTTAAGACACATGACCACTATTTGGACTTATTAAGCGTATTAGCAGCCTGTTTATGATTCTAAGTCATTTTCCAGTCCCCAAACACCATATTACCTAGTTCTAAGCATGCACCTACGATTCCAGTTATAAACTTAACATAAACATAGCAATGCATTTACCCAAAACATACTCTACCAACATACACATGCACATAACATACGGGTATCATACCCAAATTCATAAAAACATACATACATGCATTTTCCAGCCCCAAATCATTTAAAAACGTGTAAAAAGGGGTCTAGAAACTCACCTTAATTGTCCTTCGAGTTTACACTCTTCTCCCGAGCTTCTTCAACCAATTCCAACACTTAGAAACCTTCTTAACACGCATTTGAACACATAGAAACACACATAAGCATTTAACCGAGGCTAATCTAGCCAAGAACAACTTAAAAACATTAATCCTTACCTAAAAATTGAATTCTTCTTCTTGTTCTTCAAAAACCCGAGAGTTTCTCTGCTTTCTCTCTCTAAAATCCGAACAAGAAAAGTGTGTGCAGTGGGTATGGGCGACCATATCGCCTTTTACACCAACTTTTCAAGATTTTATCATTTTTAACACTTTTGGTCCCTCAACTTTGGGGTTGAATTTCTTTTCCCCCTTTTTCTTTCTCTTTTATTCTTTTGTTTCTTTAAAAGAAATATACGGGTGTTACACCGGAGCCGCGGCCGGAGTTTGGCCGGCTCCCGGCCGGAATTGCGGTTGAAGAAAGGGGAATTTTGGGTTTTTATTCAATTTTACACTTTTAGCCCCTGCAGTTTTAAGTTTTTGTTATTTTATGTAAACAATTTCATTTAAGGTTTCTAAAATTACAAACAACCCCCTGAACATTGTTTAACTTAAGTTTTAAACATTTTTAAGTTTATATATATATATATATATATATATATATTTAGAAATTATTATTATTAATAACAATATTTTTGTTATTACTATTATTATTACTTTTTGTATTATTATTACTACTATTAATTGTATTATCATCATGTTCAATTTAATAATTAATTATTTACATCCACATTAAAGATCTAAAAACAAACTAAGAATTAAACGTAACAAGTCCCCAAAGTTTCATTAAATGACAGAAAAGTCCTTACAAGAACATAACGATATTAACTTTTAGGTTAACGAAAATATGAGATGTTACAGTTTCCACAACTTAAAAGAATTTCGTCCCGAAATTAAAAATGAACTTAGATGAACAAAAAATTATGATGCAAGGTAAGTGTACAACGAACAATGTTTGACGTTTGATTACAGGTGAAACGTTTCTCTTTATGGAATCTTACAAGATTCTTGGCATAATGCATGCCAATTTGAACCCTTTCAGTGAAAGGTGAGACGTTTTGAGATGAAATGTTGGAAAACGATGACGAGTTACCGTGGTATATTAGATTTTTAAGTTTCAACTTCTAGAATATAATTTTGTAGCAAGGTGATGGCTTGTAATCAATAAAAGACCAACAATGTTAAGAGAGTTTAACCGTCGGGATTTAAGAATCCCAAACGTCACTATATATAATGAAACGATCTTAACGCATATCTTGTGAATATGCATTTCTCCTTTGACCAACCATCGGTCTAAGTATAATACGATATGTGGAAATTTTAGAATGCGTTCACGACAATGATTAGGAACATTATTAAAAGCAGAAAATGAATCGGTCATCCCAAAATGACGATCGATGTTTTAGCGCCATACCACGGTGTACGAATATTTGAAACAGATACAGGTCAACTTCTCGACCCGCTATCCCACATGAGTCAATATGACCTCTAAGATAAGAAGATGTTGAAAGAAGAGTTAAACAGGAGATCCATAGGATCACGAATGTTAGGTCTTGTCATATGTGAAGGTAAGACACTTGGACACACACCAAGTTACGTCTTTTCCTTTATGCCAAACCCATGACTACAAGTTACGAAGGTTTATGAATCTCCACACCACAATGTAAGTAATAACGAGTCTCGTTGATCGAAACCAAGATAGAGTTTTAAAGATTTCCAAGGTTAAGGGTTCAAAAGTGATTCAGGAAGTAACGCAATCAATAAGAAAGGTATTTGTAAACATGTTTTGCAAGGTAGCAATCTCTAAGTACAGTTTACATATGCAGTTCAATAAACCATAAGCACAGCTGAGAACATTTGTATGACTAGAAAGACATAAGCATAAGTTGATAATGTCTTTAGAAGAAAGATTGTTTAGGAAGGCTATCATCGCACAACCAGGTTTTAATGATAACTCATAAGGAAAGTCGATAAGTAAGGAATAAATGGTTCCATATAGCTAGATCAAATCAAAACATGAGAATAAAGGGAAAGAAATCGATTTAAGAATTTAAATGCTCCAAGCTTGGAATCAAAATCAACCTAAAGCGATCGGTCTCTTTTCAAGTTCGGAGATCATGCTTTGGCTTGATAGGTCGGACCACTAACATTGTTTCACCCTTCAAGTTACTACATGCTTCTCGCCACTTGATTACAACCTTGGTAAGTTGAAGATCAAGAAATAAGAATAGTCATCAAGTTGTGGTTTTCACTCCTAACTTGATGGTGTATTCCCAAGGTATGACCTCTAACTTACCAATCAAAAAGCTCGATCCCAACTCATTGTTGAGGATCCACAGAAATAAGACGAGGTAACTCACCATTAAGGTAAGGGACGTCTCCCCTATCTTAATGGTGAAGTTTTACAAAAACAAAATATAATAGGATGAACTTCTTCATCAAAATCCAGAATTCACTCCTACTTTGATGAGGTCATTTCATTTGAGAAAATACAATCCACAAGAATGAAATTATCATCAAGGTATGGAATTCACACCTATCTTGATGATTGAATTTCATAATAACAAGAAAACAATCAGAAATTGACAATTGTCACCAAAGTATGGGTTTCAATCCTATTTTGGTGAGATCATGTCATTCGTAAAATGTAAGTTCCAATGAGAATAATTGAAGTCAATCATGTCAACCATAACCTTATTGAAGACACGTGTACTTATAAGTGGTCACTCATGTCAAGGATTTCAAGTCAAGTAACCGGATTCAATGGTCGAATCAGATCACTAGTTACACTTTGCCTAGACAAAGTATCCCAAGATGTAAGAATTTCACCTTACAGCATTGAATGTCTTTAGTTATGGAACACACCCTTAAGAAAATTTGAAAACCATAAGTAACGATTTAATGTTTTGAAGACCAATCAGTTTAGATTCCCAATATCTTTGGGTATATTAAGATCCATATTCACGTTGGTCAAGGTGTAGAAATAGTTACATGAAACGCCCAACGTGTAACGATGTTTAAATGTAAGAGTTGAAATTTAGGATGAGTTCAATATCAACAGGAACATTATGTATGATAAGAATGAGGAGATATAACTTTGGTAATAAACCAGTTCAAGGAATCAAGAATTTTCAAGATGCAAAGAGGATGGTTCCATTTGGTAACGTATTACCATTTGGAATCGTTGACACGTCAAGGTAATTTGACCCATTTGCCTTAGAGACTTGTGTATGTTGACCATAGTTTATCACTCATCCCAGAAATCCCCAGGTGAGCATAACTGGTCTCGCAATGAGATTTATACGATATGCTTGCCTTAGCCCGAAGGCCTTTTGCCAGGAAATCCAGAATACAGGTGTCAATGTGTCACACAAATTTCTTAGGTTTATGAAATCAAAACCTTGATGAGATTTTCATAGATTAGACATAGAGTCTAATGAATTGAACCCACGATGATAAGTGTAGACTCCACATGTCGTTGAGAATAAGTTTAGGAAGTTCATTTTTCGGGGAGAGTCAAAGAGTCAAAGTTAAGTTTAGGGAGACAAGTAACTAAGTTTTAAGCATACATAAGGCAATCCTATGCTAAGGCATCAAGTTGCACGTAAGAAGACATAGCATTATGTAGCATGAAAAACATATATGTATCTACAAGAATATAAATATTATCCTATAAGGTTCATGCATAAGCTATAGTTTAGGTCACCATTTCTAATAACCTAAATCCCTATAGTTATGGGCTCTGATACCAATCTGTCACACCCCAACCTTGACGGCGGAAACGTCGAGATGTGAGGGTTATGATTGTTTACAGCCACATAACGCTATTATTAATTCCAAATATATTAATCAAGATTCAATTGTAACAATACAAGTAAAAGGCTCAAACAAAGATACATCATGAATACAAGGTTGAAAGTAACAAGATCATTGTTTATTTCTCTAAAAAAGTCCTAAGTGAGATAAGCTTTAAAGAGTAGAACGCATACTTGGGTTATTCCTGAAATATGTTAAAAATAAAAGGTCAACATAAAAATGTTGGTGAGCATTCCATAGTTTTCAATACATAGAATATATAAAAGAAGGCAATTCAAGTCATAAGTTAGTGAATAAAGTGATTAGGGATGTTATGAACAATGCAACAATCAAACCTTGACAAAGTTTTACAAGTCTCAAACTTTAAAAGTATATACAATTAGCTAAGTGTACTTGGATCAACCAAGCAGGCATGTCAGGCCCATAGATCTATGACGTCGCCAGGCTAGCAATAGTTAATGATTGTACATATAACGCCATAACATGGTAACCACAAAAGTTCAACTAACCACAACTTTACATGATGAATTGCCATAAAGTTTACAAGTCTCGAATAAGTTTACAAGTGCAATGATATAAGTTAACATGTTTCACCCCAAAGTGTGAAAATAAGAAAAAGGGGTATGGAAATACTCATATAGATATATGCATTTCAAGATGATAATAAACATTACAGGATGATCCAAAGTATCCATTACAAGCACCTAAATATATAATTTACGAGATAAAGATTAAGATTAACAATACGATTAACGTTCAATAAGAATTAGGTTTTTAATAGTTTTAAGGTTTTCAATAAGTAATGAGTTTATAATGTAGTTATTTACATTTTGATTCCATTAGAAGGAATTATATAAGTTTATATGATTAAGTATTTTAGAAATGAAATTAGGTACAATAATGTGATTATTATATAATTTCCACAATTATAAAAATAATTCTTTAAAGAATAAAGATAATATTATATCATTAGTATTTTAAATAATTTTTAAATTACTGTAACAAGCCAATATAAATAATTATTTAATTATTTTAAAAGAACACTTTTATAATAAAAGTTTTAAATATAAAATTTAAACAAATATTTTAAGACAACCATGATTTTAAAAAAATAACGTTATAAAATATTTTAAGACAACCATGATATTAAAAGAATAACGTTATAAAATATTTTAAGACAACCATGATTTTAAAAGAATAACGTTTGATCCGAAATTAATTTATTAGTTGAAACCCATTTTTAATAGGATTTAACCAAGAATAATGTTTGTTAAATTGTTTTTAAAACAAGTTATTTAATTTTAAAAATTACTAGAAAAATTCAGAAAATTATTTGGTGCTTATAAAAATATTTAAAGTTTACCAAAGTATTTTTAAAAATTTTCTAAAATGAAAGTATGGCTGAAAAAGCCTTAAAAATAATACTTGAGGGTCCCCGGGTTCGAAATCGGGACCTCAAGTGTAACATGGAAGTATGGAACTGGTGAACCAAAGGCCTCAGCCGCGGTTATTTTCGGTTTTAAAATCTTTTAAACACAAGCACAAAATAATCCCAATTTCATATAAACCCTAGGTTCAATTTGATTCAAATTAGACTCGAATTCGATGATGATTACAGTAATAAACATAGGGCTTTTGTTCCCCATGTTTAAACGAGCACAATGATATATTAAACATACCTAATTATAGCCGAATTGAAGTGTTTATGCTCGGTTTTGTCTCCGTTCGCTCGCGAAGAACAGAGGCTTAGAATTTGATTGTTTGTGTGTGTGTATCACGAATTGGTGGTTACAAAGAGTTGAAAGGGATCGAAGGGGAGATTTGTCCTCTGTTATATAGGTTCGATTTGTGCGTTAAGGTGTCGAACAAGCTTCGGTTTCCATTCGACTGTTTAGGTTATGGTTGATTGTTTAAATGATGGTTAAACTCGAATTAAACTATGAATTCATCTTTGTTGTGATTACACGAACGTTTTAGAGTATTTAATTGCGCAAATGGTCAGTTTATTGAGAAGAACCGAATTGGATTTCGAAGGGGGTGTTCGGTTTCGAGTTCGAGTGTTAAAACCGAGTTTAAAGTTCAATTAATTCATTTATTGTTGTTGGAAACTGATTCATGATCACTTTGGTGCGTTTTGGGCAACACGAAACGACCTGATTTGGTGGTTGTGGGTTGGCCGGAGCCGCGGCCGGAGTTTGGTCGGCTCCCGGCCGGAATTGCGGGTGAAGAAAGGGGAATTTTGGGTTTTTATTCAATTTTACACTTTTAGCCCCTGCAGTTTTAAGTTTTTGTTATTTTATGTAAACAATTTCATTTAAGGTTTCTAAAATTACAAACAACCCCCTGATCATTGTTTAACTTAAGTTTTAAATATTTTTAAGTTTATATATATATATATATATATATAGAAATTATTATTATTATTAATAACAATATTTTTATTATTACTATTATTATTACTTTTTGTATTATTATTACTACTTTTAATTGTATTATCATCATGTTCAATTTAATAATTAATTATTTACATCCACATTAAAGATCTAAAAACAAACTAAGAATTAAACGTAACAAGTCCCCAAAGTTTCATTAAATGACAGAAAAGTCCTTACAAGAACATAACGATGTTAATTTTTAGGTTAACGAAAATACGAGATGTTACAGTCTTCCCAACTTAAAAGAATTTCGTCCCGAAATTAAAAATGAACTTAGATGAACAAGAAATTATGATGCAAGGTAAGTGTACAACGAACAATGTTTGACGTTTGATTACAGGTGAAAAGTTTCTCTTTGTGGAATCTTACAAGATTCTTCGCATAATGCATGCCAATTTGAACCCTTTCAGTGAAAGGTGAGACGTTTTGAGATGAAATGTTGGAAAACGATGACGAGTTACCGTGGTATATTAGATTTTTAAGTTTCAACTTCTAGAATATAATTTTGTAGCAAGGTGATGTCTTGTAATCAATAAAAGACCAACAATGTTAAGAGAGTTTAACCGTCGGATTTAAGGATCCCAAACGTCACTATATATAATGAAACGATCTTAACACCTATCTTTTGAATATATGCATTTCTCCTTTGACCAACCATCGGTCTAAGTATAATACGATATGTGGACACACTAAGACTACTCAACAATCCTTATGATTGACTATCAGTTTTGTTTAAGAGAATGATAAGTTGCATTGATGTAAATTAGGGTTTCTTTAGAGTTTTAAACTAACAATAGAAATAATAAATAAAGTAAAACAAGTTGAAACTTTTGATTTAAGATCAGGGGATAAAGGCTATCATCCTAACTTGGATTACAGTTATGTAATTATGATGAAGTGGTGGTGTGATTAAAGATATTGAATAAAGTAATTGTGTTAATGTTTATAAAGATGAGCTGACGCGATTTCTCGTCTATCCGCTCCGTAGTGACCAGGACCATGTCAGGTTGAGATTTACTGCTTAGGTCAAGGCCCTAGTGATGTAGGTAAATCTTTTGTGTCCTTTTCGACATACGATTTCTGAAAACATAACTTAATGTAAGAAGAGAGTTGATCAAGTTCTATTCTAACATACCATTAATTTTAGAAAATCATAACAATTACTGTAGATTTCTTAGACTAATAAAAGGGAACCCGTAAATGATCAGAAAGTTAAGATCTTATGATTTCTAGTAACCATCTCTAGTTAATTAACCATAGTTGTTATGAATAAAAGTTGATCATACGTTTTTCAACCGTGTATGACAATCACAATTACAAACCATAAACTTATAACCCCCCGTTCAAATGTAGGTGCTACCCATCGAAAGTTTTCCCAAGACCACCATAACGTTAACACAATATTCATCACACCATTAATTCATCACAAATTATATAAGTTTCATACAAGTAGGATGATAATAAGAGTTTAGCTCATAATGAGCTGTAATATAACAAACAACATAGAAGATAGATATGAATTCATCGGTAAAATAGAACAATCAAACCAATGATCCAAAATGGATGATGTTTAGACAATCCCGAGCCTTTTCCAAGTGTTGTATGCACCTCCCGAGCCTTCAAATGATCTCTAAGGCTTGATTCCCGAGACAATTCTGCAGAGTATCACTCCCACCAAAAGCTTGCAAAATGATGAACTTGGCCCTCTATTTATAGGCTTCCCGAAGTGTTTAAGCATGGCTCCGTGACAAAAAGGCACGGCCCTGTGTTAGTACAATGCTTACGAAAGTTGGTCGGATCGTACACGCAGGAATTGTCGGGCACGGGCCCGTGACAATTGGGGCACGACCCCGTGAAAGGGGGGAACACGGCCCCGTGTTGATATGGGGCACGGCCCCGTGACTACTTTTGGGGAACAGTACTTTTGTCTTGTCAGATGTCCAATCACGGGGGTGTGCCAAATTAGCATGGGGGTGTGTTTCAGGCAAGGCATGGGGGCGTGCTTAATGAGGCACGGCCCCATGCTTGGAGCTTTAAGCTTGAATTTCTTCAATTTCTTGTCCATTATGCTCCTTTTGTCCATCTTGCCCTTCACAACACCTGAAAACACAATTAAATGATTTTAAGTACATAATCATCATATTTCGGGAGATATCAAGGAATAAATGATGTGCTTTTGATAGTGTTTTTATGTATAATTTGGAGCAATCAAATATCCCCACACTTAAACTTTGCTTGTCCTCAAGCAAAATCACTTAAAATGACAACTCCACCCAAAAACCAAATAAAGCAAAAGATAAATATGTCTTTCGGGAAATATGCAAGTAAAATTATTTCATCCAAATGCAGACATTTTAGGCATGTATAGAATGATATCCTAGCAAGCAATAGGATTGTTAGTAAAGATTATAACCATGTAAAAATCCATACTCCTCACAAAATACACTCACACTCGGCTGAATATATGAATCATACATAAGATGAAGTATGACTAATACGCTCAATTGCCTAGCATGAATACGTGTAAAATCATATGTTTGCTAAGGGATCAATTCTTCACCTACTTAGATATTTACTTGCATAAATCATTAGGTCTTTGATGGGTTGTAACTTGGCTCGGGCTCGGGTGTGGAATGTTTGAAAAAATGGCTAAATGCTAAAGACGACGGTCTTGGTTTATTTTTCTAACATAAACTACAAGGAAAGCAGTAAAAAGTTCCCTATACAATACTTCAATCTAGAAGGGATATGCTAACTAAGTACTCGTTTAAGGTCAGATTGTCAAGACCGTATTTTGCTTTTCGAAACCTTACTTCATCCTTTACCCGAAGATACACAAAACTATCCTTTCGTAAGGATCGTTCGGCTTTAAGCCTAATAGCACCCAATCGGATCAGTTCTGTGTATTCGTATTGGGACTCAGTTTGGTTCTTTTTGTATTTTCCATCGTGTGACCGATTTCCACAATTCGGGCATCTTTCATATCTTTTTACCCGTCTCTTTATGGCACTCTTTGAAATTCCACAAAATGGCGGAACCTGTTCCTTTTTTCGCCATTTCTTTCTTCCGTCGTACGTGAGGTTGTAAATTTGTTCGCGGATTTCCGGGGAAGTCCCGGTTTTGCGTGATGAAGGCAACAAAGCAAATTAAAATCAAAAGAATGCATTTCAGTTCTTTTAGGTCTGCCGGTAAAAGACCAAATTTTTCTTTCTTTTTCTCTTTTTCTCTTTTTTCTTTTCTTTTCTTTTCTCTCTTTTTTTTTAAATAAACTAAAATCGTGTCTTTAACGAAAAATGGGTTTTGTTGAAGGCTTTTTGGTTGAGTGACTTGGTGATTCGGGTGATAAAAATAAAATATTTAAGCTCAACGGGGCTAACTAGGGTTGACGTTCGGGTAGGGAAGATTAAAAGAAAATGGTTGGGGCTTGAATGGTTAAGGGTTTCCTAATGCCTAACTTATTTTTATACAGAAAATACTAATTAAGGTCTTGAAATGTATACCCAAAGCAAGTTCTAATCACACGTATCATGAGGTACTCTCAATTGAATCCAGAATGAAACTAAAATTGCAAAGGTTTGCAAAAGCTGTTTAAGGCTCAAAAATAAACTCACAAATGGATAGAATTGGGTAAAAGTGTTTCATTTTGCATGATTACATATATTTACTTGATTATTGCTTTTAAGGATATCACAAAAAAAATATTTTCAACTTTTATTTGGATTTCTCTTATTTACTTATTTATTTCCCGAAAACGTATATTTATAATTTGGTTTATCAAAAATTGTTTAAATTTTGGCTTCGTGTCACAAAAATTAATGGTTAAGTGATTTTGTTAAAAATTTTCAATTTGGACCTGTTTTTAGCAAAATATTAAGTATGTGTCTCGATTAATCCCATCCTCACACTTAAAATTCACATTGTACGGGCCCGTGGGTAACATTCATTTAGTTTCACTTTTCATTAGTATTGTCTTCCACTTTAGTTTATAATACTTAACTTAATAAATACACAGCATACCAAGTATTAGTCATCATAACACGTAACTTATTAAGTACACAACATAACAAGTACACAACATTCCAAGTACTATGCATAATAGCCCCAAAAAAACATGGAAAAACGTTTAAATAAGGGGGGTCTAGAACTCACCTGAACTTAGCAAATAGCTTAAATCCTAAGTTACTTAAGCTATGGTCCGAATGCTCTGGCTGCACGAAAGTTAATACACAAAACGTCATTTTTTCATAATTTCGCCCACAGTTTCGCTGGCAGTTTCGCTGCCCGTTTCGCTGGCAGTTTCGCTGCCAGTTTCGCTGCCAGTTTCGCTGCCAGTTTCGCTGGGCAGCACTTCTGCCAGTTTCGCTGGACAGATTCGCTGCCTTGAGCGCCCAACTTTCGTTGGAATTTCCTAGTTTCGAATGTCTAAGGTCAACCTGGGCACTAGCGAACTTAACAGCGAAACTGTAGTTTCGCTGTAGTTTCGCTGGAACTTCCCTTAGTTTCGCTGCATAAATTCGCTGGATGAATGCACAATTTCGCTGGATCGGGGCACAGTTTCGCTGGATGCATATCAATGATGAACCAGCCCGTTTTTAACCCAAAATCTTAATTTTTACGTCCAAATCCTTGGTTTACCTTTCATGAAACCATTTCTACCCTTTTTACACGTTTTCATACGTAAAAATTCGACCTTTATGTGTTTCTTTGAGACTTTTAAAACCCCAAAACCCTAGAATCTAGGTTTGATCAACAGAGAGGTTTAGAGGTCGATTCTTACCTTGTTTGTTGCTTCTTTCTTTGAGATTTGTTGCCCAAACACCCAGATCTTCAATCCCTTGACCTTAAAAGCTCCAAATCTTGAGTTTCTTGCCCTTTCTCTCTCTACTTTCTCTCTCTACGAATTTTTGTTGTTAGGGTTGAAATGGAGAAGATAGTGGTGTCTTGGGCAGGTTAAGGGCTGGTTATGGGCCTTAATCTTGCCCATGAATCCCACTTAGCCCATAATCCTTTTCCTTCTTTTATTAAATCTCTATTAGTTAGGCCCACTTATCCTTAATGACTCGTTTTGACTTTTCGAGGTGTTACAAGTCTCCCCCGCTTGTTTAGGTTTCGTCCTCGAAACCTGTCAGTCATCAAACAATTGAGGATAAAATTTCTTCATCTCCTCCTCGGCCTCCCACGTAGATTCTGATCCCTTTCGGTGTCTCCACTGTACTCGTACAAGTGGAACTACTTTATTACGTAAGCGCTTCTCTTTCTGATCCAGGATGGCCACCGGCTGCTCTACGTAATTCAGTCGCTCATCAACTTCAATGTCCTCTAATGGTACAAATGCATCATCGTCTGCTAGACATTTCCTGAGATGAGATACATGGAACGTAGGGTGAATTCCACTCAACTCATCAGGTATTCTAGTCTGTAGGCCACTTCCCCTACCCTCGCGATAATACGGAAAGGCCCTATGAATCTTGGGCTTAACTTTCCCCTTTTTCAAAACCTAATGATCCCTTTCCAAGGTGATACCTTAAGCATAACCTTGTCACTAACCTCAAATTCTATAGGTCTACGCCTCTTATCGGCGTAAGACTTCTGGCGATCCTTTGCAGCTTTCATGAATGCCTTGATCTTATCTAACTTCTCAGTTGTGACCTCAATCACTTCAAGGCTCCCCAATTCTTTTGCCCGATGTCACCCAACACACGGGCGTTCTGCACTTCCTACCATACAATATTTCGTAAGGGGGCATACCAATGCTGGCATGGTAACTATTATTATATGAGAATTCCGCCAACGGCAAGTGCTCATCCCAACTTCCTCCAAAGTCGATTACACATGCTCGTAGCATGTCTTCTAACGTTTGAATCGTTCTTTCCGACTGACCATCCGTTTGGGGTGGTAAGCGTACTAATATGCAGTCTAGTCCCCATTGAGTCGTGAAACCTCTTCCAGAACTTGGACGTAAATCGCGTGTCCCTATCCGAAACGATAGACACTGGCACGCCGTGACGAGCCACGACCTCCTTGATAAATAGCTCTGCCAATCTCTCAGAGGAATACATCTCACGAATTGGTAGGAAATGGGCGCTCTTTGTTAGACGGTCAACAATCACCCAGATCGTGTCGCTTCCTCTCGCCGTGCGAGGTAGCTTTGTGATGAAGTCCATGTGATGTATTCCCATTTCCATTCGGGGATGTCCAAAGGCTGGATCTTTCCATATGGCTTTTGGTGCTCTGCCTTCACTTGCAGACAAGTCAAGCACTTGCTCACGTACTTAGCCACATCTCGCTTCATTCCTGGACACCAGTAATCCTTCTTCAGATCTTGGTACATTTTTGTGGCACCAGGATGAATAGAATATCTAGTTTTGTGAGCCTTATCCATGATCTTCCCCCTCAAATCCCCATAGAGAGGGATCCACATTCTCCTAGATCGAGTTCTAACACCCAGGGTGTTTTCCCCTAAACCTGAAACTTGTCCTTTCATCCTTTCAGAGTTGACTCTGTCCTTTCTTAATGCCTCATTCTGAAACTCCCTCACTTGCTTCATAACATCAGGCGTCATGATTATCTGGCAAACCCTCACCCGAATTGGTTTGGGTCGTCCTTTTCGGCTAAGGGCGTCAGCAACCACATTAGCCTTGCCTGGATGATAATGAATTTCGCAGTCATAATCCTTAATCAGTTCTAACCACCTCCTCTGCCTCATGTTGAGTTCCTTTTGCTCAAAGAAGTACTTCAGACTTTTATGATTGGTGAAGATGGTGCATTTCACCCCATACAGGTAGTGCCTCCAAATCTTCAATCCAAACACCACCGCAGCCAACTCCAAATCATAGGTAGGATAATTGGCCTCGTGGACTTTTAATTGTCTAGAAGCATAGGCTATCACCTTCCCTCGTTGCATTAACACGCAACCCAATCCTGCATATGAGGCATCCGAGTAGACTACCAAATCCTCATTCCCCTCAGGTAGTGTCAGGACAGGGGCTTGCGTTAACCACATCTTTAGTTCTAGTAAGGCGTTCTCCTGATCAGGACCCCATTCATACTTCACGTCCTTCCGGGTTAGCTAGTCAAAGGAGAAGTTATCTTGGAGAAATCCTGGATAAACCTCCTATAGTAACCTGCCAGACCTAAGAAACTGCGAATCTCGGATGGCGTCTTTGGAGGTTCCCACTGTATTACCGCTTCAACCTTCGCAGGATCCACCCTGATCCCCTCGGGATTAACCACATGACCCGGAAATTGAACTTCTCGAAGCCAAAATGCACATTTGGAGAACTTAGCATATAACTTCTCGCTTATGAGTGTCTCCAATACTTCTCGAATATGATCGGCATGTTCTTCTTCACTTTTTGAATAGATCAAAATGTCATCGATGAACACTATTACCGATTTATCCAACATTGGCTGACATGCCCGATTTATAAGGTCCATAAAAGCAGCTGGCGCGTTAGTCAAACCAAAGGACATGATGAGAAATTCGTAATGTCCATAACGCGTCCGGAACGCTGTTTTAGGAATATCTTGTTCTTTCACCTTCAGTTGGTGGTAACCAGACCACAGATCTATCCTTGAAAACCAGCTGGCACCCTGAAGTTGATCGAACAAGTCGTCGATCCTTGGTAACGGGTACCGATTCTTTATGGTCAGCTAATTGAGCTCGCGATAGTCAATGCACATCCGCATGCTACCATCTTTCTTCTTGACGAATAAAACCGGAGCACCCCATGGAGAGATACTCGGCCGGATGAAGCCCTTATCTAATAAATCTTGCAACTGGTCCTTCAATTCTACCCTCTTCGAAGGAGCCAATCGATACGGTGCTTTAGCGACGGGCTGCGCTCCCGGTAGCAAATCAATCTGAAATTCGATTTCACGGTCAGGCGGCACACCAGTCAGGTCTTCAGGAAAAACGTTAGGAAACTCATGCACTACCGGCACGCCTGATAATTGTGGCTCTAGCGCGTCCACATCTTTTACGTAGGCCAGGTAAGCGCTACACCCACGTCTCATGTACTTTTCAGCTATGATCATCGACACGACCTTCAGCACACAACACACCTTGTCCCCACGAACCGTAACGGAACTACCATCGGGCGCTGTTAGACGAACTATTTTCTTGCTACATACTATATTGGCTTCATATCTAGCTAACCAATCCATGCCTAACACCACATCAAAACCTCCTAAGGCCATAACATGCAACCTAGCAGGGAACATACAACCTTCTAACTTAATCAGGCAATCCTCAATCACTTCAGTTACCTTAGTGGATTTACCAATGGCGGTTTCTACATAGAAAGGCTCATCTAACTTTCTACTCTTATCATGCAACGAATGACAAAAGGCAGCAGACACAAAACTCCTACTAGCACCAGAATCAAAGAGCACAGAAGCATATTCGTGATCCACCAGAAACATACCTGAAACTACTTCTGGAGAGTTATGTTGAACGTCGTCGCCTTTGCCTTTGGACCGTCACCCTTTCCTTTATCTCCAGGTTTCACCGTTCCTGATCCTCCTGACTTCCCTTTCTTGCAGTCCTTCTTCGTATGTCCCATCTCGCCACACTGGTAGCACTTCACCGCCTTGCACTCTCTAGCATAGTGGCCCTCGCCCCCACATTTAAAACACTTTCCAGTCCTAACTCTACACTCCCCAAAATGGCGTTTTCCACATTTTCTACAGGCACCCCCTTCACCTGTATTTCCCTGTCTCCCTGATTGATCTTCAGCTCTCATCCTCTTCTCTCCACCCTTGAAGTTATCATCTCCAAACCTTTTCCCATTTCCATTCTTGTTCCCACTCCATTTCTCCACCTTCTTCTGCACAGGTATTGGGTCCCTCTATCATACAACCTCCCAGCTAAATCCACCACGGACCTAAATGTGCCTGGTCTAGCCGCAATCATGTGCCTCCTGATGTCCACGGGCAAACCCTGCATGTATCTCTTGATCTACTTGGATACAGGTGTTACCATGTCTGGCACAAGTCTTGCAAGTTCGTTGAACTTGGAGGTATACTCTTGGTGAGTCATGTTCCCAGCCTCCAAATACAAGAACTCCTTTTCAATCTTGTCTAATTCCCGATGAGGGCAATACTCCTCCAGCACTAACTCTTTCAGCTCAGACCACCTCATCTTAGCTATCGATCGCTTTCCTTCAGCCTGGACAATATTGTCCCACCAGCACAACGCTGAGTCGACGAAAGAATGAGTGGCAAATTAACTTTCTGATCTTCGCGGCATTCACTAATTTCCAGTACCGCCTCCATTTCTCTGATCCATCGATGAGCGGCAGTAGCATTGCCGTTACCGTCGAAGGTCGGGGGCTTGCACCTTTGAAACGCCCCATAGTTGCACCCCCTAGTCGTCTCCCTCTCAGCCTCCTCATCACTGTCGTCATCGTGAATTACCACCTTAGGGTTTGATGTCTCATTTTTAGATTCCTCCGTCCTCCCAGTGGACCTTCCAGAATTCTTCTCATTTTCCTTCTCCTTCTTGTCAGCTTTTTCTCCATCCTTGACTGCTCTGAGCACCTCATTCACCACCGAGGATAAGACATCTTGCATGACATTGTAGACTTCATCGGCAATAGCCTCTTTCACAGTGGATTTGAGGGTAGCTGATCCCTCACCCTCCGGTTGACTGTGGAGGTCTGACTCCTCGTGAACAGTCTCGGGAGCCTTCGCTTAGCTCCGGGTGACACGTGGTGTAGTAGTATGACCACCTCGAGGACGTCCACGTGTAGCCTTCCCAGTTTTCCTATCCGCCATATCTAATTCCTATAAGATTTAAACACCGAAATGGTCATTCAAGTTAATTGCTTAGATCATTAAAAGTATGGTAAGTTCTTAATTACAGTGGCCAAGTGTGATTAACTACTTACCCTACCCTCCTGTTCCAAGCAATCACTATCCTAACACATGTTAGTGTTCAAATCTACACGTATAGTAAACAAATAGCACACGCACGTATTGCCAGTTTACATGAATATTTTACCTGATGGCATGTAGCTACTTGGGTTGGCATCCTTCATTTTGTCCTATTCTCAGTTTAAGTTTAGGTTTGAAAAATGTTTTACCCATTTCCCTTAAACCTGGCTCTGATACCAACTTGTAAGGCCCCGTTCCCGGGAAACCTCACAGTTGGCAGTTCATAGCATAAAATCAATTTAGTAACAAAACATTTGCAGTGGAAAATAATTTAAACATTCATTTAAAACTTAGAACCCCATTGTACTCATACATTTGTCCTTTAGATGTAAGCAAAACGTAATCCTTGTTCATTAATTACAATAAAGACTTCATTAACAGGAATGTCATCCATATCTCCCCAAATAGCTTTGTGATGCCATCCTCAGCATCAGCGCTTACCTGTCCACTATTATGCATAAAAGGTCATATACGCTGAGTGAGTTCTAGTTTTATATAAATAAGAAAATATAACCTTTTATCCTTCGTATAATGAACACACATACATCATACTACAAACATTATTTTCATCACATTAGGCACGTTCATTATCTTTCATTCTTTCATTACGTTTCACTTCATCATAGGCGAGATTGCACAAAGCAAGATCTCCATGTTGATTGACAACACATGTCAATCCCCGTCGGTACACGTTTTTCATGGTCACTACCCCCGACGGTCGATCGATCCCCGTCGGTACACATCTTTATGGTAGCTTCCCCGACAGTTGATCCACACTGCCAGGCACATAGCCCGCTCATGAATACGGATCTATCATCGTACATCAGACTCACATAAGTGAAGTCTATCATAGAGCTTATAAGACTTTTCGTCATCGTACGGGCCTGGGGGTAACATTCTGTAAGGCCCCGTTCCTGGGCACCTCACAGTTGGTCATTCACAGCATAAAATATACATATTATAAGTTAAGCAGCGGAATTAAGTTTAACAAAACCATCCATTCAATATAAAAACTGTTGTTAAGCAATACATTCTAGTTTCTAAGTCACAAAATATTTAATTGAATGAATTTCAGAACAACAGTATCGTCAAAACAAAATGGATGTCAGTCTTCCCGCCAAGTAGCCACCCCTGTGTGCCATCCTCAGCAACCTGTCACCTGCCAACTGGAAAATACATAAAAGTCAGCG
Organism: Flaveria linearis; assembly: GCA_024085815.1. Classification (NCBI taxonomy): domain Eukaryota; kingdom Viridiplantae; phylum Streptophyta; class Magnoliopsida; order Asterales; family Asteraceae; genus Flaveria; species Flaveria linearis. The sequence goes on from CM044013.1 coordinate 9,055,819, forward strand.
TTGCTGAGTGAGTTCTAGTTTTATAATTAAAATACTTTATTTTTCATTCAAAACCGTTCCTCATCTTCTTAGGTGATCATACATCGTACGTACACATAGGTTATATTTTTATTATCTTCACCATCGTTCAATTCGTACTTTTATCATTCTTCTCTCGGTCTTTTGCAACACATAGTTGCTCAACCATTAACAATCTCAAGGATGGCAAGGCTTCTGCGGCTTTTGCAACACCAAGTTGCTCACCCATTAGCAATCTCAAGGATTGCAAGGCTTCTGCGGCTTTTGCAACACCAAGTTGCTCACCCATTAGCAATCTCAAGGATTGCAAGGCTTCTGCGGCTTTTGCAACACCAAGTTGCTCACCCATTATCAATCTCAAAGATTGTAAGCCTTCTGCGGGCTTTTGCAACACCAAGTTGCTCACCCATTATCAATCACAAAGATTGTAAGCCTTCTGCGGGCTTTTGCAACACCAAGTTGCTCACCCATTATCAATCACAAAGATTGTAAGCCTTCTGCGGGCTTTTGCAACACCAAGTTGCTCACCCATTAGCAATCTCAAGGATTGCAAGGCTTCTGCGGGCTTTTGCAACACCAAGTTGCTCACCATTATCAATCACAAAGATTGTAAGCCTTCTGCGGGCTTTTGCAACACCAAGTTGCTCACCCATTATCAATCAAGACTTTTGTTTATTCATTTACATTCCACTTTTTATTACCATTAATCTTCCACTTTATTAATGATAATAATAATTTCTGTCTTGTTCATAATCATTATACGTAGAATCATACAACATTATTATTAATAAACATATTAATAATAATAGTACTGATAATATTAATAATCATATTAATATTAATTCCCATCACAGCCCTAATCATAACATTAATTAAAATATTAAGAAAGGGTATTAATACATTCAGACATTCATCATCATCACACCATACTTAACAATATTTTATTAATGATATTGTTAACAATAATACTACACTGATAATAATATCAGTAATAATAAGGGTTAATCATAATCATCATTACATGCCTGAAACATCACCATTTATTAACCCTAGTCAACCCTTGGTCAAAACCTCGAACTTCGGATTTACAGAAAATTTCTGTAAAATTCTAAGTAATTTGGGCGTTTTAGCCCTGTTGGGCGCATAAGCCCTCTGGGCGTATGAGCCCTGTTAGGCGTAAGAGCACTGCTGGACTTTTCATCTTATACTTAGCATTATCTGGTCATACGACCACACTGTTGGTCGTATGAGCACTATTGGTCGTACCATCCCCAGACTTAGAAATATGTTATGATCATACGACCACTGTTGGTCGTATGAACACTAGTGGACTCATCATCATACTTAGAAAAATATCACTTGGTCATACGACCATACTGTTGGTCGTATGAGTCCTATTGGACAACACAGAGAAAAATCACTTGGTCATACGACCACACTGTTGGTCGTATGAGTCCTATTGGGCAACACTTAGAAAAATCTTCTGGTCTTACGACCACACTGTTGGTCGTATGACCACTAGTGGACTCATCAACTTTTACTCATCTATTCTAAGTCCAAATTTCAGACATATTAGTAACATGTTCATGTGTCTAAATCATAGTCCAAGTCCCAAACATCATAATGCCTAATTCTAAACATATACACATGATTCTAGGCATAAATCTAACATAAACATAAACATACATACATTCATTTCATACGGGTATCAACCCAAATTTTATAAAAACATACTTACATGCATTTTCCAGCCCCAAAATGTTTAAAACAGATAAAAAGGGGGTCTAGAAACTCACCTTAGTTGTTTCAAATCTTAAGACTCTTCACCCGAGCTCCTTTAATCGATTCTAACACCTGGAAACCTTCTAAACACACATTTGGAACACATATACACACACATAAGCACAAAACCGAGGCTAATTTAGCCAAGAACAACTAACAAAACGTTAAACCTTACCTAAAAATCGAACTCCTCTTCTTGTTCTTCAAAATCCGAAAGTTTTTCTCTGCTTTTGTGCTTTCTCTCTCTAAAAACCGAATGCAAGGAAGTGTGCAGAGTGAAAATGGGCGGCCATGCCACCTTTTCACCAACTTTTGAGATTTTTTATTCATTTTACACCTTTGGTCCCCTAACTTGGGGTTGACTTCCCTTTTCCTCCTTTTTCTCTCTCTTTATTCTTTTATTTCTTTAAGAATTACGGGTGTTACACATTCATTTAGTTTCACTTTTCATTAGTATTGTCTTCCACTTTAGTTTATAATATTTAACTTAATAAATACACAGCATACCAAGTATTAGTCATCATAACACGTAATTTATTAAGTACACAACATAACAAGTACACAACATTCCAAGTACTATGCATAATAGCCCAAAAAAACATGGAAAAACGTTTAAATAAGGGGGGTCTAGAACTTACCTGAACTTAGCAAATAACTTAAATCCTAAGTTACTTAAGCTATGGTCCGAATGCTCTGGCTGTACGAAAGTTAATACACAAAAACGTCATTTTTTTCATAATTTCGCCCACAGTTTCGCTGGCAGTTTCGCTACCAGTTTCACTGGCAGTTTCGCTGCCAGTTTCGCTGGGCAGCACTTCTGCCAGTTTTACTGGACTGATTCGCTGCCTTGAGTGCCCAACTTTTGTTGGAATTTGCTAGTTTCGAAATGTCTAAGGGTCAACCTGGGCACTGACGAACTTAACAGCGAAACTGTAGTTTCACCCCAGCGAAACTGTAGTTTCGCTGGAACTTCCGTTAGTTTCGCTGGATGAATGCACAGTTTCGCTGGATCGGGGCAAATTTTGGCCGGATGCATATCAATGACGAACCAGCTCGTTTTTAACCCAAAATCTTAACTTTTTACATCCAAATCCTTGGTTTACCTTCCATGAAACCATTTCTACTCTTTTTACACGTTTTCATACGTAAAAATTCGACCTTATGTGTTTCTTTGAGACTTTAAAACCCCAAAACCCTAGAATCCGGGCTTGATCAACAGAGAGGTTTAGAGGTCGATTCTTACCTTGTTTGTTGCTTCTTTCTTTGAGATTTGTTGCCCCAGATCTTCAATCCCTTGACCTTAGAATCTCCAAATCTTGAGTTTCTTGGAATTTTTTGTAGTGGGTTGAAATAGAGAAGATGGTGGTGTCCTTAATCTTGCCCATGAATCCACTTAGCCCATAATCCTTTTCCTTCTTTTATTAAATCTCCATTAGTTAGGCCCTCTTATCCTTAATGACTCGTTTTGACTTTTCGGGGTGTGTTACATAACGGGAAACATACTATACTAATAACTAACTAATCATACTAATTAACACTAATCAACTTTCAAGAGAACATAAACAGAAGGCATAAAGCATTCATAATTCCATAACATGTTTAAGCACAAGCTCTCACATATAATCATTAGGATTTCGGTTGTTTAGAGACCTAATCACCTAAATACATGAAAATGGCTATCATAATCATGGGAATTAGCATACTAACCTCTTGATTAAATTTCTTGAAAGGAGACTTGAAAGTATGAAGGAAAAAATGAAAAATTCTCACAAGATGAAGAGGATACGAAGTTGCAGGCAAAAATTTCGCATTTTAACACAAGATGATTGAGGATACGAAGTAAGTTGCAGGCAAAATTTCGCATTTTAACATTCATCATTGATGGGGAACAAGACAAAATGCTGAAACAAGTCAGGTTGTGTCGTTTTATTGTCGTAACGGGGGCGTGCCTATGTGGGCACGGGGCGTGATTGCCTTGCACAGTTTTGGTTCAGTCTTTTGTTGTTCCATTTTTCAATTTCGCGCGTTGCGTAATTTACCCGGCTAAGTTTGTCACATCCAATTCATCAGAAAAGTTACAAAATTAGTTCTAGAATTCAAATAAGCAAGCCAAGCGACAGTTACATTTTCCTATCTCCTACGATTACTAATACGTTAAAAACCGGGAATCTGAAACTGCAAAACCAGACTCCTTAACGCGCACTAGCGCACATGACCCTTCCGAAATGCCTCTAGAAGAAGCTCCACACATTTCGTGTGGAAGGGTCGGGATAGGGTAGTGCGAAGTGCGGTTTGCTAAGTTCCGCAAGCCGACGATTGATGGAAACAGCTCCTTGCTCATTTCTGAACTTTTGGATAAGTTCAGCCAAGCGTGAGTTACGGTGAGATTCATCTCCGTCAATTTCTTGATTAGCTCATGGTGCTTAAAGAAATACTCTTGAGTTGGGCTCTCTAGTTTCAGACCGGGGGCTTCGTTGCAGGATTCTAATTGGAACTTCCTTGACTGGATTTTTCATCTTTTATTCGTGAGATTTTGAGCAGAAATGGGTGTGATAAAGGCTTGGAACAAGTGTATATTTATACAGGTCTGCAAGTCGTCTTAAATTTGTCAGAAGTCCTGTAACGTTCCAGAGTTGTCAGCGGAGATCATGGAAAATATTTGTCAGAGTCACGGGGGCGTGCTTGGTGGGGCACGGCCCCGTGCTTGTTAATGTCCTACAAAAAGCTAAAAATTTCAAACAAAATCTATGTACAAGTGCCGTGTTTTCGTTTCGGGTCTTCGGCGCGACCCTTCCCCACACTTAATCCTCGTCGGGGCGGAGGTGTAATTCCTCCGAGAAAATCTTGGTTGGCCCATCGTTATATGTCTTTAAACGATGTCCATTCACTTTGAAACTTAAACCGTCGTGATTGTAAATTTCGATGGCACCATTTGGAAACACATTTTTAATCTTGTAAGGTCCAGACCAACGTGATTTTAACTTTCCGGGAAACAGACGTAAACGAGAGTTATACAGTAAGACACGTTCCCCAACATGAAATCGTTTAGTGCTCCTTAAACGAGAGTCGTGGAATTTCTTTGTCTTTTCCTTGTAAACCCTAGCGTTTTCGTATGCTTGTTCTCTCAGTTCCTCTAGTTCATGGATTTGTAGAAATCGATTCTTTCCTGCAAGGCTAGGTTTGCTGCTTTGAGTGCCCAATAGGCTTTATGTTCGAGTTCCACAGGTAGATGACACGAGTGCCCAATAGGCTTTATGTTCGAGTTCCACAGGTAGATGACACGACTTCCCATAACGAGTTTAAACGGTGTTGTGCCAATGGAAGTCTTAAAGGCTGTTCGAAAAGCCCATAATGCATCGTCTAGCTTGGCAGACCAGTCCTTGTGATTTTGTCCTATGGTTTATTCTAGTTTCGTTTGATACCTCGATTATGACTTCCGCTGCCCATTTGCTTGTGGATGATAAGCGATTGTAAAGCGATGGTTTACTCCATAACGAGCCATTGCTCTTTCGAGCTGGTTGTTACAAAAATGGGTTCCTCGATCACTAATCAAAGCCTTGGGGGTACCAAAATGAGAGAATAATTTCTTAAGGAATCTAACAACATTTCTTGCATCGTTGGTAGGAAGGGCTTGAGCTTCGGCCCATTTTGAGACATAATCAACTGCTACCAAGATGTAACGATTACCAAATGATACCGGGAATGGCCCCATGAAATCAATACCCCATACATCAAATACCTCGCATACTTGAACGGGTTTCTGAGGCATCTCATCTCGTGTCAAGATGTTGGTTGCTCTTTGACATGCATCACAGGTTCGTACCATGTTGTGAGCATCCTTGAAGATCGTGTGTAACGCCCGTAATTCTTATTAAAAAGGGATAAAAGGAATAAAAGAAAAAGGGAAAAGTGAGAAATGAATGTTAACCCAAGTTGAGGGGTAAAAGTGTAAAAAGGGGCAAGTTGGTAAAAAGCTGGTGAAAAGGTGGCATGGCCGCCCATTTCAGCCTGCTCAATATCTTTCTTCGATATTTTAGAGAGAGAAAGGAGAGAAACTCGAATTTGAGAAGAAACTTCAAGCAGAATTCGAATCCAAGGTAAGACTAGTGATTTTAAGTTGTTCTTTGCTAGACATAGCCTCGGTTACATGTTCTTATGTGTATATGTGTTTGGGTGTGCATGTTTGGTGTGGTTTTCATGTGTGTGAACTCATTGTAAGCGGATTAGGGAAGAAGGAACACCCAAGTTGCATCAGATGAGTTCTAGACCCCGTTTTTATGTGTTTTAAATTTGTTTGGGGCTGAAAATGCATATATACTGTTTTAAAAGAATTATGTATGTATACTCGTATGTATGTGCATGTTGTATGTTGATTTTGAAGTGCTTATAGGTTATTCATGTTTAGAATAGCCATATGATGCTTAGAACAGATAGGTTTGATGATTGGGTTGAATAAACATAATGAAACATGCCAACAGTTGTCATGCGCCCAAACAGTAACCTCATGCGCCTAAGACTTTGCCTTAGAAATATTTGTATAGCCTATGCGCCTGAACAGTGATCCATACGCCTATAAAACAGTCGGGTGACTAAGTGTAGGGTCATGCGCCCTAATAGTGTCCATGCGCCCAAGTGGCTCATGCGCCTAAGTGTTTATGCGCCCCAATAGTGCCCATGCGCCCAAGTGGCCCATGCGCCTAAGTGTTCATACGCCCACATAGTAGTCATGCGCCTAGATTTAGGCTGAATGACTAAGTGTTCCCATGCGCCTAGAACCTCATGCGCCCCAATAGTTCCCATACGCCTGAATAGTTCATGCACCCCAATGAAAAGATTCTAAGTGTAAGCTGGTACGCCTACACATGGGTGAAACGCCCAAACAGGGCTCATGCGCCCAAATAGTTCCAAAGCGCCCAACACTTAGAAATTTTTACAGAAATTTTATGGGAGTCTGTGCCTTAGGGTTTTGACCAAGATTGACTAAGGCTTATTAATGATGATGTCCCATGCATGTTATGATTAATTATGATTGTTCCTTATTATAGATATTGCTATTATTATATTATTACTTATAGTATGTGACTTTACGCGTATGTTATTATCGTAACGTAAAGTAGATTTTAATAATAAAGTGAAAGAGCAATAAAGAAGAGAAGAGGAACATTAATAAAATGTTAATAAGTCTTGCAAGCACATAGGAGGTACACGACCGTGTTGTCGTTAGCTCAACTGTGTTGCGGGTTAGCTACCCTTTTATGCACACAGGGTCAATCAATTGAGATTGGCAGGACCTTTGTAGCGTGCCCCGGGTGATTAGGTCGGCCTTGTACATAGTAAACATAGCCCTTTCGAGGGATATAGTTGACCCTTCGGGGATACATATAGCCCTTTCGAGGGATACAGTTGACCCTTCGGGGGATACACATAGCCCTTTCGAGGGATACAGTTGACCCTTTGGGGGATACACATAGCCCTTTCGAGGGATACAGTTGACCCTTCGGGGATACACATAGCCCTTTCGAGGGACATAGATGGCCCATCACTCGTTTTTCCATCGCGCACATAGTTGGGGTATTGCTCACTGGTCCACACAGAAAGTGGAACATAAAGTTAAAAGATTACAGACAAGGCATACAGTACAGAAAACGGACAATATTCATCCATACAGTTAATGCGTGCTCGCATATACAGTACAGAGTTATATTTTATAGAAAAGAGTATTTTCATATACCGCATATAGAAAGTATTTTATTACGTATAAAACTAGAGCTCACTCAGCAACGCTGACTTTTATGCATTTTCAGTTGGCAGGTAAACATTGCTGAGGATGGCACGAGGGGAGGCTACTTGGCAAGACAAGGGTGACATCCATCCGTATTTTGATTCTATTGTTGTTTTGTATGCAATTGAACAACCTTTTGTAACTCAAACAACATTGTATTGCTTAACAAAAGTAGATTAAAGTAAATGAATGATTTTATTATATGAAATTCCGCTGTGTATATTATGAAATGAATTAATAGCAACTATGATGCAACAAATGACCAACTGTGAGGTGCCCGGGATCGGGGCCTTACAAGTTGGTATCAGAGCCAAAGTTTAAGTGAAATGGGTAAATTTTCAAAATAAACCTAAACTTAAACTGAAAATGGGACAGAAAGTGGGATGTCACCCGAGTAGCTCTGTGCCATCAGGCAGTATTACGTGCGTGTGCTATTTGATTTATGTGATTATATAGATTTAGATACTGATAAAGTCGGGATAGGAAATGCTTGGGGTGTGAAAAGTAAAGTAAGTGGCTAATCACAACTGGCCACTGTAATTAGGGACTTACTATACTTGACATAAACTGAGCTATTACCTTGAATGACTGTGTTAGTGTTTGAATCTTATAGTACATAGGAAATGGCTGGCAAGAGACCTTCCAAGGCTACTAGAGGCAGAGGTCGACCACGTATGACTTGGAGAAGTGCTAAGGCTCCTGAGACGACCCCTGTGAACCCTAAGGTTCCTGACCGGAATGAAAGAACTGAGAATGCGAGTCTGAATGCCTCAGCTAGGGAGGCGATTACTGATGAGATACATCAGGTCCTGCAGGCAGTTATGCCGTCTGTAGTGACCGATGTTATTTGAGCTGTGAGGAACGAGGAAAGAAAGAGAAGGAGGACAGGAGAGGGTCGACTGGAAAGGAAGCAAGGGAGAGAGGAACGACCAGAGCCTGAGACGGTAGTGTCTGACGAGGAGGAGGATGATGTAGTAGGGGTGATGACCAAGGGATGCAGTTTTAGGGCATTCCAAAGGTACAAGCCCCCGACTTTTGATGGTAATGGCGATGCTGCTGCCGCTCACCGCTGGGTGAGAGAGATGGAGGCAGTGCTAGAGATCAGTGAGTGTCGCGAGGATCAAAAGGTGAAGTTTGCGACTCACTCTTTTGCCGACTCGGCGTTGTGTTGGTGGGACAATATTGTCCAAGCTGAGGGTACTAGAGCCATCGGGAAGATACGATGGAAAGAGCTAAAGCAACTGGTGATGGAGGAGTTCTATCCACATAGGGAACTCGACAGGATCGAGACGGAGTTCCTGCAATTTGAGGCGGGGACCATGACCCATCAACAGTACACCACAAAATTTAATGAGATGGCGAGATTGGTACCGGATCAGGTGACGCCAGCGTCTCGAAAGATCAATCGGTATATTCAGGGACTGCCAGCTGACATTCGCAGGCACATGATCGCTGCTAGACCAAGCACCTTTAGGTCGGCAGTGGATTTGGCTGGGAGGCTCTATAATGAAAGGGAAATGACGGTGGTGGAAGTGAAGAAACCGGTGGTGATGACCGGAAATGGAAGGGAAAGATGTTTGGGCGTGGTGGTTTCACCCAAACCACAAGAGGATGAGGATGGATGATCGTAGGGTGTCTTCCAGCTCGGGGTCAAAGAAGTGTGGCAAATGTGGAAGGAAGCATCCTGGTGAGTGTAGGTTGGGACAGAACGTATGCTTCAGGTGTGGCCAGCCTCGCCATATCGCTAGAGACTGTAAGAAGCCGAGGGCGGAGAGCTCGGGAGCAGGAAATAAGAGGCCGGAAGAAGGAGGGCAGAGGGAAAGTGCTAGAGCTTACACCATGACCCGAAAAGAAGCCAGAGTGGATCCCGATGTCGTGTCAGGTATGTTTCTAGTTAATCAAGCTTGTGCCTCTATATTATTGATTCTGGTGCTAGTAGAGTTTTATTTCTACCTTTTGTGCTAAATTGTCTGTTAGCAGTAGGGATATTAGCGAGCCTTTTGATGTAGAAACTGCTATCGGTAAGTCCACCAGAGTAACTGATGTAATACAAGATTGTACTATAGAACTAGAAGGTCATAGGTTTGCTGCTAAATTACATGTGTTGCCCCTAGGTGGATTTGATGTAGTACTAGGGATGGATTGGTTAGCAACCTATGAGGCAAATATTGTGTGCCGAAAGAAGATGATTAGACTGACGGCGCCTGACGGAAGTCCGGTGACAATATATGGCGATCGGGTTACTACGATTCCGAAGGTGATTTCGATGGCGGTGGCGGGAAAGTGCATGAGGCGTGGATGTAGTGCTTATTTGGCCAACGTAAAAGATGTGGACACATCAACACCCCAATTGTACGATGTACCGGTGGTGTGTGACTTTCCCGATGTATTTCCAGAGGACCTATCAGGTGTGCCACCGGATCGCGAAATCGAATTTCAGATTGACTTGATACCCGGTGCCCAACCTGTCGCCAAGGCACCGTATCGATTAGCTCCGACGGAGATGAAGGAGTTTATGGAGCAACTGCAAGAGTTGCTTTATAAAGGTTTTATCAGACCAAGCATCTCTCCTTGGGGTGCCCCGGTCTTATTCGTAAAGAAGAAGGACGGTAGTATGAGAATGTGTATCGACTACCGCGAATTAAACAAGTTGACAATAAAGAATCGGTATCCGCTACCGAGGATCGATGACTTATTCGATCAGCTCCAGGGTGCCAGTTGGTTCTCGAGGATAGATCTTCGATCTGGCTACCATCAATTGAAAGTAAAGGAGCAAGACATTCCTAAAACAGCTTTTCGTACGCGTTACGGACACTACGAGTTTCTGGTTATGTCCTTTGGTTTAACCAATGCGCCAGCTGCTTTTATGGATTTGATGAATCGAGTGTGTTGGCCAATGTTGGATAAATCAGTAATTGTGTTTATTGATGATATCTTGATTTATTCAAGGAGCGAGGAAGAGCATGCCGGTCATATTCGGGAAGTGTTAGAAACACTTAGGAGAGAGAGGTTGTATGCCAAATTCTCCAAGTGTGCTTTCTGGTTGCGCGAGGTTCAATTTTGGGTCATGTTGTTTAATGCCGAAGGAATTATGGTAGACCCAGCAAAGGTTGAGGTCGTGATGCAATGGAAGTCACCAAAGACGCCATCCGAGATTCGTAGCTTCTTGGGTTTGGCGGGCTACTATAGAAGTTTTATTCAAGACTTCTCCAAAATAGCCTCATGTAAGGCCCCGTTCCCGGGAACCTCACAGTTGGTTAACCATAGCATAAAATTCAGTTTAATAACAAAACATTGCAGCGAAGATAATTAAACATTCGTTAAAGACTTAGAAACCCCCTTGTACTCATACATTTGTCCTTTAAAGGTAAACAAAACATATTCCTTGTTCATTAATTACAATAAAGACTTCATTAATAGGAATGCCATCCATATTTCCCCAAGTAGCTCCGTGGTGCCATCCTCAGCCTCAGCGCTTACCTGCCCACTATTATGCATAAAAAGTCAGCTACGCTGAGTGAGTTCTAGTTTTATAAAATATGAAAATATAATCTTTTATCCTTCATATAATGAACACGCATACATCATACTACAAACATTACTTGCATCACATTAGGCGCGTTCATTATCTTTCATTCTTCATTTCATTTCGCTTCCTCATAGGCGAGATTGCACAAAGCAAGATCTCCATGTTGATTGACAACGAATGTCAATCCCCGTCGGTACACGTTATCCCTGGTCACTACCCCGACAGTCGATCGATCCCCGTCGGTACACATCTTCATGGTAGCTTCCCCCGACAGTTGATCCACACTAGCAGGCACATAGCCCGCTCATGAATACGGATCTCATCATACATCAGACTCACATAAGTGAAGTCTATCATAGTGCTTGCAAGACTTTTCATCATCAAATGGGCCCGGGGGTACATTCATTAAGTTCCACTTCTCATTAGTATTATTTTTCACTTAATATATATATAAATACTTAGCTTATTAAGTACACAACATACCAAGTACTAGTCATCATAACACGTAACCGACCCTCCGCGGGACAGCGGGGGTTCGGGGCGGCAGCCCCTGACAGCGGGGTCCTAGGGGCAGCAGCCCCTAGTGGGGTCCAAGGGGCAACGCCCCTGGCTGGGGCCGGGCTGCCAGGTCAGCGCGCCCGAAAATTATTTTGAGCTATTTAAATGTCACATTTTACTTTAGAAAAATGTATTTTCTTGTTAAAACACCTTGAAATCCTTATCTTGAAAATCTTATGTTTACTATGCATAATAGCCCCAAAATCATGGAAAAACGTTTAAATAAGGATCTAGAACTCACCTGAACTTAGCAAATAGCTTCAATCCTAAGTTCTAAGCTATAGTCCGAACTCTAGCTGCACGAAAGTTAATGCACAAAAACGTCATTTTCTTCATAATTTCACCCACAGTTTCGCTGGCAGTTTCGCTGCCAGTTTCGCTGGCAGTTTCGCTGCCAGTTTCGCTGGACAAATTCGCTGCATTGAGCGCCCAACTTTCGTTGGAAATTCCTAGTTTCGCAATGTCTATTGGTCCACAGTTTCGCCCGAACGAAACTGTAGTTTCGCCCAAGCGAAACTGTAATTTCGCTGGAAATGTTCTTAGTTTCGCTGGATGATCATGCAAATTCGCTGGATGCATATACAGTTTCGCAGATCGCATAAAAATCACGAACCAGTCCGTTTTTCACCCAAAATCACAACTTTTTACGTCCAACCTCTTAGTTTATCATCCATGAGGCTAAATCTAAGCTTCATACATGTTTTCATACGTAAAAATGTGACCTTTATGCGATTCTTTGCAACTTTTCAAAACCCAAAACCCTAGAATCCGGGTTTGATCTACAGAAGGGTTTAGGGGTTGATTCTTACCTTGTTTTGCTGCTCCTTTCTTGAGATTTGTTGCCCAAACACCCAGATCTTCAATCCCTTGACCTTAGAAGCTCCAAAACTTGAGTTTCTTGCACTTTCTCTCTCTACTACTTTCTCTCTCTACGGATTTTTGGACTTAGGGTTGGAATGAAGAAGATGGTGGCTGCTTTGGGTAGGTTAAGGAATGATTATGGGCCTCAATCCTCTTAGGCTCTTGTCCATTAGCCTAATTAGCCCATAATCCATCTTTCTTCTTTATTAAATACCCATAATTAAGCCCATTATCCCCGGCGACTCGTTTTGACTTTTCGGGTGGTTACACCTCACCTTTGACCAGTTGACTCGTAGGACGTGAAATTCGTGTGGGGTCGAGAACAGGAGGATGCCTTTGAGGAGTTGAAGATGAGATTGACACAATCTCCTGTCTTGACATTGCCTGAGGGAAATGAAGACTTAGTGGTCTATTCGGATGCATCTTATTCTGGGCTAGGTTGCGTGTTGATGCAACGCGAAAGGGTAATAGCTTATGCATCCCGACAGCTGAAGACCCACGAGGTCGACTATCCCACGCACGATCTAGAACTAGCCGCGGTGGGTTTTCGCGTTGAAGATTTGGCGGCACTATCTATACGGGATGAAGTGCACCATCTTCACCAACCACAAAAGCTTGAAGTACTTTTCAAGCAGAAAGATCTGACATGAGGCAAAGACGATGGTTAGAAATCATAAAGGATTATGATTGCGAAATCCATTACCATCCGGGCAAAGCCAACGTGGTGGCAGACGCCCTCAGCCGAAAAGAGAGACCCGAGCCGATTTGGGTAAAGGCTTATCAGTTAGTTATGACCTCCGACGTGATGACACAGGTTAAGGAGTTTCAAGACGAGGCTTTGAAAGAAGATCGTCTTAACTCCGAAAGGATGAGAGGTCTGGTTACGGAATTGGGTGGAACACTCTTGGTGTTAAGACCCGATTCGGACGAATGTGGATCCCTCGATACGAGGATATACGTGGAAAGATTATGGATGAGGCCCATAATACTCGATACTCCATTCATCCCGGTGCTACCAAGATGTATCACGATATGAAGAAAGATTACTGGTGGCCGGGATGAAACGTGACGTGGTGGAGTACGTGAGTAAATGCCTTACCTGTTTGCAGTGAAGGCGGAACACCAGAAACCTTATGGGAAGATCCAACCGCTGGATATACCCAGTGGAAGTGGGAGCACGTCACCATGGATTTCATCACTAAGTTAGCATGTACCCCAAAAGGGTATGATGCTATATGGGTGATCGTCGACCGACTAACAAAGAGTGCCCACTTCCTACCGATCCGCGAGACGTATTCATCCAAAAGATTGGCGGATCTATTCATCAAGGAAATTGTAGCTCGTCATGGTGTGCCGGTGTCTATTGTGTCTGATCGTGACACCGGTTTACATCGAAGTTTTGGAAGAGATTTCATGATGCAATGGGAACGAGCTATACATTAGTACAATATATCACCCTCAGACGGACGGTCATTCTGAGAGGACGATCCAAACACTCGAAGACAGCTTCGAGCGTGTGCGATCGATTTTGGAGGAAGTTGGGATGATCACTTTACCGTTAGCAGAATTCTCGTACAACAACAGCTATCATGCCAGTATTGGCATGCCACCCAACGAGATGCTATACGGTAGGAAATGTAGGACGCCCGTATGTTGGGGAGACATTGGGCAGAAAGAACTAGGAGGTGTTGAGGTGATTGAATAACGACTGAGAAGTTGGAAAAGATCAAAAGCCTTCATGAAGGCGGCGAAAGATAGACAAAAGTTGTATGCTGACAAAGGCGAAGACCATAGAGTTCAAGGTTGGTGATCGAGTTATGTTGAAGGTCTCGCCCTGGAAAGGCATTATCCGATTCAGGAAACGAGGTAAGCTAAGCCCGAGATATATAGGACCTTTCCGAATAATCGCACGAGTAGGAGAGGTGGCTATCGACTTGAATTGCCAGGTGACTTAAGTGGAATTCATCCCACATTCCATGTATCTCATCTGAGAAAGTGCTTAGCTGATGAAGATATGATTGTTCCATGGAAGACATTAAAGTAGACGAACGGCTCAATTATGTGGAGCAACCAGTGGCAATCATTGATCGTAAGGAAAAGAAGTAAGAAAATAAAGTGGTTCCCCTTGTGCGTGTACAGTGAAAGCACAGGAAGGGATCCGAATCCACATGGGAAATGAGGAGGAGATGAGGCAAACATTATCCTCATCTGTTTGAGGAATAACAGGTTTCGGGGACGAAACCTATATAAGGGGGGTGGACTTGTACCGCTCGTAATTCTTATTAAAAAGGGATAAAAAGAATAAAAGAAAAAGGGAAAGTGAGAATGAATGTCAACCCAAAGTTGAGGGGGTAAAAAGTGTAAAAGGGGCAAGTTGGTAAAAAGCTGGTGAAAAGTGCATGGCCGCACCGTCCATTTCAGCCTGCTCATATCTTTTCTTCGATATTTTAGAGAGAGAAAGGAGAGAAACTCGAATTTGAGAAGAAACTTCAAGCAGGAATTCGAATCCAATGTAAGGACTAGTGATTTTAAGTTGGTTCTTTGCTAGACATAGCCTCGGTTACATGTTCTTATGTGTATATGTGTTCGGGTGTGCATGTTTGGTGTGGTTTCCAGGTGTGTGAACTCATTGTAAGCGGATTAGGGAAGGAGGAACACCCAAGTTGCATCAGGTGAGTTCTAGACCCCGGTTTTATGTGTTTTTTAAACTTGTTTGGGCTGAAAATGCATGTATAATGTTTTAAAAGAATTATGTATGGTATCCCCGTATGTAATGTGCATGTTGTATATTGATTTTGAAGTGCTTATAGGTTATTCATGTTTATAATACCATATGATGCTTAGAACAGATAGGTTTGATGATTGGTTGAATAAACATAGTGAAACATGCCAACAGGTTGTCATGCGCCCAAACAGTAACCTCATGCGCCTAAGACTTTGCCTTAGAAATTTTGTATAGCCTATGCGCCTGAACAGTGATCCATGCGCCTAGAAAACAGTCGGGTGACTAAGTGTAGGGTCATGCGCCCCAATAGTGCCCATGCGCCCAAGTGGCTCATGCGCCTAAGTGTTCATGCGCCCCAATAGTGCCCATGCACCCAAGTGGCCCATGCGCCTAAGTGTTCATACCCCACATAGTAGTCATGCCCTAGATTTAGGCTGAATGACTAGTGTTCCCTGCGCCTAGAACCTCATGCGCCTCAATAGTTCCTATGCGCCTGAATAGTTCATGCGCCCAGAATGAAAAGATTCTAAGTGTAAGTTGGTACGCCTACACAGGGTGAAACGCCCAAACAGGGCTCATGCACCCAAATAGTTCCAAAGCGCCCAACACTTAGAAATTTTTACAGAAATTTTATGGGAGTTTGTGCCTTAGGGTTTTGACCAAGATTGACTAAGGCTTATTAATGATGATGTCCCATGCATGTTATGATTAATTATGATTGTTCCTTATTATAGATATTGCTATTATTATTATTATTACTTATAGTATGTGACTTTACGTGGTATGTTATTATCGTAACGTAAAGTATATTGTAATAATAAAGTGAAAGAGCAATAAAGAAGAGAAGATGAACATTAATAAAATGTTTAAAAGTCTTGCAAGCGCATAGGAGGTACACGACCGTGTTGTCGTTAGCTCGACTGTGTTGCGGGTTAGCTACCCTTTTATGCACACAGGGTCAATCAATTAAGATTGGCAGGACCTTTGTAGCGTGCCCCGGGTGATTAGGTCGGCCTTGTACACAGTACACATAGCCCTTTCGAGGAATACAGTTGACCCTTCGGGGGATACACATAGCCCTTTCGAGTGATACAGTTGACCCTTCGGGGATACACATAGCCCTTTCGAGGGATACAGTTGACCCTTCGGTGGATACACATAGCCCTTTCGAGGGATACAGTTGACCCTTCGGGGGATACACATAGCCCTTTCGAGGGACATAGATGGCCCATCACTCGTTTTTTTTTCCATCGCGCACATAGTTGGGGTATTGCTTACTGGTCCACACAGAAAGTGGAACATAAAGTTAAAAGATTACCGACAAGGCATACAGTACAGAAAACGGACAATATTCGTCCATACAGTTAATGCGTGCTCGCATATACAGTACAGAGTTATATTTATAGAAAAGAGTATTTTCATATACCATATATAGAAAGTATTTTATTATGTTTAAAACTAGAGCTCACTCAGCAACGCTGACTTTTATGCATTTTTCAGTTGGCAGGTAAACATTGCTGAGGATGGCATGAGGGGAAGGCTACTCGGCAAGACAAGGCTGACATCCATCCGTATTTTGATTCTATTGTTGTTTTGTAATGCAATTGAACAACCTTTTTGTAACTCATGAACAACATTGTATTGCTTAACAACAGTAGATAAAAGTAATGAATTATTTTATTATATGAAATTCCGCTGTGTATATTATGAATGAATATTAATAGCAACTATGATGCAACAAATGACCAACTGTGAGGTGCCCGGGATCGGGGCCTTACATCATGGGCCAATAGAATCCAAAATCGAAGACCTTTTTGGCTGTTAGAGTTGCTTCAAGGTGGCCTCCTGTGGGTCCTTCATGATAGTGCCTTATGATCTGTTCCGCTTCACTTCCGTACACGCATCTTTGAATGAGTTGGTCCGCACCGATTCTAAATAGGTATGGATCTTCCCAATAGTAATGCTTAATATCAGTAAAGAATTTCTTCTTTTGCTGATAAGTCATTCCTTTGAGAAGGATTCCGCTTGCCAAATAGTTTGCGAAATCGGCAAACCAAGGATACTCATCGATTGAAGATTGGATGTTCAAAAGGAATTCGTGAGGAAATTATCGTTTATTTTGAATTCCTCGATTTGTGGATGGTTCGAATCTTCAAGACGCGAAAGATGATCAGCCGCTAGATTTTCTGCTCCTTTCTTGTCACGAATCTCAATGTCAAATTCTTGAAGCAGAAGTATCCATCGTATCAATCTCTGCTTTGCATCTTGTTTGTTGAACAGATAACGTAGGGCTGCATGATCGGTATAGACGACTGTTTTTGACAGGACTAGATACGAGCGGAATTTGTCAAATGCAAAACTACTGCGAGAAGTTCTTTCTCGGTGGTTGTGTATTTTCTTGTGCGTCGTTTAAGGTTTTGCTCGCATAGTGAATTGGGTGGAATTGCTTGTCTTTCCTTTGTCCTAACACGGCTCCTACCGCAAAATCGCTTGCATCGCACATGAGTTCAAATGGTAACGTCCAATCTGGGGAAACCATAATTGGAGCGGTGACCAACCTCTCTTTAACAGATCAAATGCACTGATGCATTTGTTGGAAAACATGAATTTTGCATCTTTCTCAAGAAGTTGAGTCATCGGTCGTGCGATTTTTGAGAAGTCTCTAATGAAACGACGATAGAATCCTGCGTGACCTAGGAAGCTTCTGATTTCTTTCACGGTTATGGGATATGGCAGTTTGGAAATAGTGTCAACTTTAGCTTGGTCAACTTCTAAGCCTGCTCGAGAAATCTTATGTCCCAATACTATTCCTTCAGTAACCATGAAGTGACACTTTTCCCAATTTAGAACAAGGTTAGAGTCCTCGCATCTAACCAGCATTTTCTCCACGTTTTCAAGACATTGTTCGAATGAGTTTCCAAAGACTGAGAAATCATCCATTAAAACTTCCATTGAGTGTTCAATCATGTCATGAAAAATTGCTACCATGCATCTTTGAAATGTAGCAGGAGCATTACACAATCCAAAAGGCATTCGTCGATACGCAAAAGTGCCATATGGACAAGTGAATGTCGTTTTCTCTTGATCTTCGGGAGCAATGGGAATTTGAAGTACCCTGAGAAACCATCGAGAAAACAATAGAACATTTTTCCAGAGAGTCTCTCGAGCATTTGGTCAATGAAAGATAAAGGGAAGTGAACCTTTCTTGTGGCGTCATTGAGTTTGCGATAATCGATGCAAACTCTCCATCCTGTAACCGTACGAGTTGGAATAAGCTCATTCTTTTCGTTAGTTACCACAGTCATTCCTCCTTTCTTTGGAACAACTTGGACGGGACTGACCCAAGGCGAATCAGAAATAGGGTAAATCAAACTGGCATCTAGCAGTTTGATTACTTCTTTCTTCACCGCCTCTTGCATGCTTGGATTTAAACGTCTTTGAGGTTGAATGACGGATTTGAAGTCCTCCTCCATTAATATTTTGTGAGTGCAAAAGGATGGATTGATTCCCTTGATGTCCATGATTTTCCATGCAATTGCTCGTTTATGTGCCTTCAGCACATTGAGCAATTTGTTCTTCTCATCTTTTGATAGGGAGGATGAGATTATGACAGGAAGCTGAGAGGTATTTTCAAGAAAAGCGTATTCGAGATGAGACGGAAGTTCTTTGAGTTCTAAAGCCGGAGGGTCTTCGATAGAAGGTTTGGCTTTAGGTTCTAATTCTTGATCGATGATCTCAAATGCTTCTTGACAAGATGATGTTTCATCAACTTCGAGTTCTGGAATGATTTGGTGCTCACAGACGGGCTCAGTGGTTTGGATTTCTATTAATTGAGTATTGCAAGCTTTAATTTGATGAGTGTTCTTCAGATGACAGCTTATGATTGAGTCGCAAACATCAATATAATAGAGTGAATCGTCATGATGTTGAGGATGTTTCATGGATTGTCCTATGTCGAATGTCACTTCCTCCTCATCCACTCGGAGTGTGAGTTTGCCGGTGCAATCATCAATGAGGGCTCGAGCGGTTGCTAAGAAAGGTCGACCTAAGATGAGAGGAACATTCTTATCCTCATCCATGTCGAGGATCACAAAATCAACAGGAAATACGAACTTATCGATTTTAACTAAGAGATTTTCAACATGCCCCTCGGATATTTGACAGAACGGTCAGCTAATTGGATGCTCATACGAGTAGGTCTAGGCTCACCTAAGTTTAACTTTTCAAAAACTGCATAAGGCATGAGGTTAATACTAGCACCTAAATCGGCTAACGCGTTGCTGATAGAAAGATTTCCTATTAGGCAAGGTATGGTGAAACTCCCTGGATCAGTCATCTTTTGAGGTAGTTTGTTTTGAAGAACTGCTGAGCATTCCTTATTCAAACTACATGTGATAACTCTTCCAGTTTCTTCTTGTTTGACAACACACCCTTTAAAAACTTAGCATAATTTGGCATTTGGGCTAAGGCTTCCACCAATGGCAGATTAATGTGGAGTTGCTTGAACAATCCCAGAAATTTGCCATATTGTGCCTCCATTCGTTGTTGTCTCAGGCGACCGGGATATGGAGGTGGTGGAACATAAGGTGGTGGTGGTACGTATTTCTTGGCTGGTTCTTCAACAATGACAGGTTGCTTTTGCTTGTCACTTGTATTACGTGGTGTCTCGAGTTCTATTTCTTCAAGGATGGGCTGTAATATAGGTGCATCACCTTGAGTGGTTTTGCCACTCCTTGTGGTGATGGCTTTGACTTGAGCATTAGGGTTTGTTACAGTATTGCTAGGCAAAGTACCTTGGGGTCTTGCAGATAGTTGTTATGCTATCTGACCTACCTGGTTTTCAATGGTTTGCAATGATGCTTTGTTGCTTTTGATGTCAGCCTCGTTTCTTTGGAACCTTTCCTCGTTTCTTCGATCAGATTTCCGGATGTACTCATCTGTGGCTTGTGTGGTTAACAACAATTGCTGCAATAAGTCTTCCATTGATGATGCTCCACGGTCTTGATTACTACTGCTTGGACCTTGATATGGTGGTTTCTGTTGTTGGTAAGGTGGCCTGCGGTTGAATCCAGATGATGGTTGGTTGTTACCAGCTTCTCTATAATTCGGATTGCTCCTCCAATTTGAGTTGTTATATGAGTTGTTTTGGCCTCCTACGTAATCAACATCTTCAACCATCATAATGCCTTATGGACATTCATTGGTCTTGTGTGAGTTTCCACATGTGTTGCATCGTGTTGGAGTCTTTTTAAGTTCAGCTTGCAATTGTTCAAATCGTTTGGTTAAGGATTCTAACTGGGCTGTGATCAGCGTCTCAGAGTCTACTTGATGAATTCCTCTAGAGTTGATTTTGTTTCTCAAGGGATTGTATGCAAAGCTCTTCTTAGCTGCCTTCTCTAGGGCTTGGTATGCTTCTGTTGGTGTGACACTTCCGAAATCTCCTCCCGCACTTTGGTCTACAGCTTGTTTTGTGCTCCGCTGATTGCATCATAAAAAGTTTGACACTACAGCCACAGATCAAGTCCGTGATGTGGGCATCTCCGAAGAAGACCTTTATATCTCTCCCACGCTGCGTGTAATGATTCATCATCGTCTTGGCGAAAGCTTGTGATGCTGCTTCTCAGTTTGGCAGTGCGATCGGGTGGAAAGTATTTCAACAGGAATTGTTCAGCCATTTCCGCCCATGCGGTGATGGAACCAGGCGGAAGTGAATCAAGCCAGTCAATGGCTCGGCCGCGAAGTGAAAATGGAAAAAGTCGTAGTCTAATAGCATCGTCTAAACAGTTGTGTGATTTTGAAAGTTGCACAGATACGAAGGAATCGTGAGATGTGAGCGTTAGGGTCTTCGTCTTGCAATCCGTGAAACTGAACAAAGTTCTCTACGAGTTGGATAATACTAGACTTAATCTCGAAATTGTTGGCTGCTATTGCTGGTTGGACAACACTAGACTCATAACCGTCAATTGATGGTGTGGCCTAGTGCGTCATCTTCATTTCCTCGTATTGATTAGCCATGTCTCCTTCGGATGGTGTATCTTCCGAGATGTCTTCTTCGATGATTGTTGCTGCTTGTTGCGGTCTTTCACGTAACCTTTGTCGGAAAAGTCGTTCAGGTTCCGAAAGAGGTGAAACAAGTTCAGGACTAGACGAGTCGGACATACACTAACTTAAGGAAGCATAAACTAACTAAGGCTTAAAATGAATCAGGCAAATGTAACTAAACTAACTAAGGCAAACTAACTACAAAATTAAAATGAATTTGAATAAAATATTGACAAGATATAAACAGGACAGTTAAAAATTTAGATTGTCTTTCAAACTTGCGGTGTGTCCCTGGCAACGGCGCCAAAAACTTGATGCGGTGTGAAAGTATATATATTTTGATAAAGATTTTTTGCACAGATTCAGTTTTAAATGGTTGTTACTACTACTAACTACACACACAAAAGGCAAGTGCACCTATCGTGAGGTAATATAGTGATGGTAAGAACCGAGTATCAATCCGTGGACACACTAAGACTACTCAACAATCCTTATGATTGACTATCAGTTTTGTTTAAGAGAATGATAAGTTGTATTGATGTAAATTAGGGTTTCTTTAGAGTTTTAAACTAACAATAGAAATAATAAATAAGTAAAACAAGTTGAAACTTTTGGATTTAAGATCAGGGGATAAAGGCTATCATCCTAACTTGGATTACACTTATGTAATTGTGATGAAGTGGTGGTGTGATAAAAGATATTGAATAAAGTAATTGTGTTAACGTTTATAAAGATGAGCTGGCGCGATTTCTCGTCTATCCGCTCCGTAGTGACCAGGACCATGTCAGGTTGAGATTTAATACTTAGGTCAAGGCCCTAGTGATGTAGGTAAATCTTTTGTGTCGTTTTTGACATACGATTTCTGAAAACATAACTTAATGTAAGAAGAGAGTTGATCAAGTTCTACTCTAACATACCATTAATTTTAGAAAACCATAACAATTACTGTAGATTTCTCAGACTAATAAAAGGGAACCCGTAAATGATCAGAAAGTTAAGGTCTTATGATTTCTAATAACCATCTCTAGTTAATTAGCCATAGTTGTTATGAATAAAAGTTGATCATACGTTTTTCAACCATGTATGACAATCACAATTACAAACCATAAACTTATAACCCCCCCGTTCAAATGTAGGTGCTACCCATCGAAAGTTTTCCCAAGACCACCATAACATTAACACAATATTCATCACACCATTAATTCATCACAAATTACATAAGTTTCATCCAAGTAGGATGATAATAAGAGTTTAGCTCATATTGAGCAGTAATATAACAAACAACATAGAAGATAGATATGAATTCATCGGTAAAATAGAACAATCAAACCAATGATCCAAAATGGATGATGTTTAGACAATCCCGAGCCTCTTCCAAGTGTTATATGCACCTCCCGAGCCTTCAAATGATCTCTAAGGCATGATTCCGAGACAATTCTGTAGAGTATCACTCCTACCAAAAGCTTGCAAAATGATGAACTTGGCCCTCTATTTATGGCTTCCCGGAGTGTTTAAGCATGGCCCCATGACAAAAAGGCACGGCCCCGTGTTAGTACAATGCGTACGAAAGTTGGTCAGATCGTACACGCAGGAATTGTCGGGCACGGCCCCGTGACAATTGGGGCACGGCCCCGTGAAAGGGGGAACACGGCCCCATGTTGATATGGGGCACGGCCCCGTGACTACTTTTGGGGAACAGTACTTTTGTCTTGTCAATGTCCAATCACGGGGGTGTGCCAAATTAGCACGGGGGTGTGTTTCAGGCAAGGCATGGGGGCGTGCTTAATGAGGCACGGCCCCATGCTTGGAGCTTTAAGCTTGAATTTCTTCAATTTCTTGTCCATTATGCTCCTTTTGTCCATCTTGCCCTTCACAACACCTGAAAACACAATTAAATGATTTTAAGTACATAATCATCATATTTCGGGAGATATTAAGGAATAAATGATGTGCTTTTGATAGTGTTTTTATGTATAATTTGGAGCACATCATAAACATATATACATGGCTACATACATACATACGCATATATGCAAGCATATACGTACACATATGCATACATACGCATATATATGCACGCAACAGTCGCGTACGAAACCACAAAGGAACCCGATTCAACCGAACCAAACACGAAAATAAAACAAAACGAAACGAAACGAAACGAAGTTTACGATGATCGGTTACTTATGAATTGAGTAAACGGCGAGACGGCGGTGACAAAACGACGGCTAACGGCGACAAAACGGGTTGATTCGGTGGTGCGACGGCGGTGAACGTGACGGCAGAAAGTTTGAAGGGTGGGGGGCTGCGAATTATGGTGTTAGGCCGATGCATGCGTTTTATATATATAATTTTAATATTTTCAGTTTAGTCCCTGAACTTTGAGTTAATTCCCTCAAGTTTAGTTAAATTACAATTTAAACCATCTACTTATTAATTATAATAATAATAATAATATTAATAATAATAATAATATTAATATTAATATTAATAATCATTATCCTTAAATAATAATGAGATTGATTAGTAATAAAATAACGAGGGAGGTTAAATAATGAGATCGATGTTAACCTGAAAACTCGGGTTGTCACATCATCCACTTGTTGAAGGAATTTTCGTCCCGAAAATTAGAATATTAGGTTTAGTCAAATGTATGAGATTTAGTGATTGTAACATGTATATAAATGGAATTTCTACAAAGCTACGGCGAGTCCAACAAGAAAGACTTGTAAGGTTTTGACAGAGTTGTGATATCATCCCCTTGTTGAAGGGAATTTCGTCTCGAAATATAAAGAAAAGATATCTTAAGGATGGATACCTTAAGAAGTTGATGCCTGATCTTTAAACAGTTGTGGATATTTCCTCTTCATTTGATCATCACGTTCCTAGGTAAACTCTGGTCCACGCTTTGAGTTCCAACGGACTTTGACGATAGGAATACGACTATGTTTGAGCATTTTGACCTCTCGGTTCATAACTTCCACCGGTTCTTTGATGAAACGCAGTTGTTCATCCACATGTATCTCATCTAACGGAACGACGAGAGTCTCATCTGCAAGGCATTTCCTCAAGTTCGAAACATGGAACACATTGTGTACTCCACTAAGTTCTTCGGGTAAGTTCAGCTGATAGGCTACGGTGCCAACCCGTTTGACAATTTTAAACGGTCCCACGTATCTAGGGTTTAGTTTTCCACGTTTCCCGAAACGAATCGCACCCTTCCAAGGTGAAACTTTCAAAAGTACTTTGTCACCAATTTGAAATTCCAACGGTTTGTGACGTTTATCTGCGTAACTCTTTTGTCGGTCACGTGCTGCTGCCATGCGGTTATGAATTTGTACGATCTTGTAAGGCCCCGTTCCCGGGCACCTCACAGTTGGTCATCATTACCCATAAAACATACATTTAATATAACTTAATAAAAACCATGCAGCGGAAACTTTAAAATTTACTATAAATGCTTTTGCAAAGTAATACAACATCTGTTACAAAATATCATTTGTTTGCATTACATACAAAAACATTAACAAAAGAATGCCATCCCAAAAGAACTGAGTAGCCGCCTCGCGCCATCCTCAGCAACACTACCTGCCAACTGGAAAACACATAAAAGTCAGCGTTGCTGAGTGAGTTCTAGTTTTGTCTTAAAACATACTTTTACTTATTTTAAAATATCCTTTCGTGCATGCGTTCATACATCATACGTACACAGAGATAATATTCGTTATTATCTTCATCATTCGTTATTCAT
Organism: Flaveria linearis; assembly: GCA_024085815.1. NCBI lineage: Eukaryota > Viridiplantae > Streptophyta > Magnoliopsida > Asterales > Asteraceae > Flaveria > Flaveria linearis. Next base: position 9,080,867 of record CM044013.1, read on the forward strand.
CAGTATCTTTATCTTCTCGTATGGATTCTGTCAGGCTTTACCCACTTCATAGCACTCGGCTATGATTACTGTGGTCGAATGACACGAATCCCGTTCATACTTACTTGCACGCATTGAAAGGTTAATTGTACCAATACCATATGCTACACCCCAATCAGTCTTAGCTACCGGGCCGTAGTCAACATATGACGGAAATCGTATGCCCGGTACTAGAGGTAAGCGGTAGGGGTACCATGATCATGGTCAATCACATAGAAGGACCAATCGCGTTATTCAATGCTTGCAAGACATAATTCGTTCGTTCATTAATGCATGTATTCATCATCATTCTTCATTTCGTTCATTCGTTAATACATGCATTCGTCATCATGTTCCTCTTTCATTATCTTTCACTTTACGATACATAATACTTCATTAATTCATTTCTCGTTATTCGTAAAGTTTCAGAAAGATACGCATACACAATCACAAGGAACATACACACATCATACATATTCATCATACATTCATTATCATACATTCATCATCATACATTCATCATCATACATAGCATCATACCTTACTTAACAATATTTTAATAATATTGTTAACAATAATATACTAATAATAATATTAGTAACAGTTAGGGTTAATCATACTCATCATTATATGCATGAGACATCATCATTTATTAACCCTAGTCAACCCTGGTCAAACCTCGAACTTTGGACTTACTGGAAATTCCTGAAAATTTCTAAGTGTTTAGGCGTTTTAGCACTATTGGGCGTATAAGCCCTCTGGGCGTATGAGCACTATTAGCCGTATGAGCACTGCTGGACTTTTCACTTAACACTTAGATTTATCAACTGGTCATACGACCACACTGTTGGTCGTATGACCACTGCTGGTCGTACCACCCCTGGACTTAGGAACATATTTGGATCATACGACCACTGTTGGTCGTATGAGTCCATACTTAGAAAATTTCCACATACTCATACGACCACTGTTGGTCGTTTGAGTCCTGTGGGCCTCATACTTAGAAAATAACTGGGTCATATGACCACACTGTTGGTCGTATGAGTCCTGTTGGACTTTTCAACACTTAGAAAAATCTGATCATACGACCACTGTTGGTCGTATGTGCACTGGTGGACACATCAACTTGTGCTTATTTATTCTAAGTCCCAATCTCAGACATATTAGCAACCTATTCATGTATCTAATTCATAATCCGAGTCCAAAACATCAAAATGCCTAGTTCTAAACATATACACATAATTCTAGGCATAAATCTAGCATAAACATAAACATACATACATTCATATCATACGGGTATCAAACCCAAATTTTATAAAAACATGTTTACATGCATTTCCAGCCCCAAAACATTTAAAAACCAGTAAAATGGGGTCTAGAACTCACCTTTGTTGCCTTCTTCGAATGTCACACTCTTCACCCGAACCTTCTCAACTTGTTCTAACACCTAGAACACACACACCACACCACCCGAACACACAAGACACACTTATAAGCACACATACGGTTCTAGAATTATCTAAAACTTCAAAAACTCGAGAATTCTTACCAAAACTCCAAGTTTACAGATTCTTCTTCAAAAATCCCGAGGGTTTTCTGCTCCTGCTACTTCCTCTCTCTAGAAATATCGAATGCAGTGAAATGCAGGCAACGTGGGTGGCCATACCACCTTTTGTACAAAGAATTAATAGAAAGTTTGCCCATTTGACACTTTTGGCCCTTAAACAAAAGTAACTTTTGTTTTCTTTCCCTTCTCTTTTATTTCATTCTTTTAATTTCTTTAATAAGAAATTACGGGTGTTACAGATCTTCTCAGTCGTCTCATGCACAAGTTCAGGACCCGTAAGTTGGCTTTCTCCAACTTCTGCCCAACAAATAGGTGATCGGCACTTACGCCCATACATTGCTTCAAACGGAGCAGCTTTGATCGATGTGTGATAACTATTATTGTAAGAAAACTCAACCAACGGTAAGTGAGTTTCCCAACTGCTGCCAAAATCAATCACGCAAGCGTGCAACTGGATCATACGCTCACTCTGGCCATCAGTTTGAGGATGATATGCAGTGCTCATATCGAGTCGCGTTCCCAGTGCTCGTTGTAAAGATTGCCAGAAATGAGAAGTAAATCGAGCGTCACGATCAGAGATAATGGAAATTGGCACACCGTGCCGAGAGACTATTTCTCTTAGGTATATGCGAGTTAACTTCTCCATTCTATCAGTCTCTCTAATCGGTAAGAAGTTTGCGGATTTCATCAAACGATCTACAATCACTCAAATGGTATCGCATCCGCTGGGAGTCCGAAGCAGTTTCATGATAAAGTCCATTGATATCTGCTCCTACTTCCATACTGGAATTTCTGGTTGTTGAAGTAAACCCGATGGTCTTTGATACTCCACCTTAACCTTAGAACAGGTTAAGCATCTGCTTATGTAGGTGGCAAGATCAGCTTTCATGTTTGGCCACAGTAAAGAACCTTCAGATCGTGATACATCTTGTCTGAAACTCGAATGAATAGAATATCGTGACTTGTGAGCTTCATCCATTACCAGCTCTCGTAAATCCCAATACAAAGGAACCCATATTCGGTCCATGAAGTAACGGATTCCGTCAGGTTTGGCTTCCAGTTGCTTTACCATGCCTCGCAGGGATTCGGCTTTCAGGTTCTCATCCTTCAAAGCCTCAAGTTGAGCATTACGTATCTGATTGGGTAATCCGGTGTGGATAGTGAGTTGTAATGCTCGAACTCGCTTTGGCTTAGGTGTCTCCTTTCGACTTAAGGCGTCAGCTACCATATTAGCCTTACCCGGATGATACTTGATTGCACAGTCATAGTCATTCAACAACTTGACCCAACGATGTTGTCTCATATTCAACTCCTTCTGTTCGAAAATATGCTGAAGACCCTTGTGATCGGTATAAATGGTGCACTTGGTACCGTACAAGTAATGTCTCCATATCTTGAGAGCAAACACAACGGCTCCTAACTCTAAGTCGTGCGTCGTGTAGTTTTTCTCATGAACCTTTAGCTATCGGGAGGCATATGCGATAACCTTCTCGCGTTGCATTAGCACATAACCAAGACCTTGGATAGAAGCATCACAATAAACTACAAAGTCGTCTGTTCCCTCAGGTAGGGATAGAATCGGTGCCGTACAGAGTTTCTGCTTCAGAACCTGAAATGTGGATTCTTGTTTGTCACCCTAATTGTATGTAGTGTCTTTATGAGTTAACGCGGTGAGAGGTTGAGCAATCTTTGAAACCCTTCGATGAATCGTTGGTAATAGCCAGCCAACCCAAGAAACTGTCGTACCTCAGTCGGAGTCTTAGGCGTAGCCTAGTTCTTGATGGCTTCTATTTTTGTCGGTTCAATATGTATTCTATTCTTATTGACCACATGACCGAAAGATTGTATTTCTCGTATCCAGAAGTCACATTTTGAAAACTTAACATATAATTGTTCTCAATTCAACAGCTCCAAATTCAGTCTAAGGTGTTCCTCGTGTTCTTCCTTATTCTTTTAATAAATACGGATGTCATCAATGAAGACGATGACAAACTTGTCTAAATAGGGTTTGCGCACTCGGTTCATGAGGTCCATGAAAACCGCTGGTGCGTTGGTCAACCCAAACAACATAACCAAAAACTCATAGTGGTCATACTAGTTAAGTCTTCTGGAAATACTTTCAGGAAGTCTCTGACAACTGTAATATCTTTAACACGCTTCTCATCCACCTTCTTCTCTTTAATTAGTGTCAGTAGAGAGAAATCCATTTTCTTGAGACATTTATGCACCTTCATGTTTGAGATGATGCCAACCACAACACCAACCCTGTCGTCTTCTACCGTAGGTATTCCATCACTAAGAAGAGGTAACTTAATTAGTGTGTTTCCACAAATGATCTATGTTTGGTTTTTAGACAACCAATCCATTTTGACCACAACATCGTAGTTACCATGGGTAATAGAAATCAGACTTATATCAAACGATTGTCTAAACAGACCTAGATTACAACTTCCAAGCACATGGGTGGTGGTTATAGTTCTACCATCGGTAAATTTTATGGTAGGCTTTGGAAATTAAGCCGGTAGGAACTACCTCTAGCAGTCCACTCAAGTTACCAGGTATGAAACTTCTATCGGTACTCGAATGAGATAATGCTGGAGCAGAACTACCATTTCTGCTGGTTTCTTATCTTCTTAAGCCTTGGGCGGTTTCCCGTTAATGCATCGGTTTTCTGCACTCATAACATCCTTTTTGTGATTCTTGTGGCGGAGGAGACTCGGCCGGGATGTTCACACGATGGTTCTTGAAGGCATGGCCAAATTTTTCTACAGTGCTCTCAAATGTTCTTATTGCACGAGTCATTGAGAGGGATAGTTGCACCTATTGCTTATAATGGAGAGGCTGGGATATATTGGACGGGGTCTTCATAATGTCTTGCTTTTTGGTCCTACGCCAAGCGTAGTAAGCCAGAAAAATCCGATTAGATTCTCACCACCAGGGAGACAAACAAATGTAACGTACGCTTAAACATGATAGATATCAAATGAAATGAATGCTGGAACGCTGAAATTACCGAGACTCTAAGTCTTAAGATCAATGCAATGAACAAGGACTACACGCGCCAAGAATATTATCACTTTATTGCAACTTTTGAAGATCTGACACAATGTAGATGGATAGTGTTACACTAACACTGAAATGCTAAAAGAGCACGTCTCATAGATACTAGGGCTAATGTCATAACACGAATCTCATTAAGGTTCGGGCTAGATGAGAACTTTCATACTAGTAGGAATGAAGGATTTGTTTGCATATCAATAGTGAGGTTTTATGAGAACCGAGACCTCATGTCTCCAAGTATAGAAATGAAAATTTGTACTGATTATGACCGTTATCACCCGATAGAGTTGCCAGAATGCTCATGCATGACAAATTACAATTACGTGTGCACACGTGATTCTAATTTGCTTTGCGTGGTCACCCATGGTTCCTCCCATTCGAGATAACATACCTTGTCAAGTACCAAGTGTTATCAATGATAGATGTATCAAAGATATATTTATTATACCAAGGGTCAAATAACTAAGGTTATACAAAGGATTCGGTTAAGATAGCAACGGGGAATCAAGACGATTTGGTCTTTTCCCTTTGAAGCTCTAAGCTTCTACATGTCTAAGTCTGATCCTCTGATAGACTTCAAATCTCTTCAGTTGTCCCACATTCACTGTTCAGGCTAGTGAGGAAGATGGGGTATGTTAGAAGTAGAAACAAGTGTGAAAGAGTTGGAAGAGTAAAGTGTGTTATTCTCTTTGTTTGTTGTCGTTAGGTTAGTCGTGCGTGTTAGAAAAGTTTTCCGTGTTCCGAAGTGGTAATGTTAGGTTCAAGTTGGCGTTGTTTCAACTCCGGTAGTGAAGAAACAAGTGTAGATGTTAGAAGTAAGCGAGCGGGACTCTCCGCCTCTCTGTTAGTCGAGGATGATACAGGTGACATGGATAGTGCGGATAATGTTATGATCGTTCAGCAATGCAATGTTAGTATGCTGGGAGAATGTTCTAATAACAGTTGCAATCATGTAAGAGTGTCTGTGCAATACTAGTGTTGTGTCTAAGGCTATAGTCTAGATGCAAATGCAATCCTAGTTCTCTATAACCAGTGGCTCTCATACCAATCTGTCACACCCTCAATTTCCACAAATGAAGTTTTACCGTTAGGCGTGTGACAAACCAGGATCTTAGACACGGTCATATCAAACGACACTATATGAGTTCAAAATAATCGTTTGACTTAAATCAGAGAAATACAAATGAAATGAACATCAGTGCGGAAGCATATAAATAAAACGTAAACCAATACTAAAAGTTGCCAAGTGCTATGCCAAAACAAAATGCTCGATGCAAGACAAATAAGTTTGATGATGATGCATGTCCTGAGTGAATCCTTAGTCATGCAACTTAAGATTGAGCGTTCCTGTGACCTGAGAAAATATGCTAAAGTGTGTCAACATAAAGTTGGTGAGTTTACAGGTTTAATCACAGATAAAATGTTTGTAACTGTTCGAATGGTAAAGTAATTAAAGCATATCGATAGGTAGCTAGCCTATAAATAAGTTACTTAGCGTTTCGAACCGAAGCTGGCTGTTTGTATGTTTGTATGTTTGTTGCCTTCCCGTCACGTCTCACCAGATAGTGACAAATGTTAGGTCAATAATGCACCCGTTTGACCTCCAATCAAGCTAGCGTGACTAGCCCGGCGAGGTTTGTCAAACCCAGTAGTACTACTCAGAATTACCTCGCTACACATTACTAACGGTTCGAGAATGTAAGGACTTTTAAGTATGTTTGCACTAACATAACAGGCGATAAACAATAATACCAAAACCATTTTGTAAATATGTCTGCATGTCTACTCCCCTAAAAGGAAAAAAAGTAAAATAGGGGCCGTGAAAACTCACCTCAAACGTGATGAAAATAAAGTGAACAGAAGGGCTTCTAAGGATGCGAACAACGAGCAGACAAACACCTATAATTAGTTATAACTAAGCCTTTAAAATGTGTTCAACAATAATAGATGTATTCGGTTGGTTCGGGTTGGTTCGGGTTTAACATGCGACACGCACACATACGAGTACATTTAATCCCTTGAATACACACGTCACAAACGCAGCCATTGACACCACCGTGTACAATATACATACGCAACCATTACATACAATGATTACATACACATACTATACATATATATATACACTAACAACAAACTATATATATATATATACATACCAATGTGTACACACACGCACACTTCACGCATACACTATATATACAATCAACACACACAATATATATATGTATATATATAAGCTGCCATCGTACACAGCAGCCTTGGCTGCTGTGTTTTGCTTATTGCAACATTAACACACACACACACACACACAACATACATAGCACACATATATATACACATTACACAGTACACACACTGCATATTCACACACACACACACACATCTATATATACACATACAACGCAACATATACATACGTAGCCATATATATATATATATATATATATATATATATATATATATATATATATATATATGTATGTATACATGCTGAATCACATATATACACACATAATCGCGTACATATACATACGCAGCCATATCTATATATATATATATGTATACATGCTGAAATCACATATATACACACACATAATCGCCTACCTATATGTATATATGCAATCGGGATACTCACATACGCATATATCTATATACACGGTTGCACACACATACATATATATACATTCACGGGCTGCACATGCATACATATATATATATATTCACGCTGCAAAACACACACACACGCATATATAAACATATATATATACACGGCTACATACATACATACGCATATATGCAAGCATATACATACACATATGCATACATACGCATATATATGCACGCAACAGTCGCCTACGAAACCACGAAGGTACCCGATTCACTGAACCAAAGAAGAAAATAAAACAAAACGAAACGAAACATAACGAAGTTTACGATGATCGGTTACTTATGAATTGAGTAAACGGCGAGATGGCGGTGATAAAACGACGGCTAACGGCGACAAAACGGGTTGATTCGGTGGTGCGACGGCGGTGAACGTGACGGCAGAAAGTTCGAAGGGTGGGGAGGGCTGCGAATTAGGGTGTTAGGCCGATGCATGCGTTTTATATATATATTTTAATATTTGCAGTTTAGTCCCTGAACTTTGAGTTAATTATTCCCTCAAGTTTAGTTAAATTGCAATTTAAACCCTCTACTTATTAATTATAATAATAATAATAATAATAATAATAATAATAATAATAATAATAATAATAATATAATAACAATAATAATAATAATAATAATAATAATAATAATAATAATAATAATAATAATAGTATTAATATTAATAATCATTATCTTTAAATAATAATAAGATTGATTAGTAATAAAATAACGGAGGGAGGTTAAATAATGAGATCGGTGTTAACCTGAAAACTCGGGTTGTCACATGTAATATGGTGGGTCGCGTTGATAATAATTTGTATGAAGAACCTTTGGAAACATTGTGTAATTGGGATGATGCGGGTATGTATCTTGTTTCGTGATATAAAGTTTGAGTAAGTAAACAACCTATCAACATGATTGTGATGTATGGTAATTAATATGTTAAAAGTAATGTGTTTTGTAAAAAAAACAATATGTTTTTGCTTCATAATAGTGCTAATATATTTTTATGTGTTGTTATGTTAGGTGATGTGTTTTTGGGATGTGTATCCTGCCTATTTGAAATTGCTACTAAAAACATAAACATGATGGTGTGTAGGCGAGTATAAATTCAGATGATGTGCACATATGCATAAATGCATAATTGTAAAATGTGCGCTAATGCATTATGCAAGTTTTAATTATACATTCAGTATAATCTAGAAAATGATTTTTGATAGCCAGTGTCATAACATACCGTTCTAAATGTCAAGGTTGTTAACATCAAACCATGTTGTAAATAACCTAATGTGATGTTTACACTATACAAAGTAAATCAAACTTTTAGGGAGAGATCATATTAATGGAAATGTATTAATAAAAGTCAACATTTTAAAATACACTATTTTTCATTCTACTCTCCATTGTCGCATATAACGCTTAAATAAATTTATTTAACCATCAATACATGTTATTGATAATCAAATTATTCAAAAATAAATTTAGAATTTCAAAAATATTAGAAGATATATCTTCTATCTTATGGTCATTTATGATAGAGTTACCCTATGGGCAATTAAGTTAAAATTAATTATAACTGCAGATCAAATACAGTCTACAATTCTATATATTTAAATTAATTACATTATAAAAGAATATGTGTATCCATGATGATAGGAATTGCAGTATGTGCACCGATGCATAAATGTTGTCTGTGCTATGTGGTGTAGTTGTAGAATGTGCATTACTGCAAAACTTAAAGTGTTGATGCGAAATTATAAGCATAAGTACATGAACAAGGGGATGAACACATATATATGATTAAGTTAGAGCTATACATACAAAAAACAAATCTTAGAATATTAACATTGAAATGTGATGAAAATTAAATACAAGAAACACACCTAGACATCTTGCGTCATTACCTTGTGGATATTTTTTAGTAGGAGTCAAATCATTAACCAAACTGTGGCCCTCGTTAGAATTGTCGGAAATGATAATAGGTTTTTTTCGAAACTCTGGTTGAAGACTTCCTTAGGGACTGAACATTACCAGCTAGCCTAACGCTTTTGCAAGTTGTTAAAACAAAAGAAATAGAAAAATAAGAAAGCTAATACATTATGAAGGACATAATATAGTGGGCTAAATTAAAATTACAATGCTACATGTGCTCATTGTAGATGCATATGTTTAAGTCTTCAACAAAGAATAATGATTATTAGATTGATTGACCTGAGACATGTAAATAGGATTATAAACGAATGGAGAAAATATATATTCAGTTTGACGACTTTGATTAGTATCTAAGAACATCATTAGGCAGGCTAGTTCTGACGACTTTGATTAGTATCTAAGAACATCATTAGGCAGGGTAGTAATGGGGAAATATTGATTAACCATTCGATCTACAAGAAAAACTAGGCATTGCAATCACAAGAAGCATTTATGCATTTCTGTAAAGCTGAAAATTAATGACTGTAATACCCGTAATACATATTCATTGGTCATACTTAAAATCGATTTCGCCTCAGGAAACAATTCATATCACATTATGAATACTTATGTATTGAATGACACCTAGTAAAGAATACTAAAAAATGAAGCACGCTAGCCGATCAAAATGCAATAAACAATCATAAATGCCACTTTTACATGGGATAGCCTTCATATTTTGATACAATTTATGCCTTGCTGGTCAATATATGAAAAACTATACAAAAGAAGTAACAAAACATAATACCAATGGCGAATGCATAATAAATTAAGTTGTCCTTAACCAACTACACATCAATTTTATCTTAATAAACGGTGCTATTGGAAAAATAGACTTCAACATTCACATTGCATGCTATATCAACATTGTACCATGAATAATCCGCAAACAACTTTGGGTCAAAAATCAGGGGAGCTTTAAAATCAGTAAAAAAAATTTAAACATTTTCTCAAACAATGATACATTACGCGACTTTAAAAAACCACATTATCAATTAATCGACTCTTACCACAAATGTGATCGATCCAATATGAAAAAGCCCAATTCAAACCATATTCAAGATTTTATATTTGACCTAGAATTACAACATAAAAATAAAAGCAAAATACATAATTTGAACGCAAGATTTCCAGATAATCATGAGAATTAAGGTTTGATTTAGAGTAAAACCGACATACCTACTGAAGTTTATGTAGATTGGCTCACATAATAATGAAAGCTAAAACCGCTTGCGCTCTAATAATCAACAAATTTGAGACAATGTCGCGGAACTACAGTGATTGTTGAATGGGATACGATAGTTCTTCAAACTTTGATGCTTTGAATTATAGTAAAAAAGATGGAAGGGAGAT
>CM044013.1:9096487-9191487 GCA_024085815.1 Flaveria linearis
CTTATGTATTTATCATATATATATATATATCGTTTTGGTTGAAACTCTCGTATACACGTTCGTGTTAATAAAAATCATAATAATAATAATAATAATCATAATAATAATAATAATCATAATGATATAATAACAATAATAATAATAACAATAATACTATAATACTAATACTAATAATAATAATAATGATAATAATAATAATAAGAATAATAATAATAAAAATAAATAAATCCAGGGGGCTGTTGTGTCATTTTTGAAACTTCAAAAGAAGTTTAAAACATAAAATAACAAATATGAAACCACAGGGACCATTTGTGTAAAATTTTAAACCAAACCCCCCCCCCCCCCCCCCGTTTTTCCGGCACACTGTTCCGGCCGAAGTCCGGCAACAGCTCCGGCGACTCCAAAGTCACCTAAAAACCCGATTTTAATAGCCCAATTTACCCCGAATCGTTTTGTGGATCAGATTCGAACACTACACAACCGAAAAACGCGTATAACGGTCGATTAAACGGCTAAAACCTTTTCCACTTTAACAATCGACCGTTCAACGGCTAAATCGACCACTAAAAACATCACTTTAATCAAAATAACTCAATCAACACGAACCTTATCGATCAATAATTCGAACACAGCTTCTAATTGCAAAGAAAACACACACGAACACTGAATCCTCTCATCAACTTCATCCGCGACCTGCAATTAACCATACACCACACTCCGACCTAAATACACTACAATTACCATAAGCCTATTGATTCATAACATCAGTCGAAGCTTACTGTGAAGTTAATTTGATTTTCATCAAGTATTGATCCACATTCGAATTCGAGATAGTCGCGGCTGTTCTTCGAGTGTTCTTAACATCAAATCATACCAAAACAGGTAATTGAATACTTCAATTTACTCGTTTTTACATAAGGAATAAAAAGCCTAAGGTTAATTCTGTTAACATTGTCGAATTGGGATTCAATTTAGGGGAAACCGAATTAGGGTTTATACGAATTTGGGGGAAACCGGGATTGATGACTTAAAACCAATTGGAGCGGGGTTTTATTGTGGCCACGACCTTTGGTTTACCGGTTAAGCACATGTTCCCCCACCCGAGAGGTCCCAGGTTCGACCCCGGGCCACAGCAGTTATTTTTTTAAGCCTTTTCAAGCTTCTAAAAATTCTACAAAAATACCTAAAAATTATAAAATAAATTTTATGAACATCCTTTATTTTAAATCTCACAAAATTATTTTCTGCAAATTTATTTTATTTCAAAACCTTAAAAATCTTTGTAAAATATTATTTATAAATATTGTAAATAACTATTTTTATAAAAATAGACGTTATATCGTATTTAATTGTGAAATAATTATAGAAAACCATGGAAATTATTCAATATATAATTTCACAATTATTTACGAATGTAAATTACAAGTTATTTATTACCAAAATATATTGTAAATCAATTAAACCTAATATATATAAATCACTAAGTTACGATTAAACTTAAATGCATAGACCAAATCATAAACGTTAAACCGAACTAACCCGAATCCGATCAATATACCTATTCATGTCGAATACATTTTAAAGACTCAATTATAATTAATATTAGGTATTGGCCGTATTTGAACGTGCATTGCCGTATTCTGTGAAGTTTGCTTGATTCTGTGAAGTCTTTGTGAATTACAACAATACAAGGTGAGTTTCGTGACCCCTTTTTATGCTTATACAAGTTTCAATGTTTTAAATCAAATTGGGGGAAAAGTATGCTCACCCGTTTTCAATGCTGTACACTGTATATTCTGTTTTCATACTTGGAATCAATGTGATACTGTTTTGCATGCATACATGGTGTTATTTTATGGAAAACTCAAACAACCATTAATTCCCGGGTTTGGGAACCAACGGTTAGGTATTGGTAGTACTACTGGGTTGACACCCCCACCCTCGGCAGATCGGTTTAACTTGTGAGTTACCGACTACAGCTGCCAGCAAACAGGCCATGGGTGAATATATTCCGTCAGATTTATATGCATAACGTCATTAGGATTGGTTGTCTTAAACACATGTTATGTGGTTTGTGCTTGCAGTTTGATTCCACATCAAAACCTATACAGCATCAGTTATATGTTTTAAATTTAAACCTGCGGAACTCACCAACATTATTGTTGACATTTTTGAGCATATCTTTCAGGTGAACATAATCAAAGAGGATAGCTAGTGCTGATGCCTTAGCAGAGACCCTCAGGATTTCATTAGTTTTGCATTTGTAATGTAAATCATTTGTATTTATTTGTGAACTATGTGTATTCTGGATTTAGAATCAATAAGACTATGATAGTCGTGGAACTGACTAACCACGACACAAGTCACCATTGTGTCGGGGGACGTCATGACACGAGAAGTTTTGCATGTATTATATCTCTGTATTTATACCAAGTGTTATGACGATCCCGTCCGTCACATCCTCGTGTTTCCGCTTTAAGCGAGGGTGTGACAGATTGGTATCAGAGCCTTGGTTATAGAGATTTAGGTGGAGTATTTGACCTAGACTATAACCTAAGAACCTTCATATAGAATGCATGCTAGGGATTACAAGGCAAATGGGTTAAGTATATTAAGTTTATAAACTTGATATACAGGTATATTCCTATATACCTAATAATATACAAGTATGTTCCTACATACTTGATTATATATACATACACGTGTTATCCGAACATTTCAAAGGAAGATAATATTACTCTTAGACTATCTTCTTGGGATACCTTTATGCTAGAACTTTACGCTTGTATACGCACAACGTCATAGTGATAGGGAACTTCGGTGATCACACGTAGTGTTGATCTCGGATATTGAATCCGACCCTATCATAGTTATGAGTGAAATTTTGAAAGTGTGACGGATATGCAGTTATCATCAAGACATAATGTGCTTATGTGCTTATTTGCTATTACATGCTATTATTGGAATACTGGCTCATGGACAAGAGGACATCATAAAATTTGTGTTTGTTGAATCTAAATAATACTATGATGTTAACTTGGGGTAAGTGAAGCTAAGGGTGATCATGCAAGGTAGATTACCATTACGGGTGCACACGTAATTGTAATTCGCCATGCATGAAAAGTCTGGCTAATCTTACAAAAAGGTAACGATCATGAGTATCACACGTTTTTATTCTATACCCTAGAGTGCTAATGGTCATAATACTAGTAAGTTCTTGTTGAAGGCAATCAAAACATAAGTCCTTGTTGAGGGCAATCAAACATTATCAAACATTTACTCAAGTCCTGTCCTACTTAGAGCCTTCATGGTATTTCCAATCACGATATTGATCTTATGAAACATTTATTCTTGAGTAGGTGCTAAGGAAAATTAAGATGTTATGTAACTAGTTTATATTATTCAAGGTAAATCATGGATGTGGTGGGAACGCTGCGGGGAACCCTATATATAAGCATCACCGGTATACTGAGAATGTGCTTAACCTGGGCTACATAATTATCTTATGGACCGAAGCATAGGGTATTATGAATTAATGCATGAAATCATACGGTGACTAAAACTTCCATCCTTCTGTAGTTAGAAGATGGCACCAAAAAGAATCACACGCAAGACCAACCAGGAAGCTGAAGCCCCACAAAACAGGAGAAGGGGTAGACCCTCAAGAGCTGGTGGTGCTCCAGCCGACAATAATCAGGAAACTAGCAATCCTGATATAGTTGCCATGATTGCTCAGCAGCTAGCTGCATTGGTACCAACCATCGTAACCCAAGTAAGCGACGCCCTGCAGAACCATCCTCTCCACGGGGATCACAACACCATGGTCAACATGACCAAGGTGTGGTGGGTGATACTGGCAATGGCAGAACAAATGGGAATGAAACTGGCGACAACCAAACCAAACGGGGATGCACATACAAAGAATTTGTGGCTTGCAAACCCCACGAATTTGATGGGAAAGGTGGGGCGATAGCCCTGACTAGATGGCTTGAGAAAATGGAGGCTGTGATCGACATCAGTGAATGCCTCGACAGCCAGCGGATCAAGTATGTTACGTGCTCACTGCAGGGCAGAGCACTAACCTGGTGGAACACCCAAGTACAAGCTAGGGGAAGGGAATCTGCGATACAAATGACCTGGGATGAATTCAAAGCCTTGATTACCGAGGAATACTGCCCCCTCAACGAAATGCAGAAGCTTGAACATGAGTTCTGGAATCATGCTATGGTGGGGGCAGGACATGCAGCTTATACTGACCGATTCCACGAGTTGGCTAGACTAGTTCCACACCTAGTCACTCCGAAATCCAAGAGGATAGAAAGATACATTTGGGGACTCGCGCCTCAAATCCGGGCGATGGTAACTGCAGCTGCTCCTCCTACAATCCAGAACGCTATTCTGAAAGCGGGCGCTCTCACTGACGAGATGATAAGAACAGGAGTACTGGGTAAGGGAGCGGAGAAAAGGAAAGAGACTAGGGAAACAAGTCAGTCTGGTACTGGAAAGTTTGATAAGAGGGCCAAGATGACCAGAAACTTTGTGGCCGTGACTCAAGGGACGAAGGATTACACGGGACCGCACCCCAAGTGCAACAAGTGTAACTGGCACCACTCCCCAACAAAGCCGTGTCGGGAATGCACGAACTGTAAGCGCTTGGGTCATTGGGCGAAAGATTGTAGAATTGCGCCAACCTGGTCATGCCCATCAATGCGGTTAACCCCGCCGGGAACGCCAGGGCATGCTATGAATGCGGAGGTCTTGATCACTTCCGAAACAAGTGTCCCCGACTGAACAGAGCACCCGGTCAACAAGGCAATAATCAGCAGCAACTGCTGGCCATAGCTGGTAACCCGGTCCAGGGAAACCAAGGAAATACTGCAAGAGACGTGCCTTCGTCATTGGAGCCAATGATGCCCGTCAAGATCCCAATGTCGTCACGGGTACGTATCTTCTCAACGACCACTTTGCATCTATATTGTTGATACGGGAGCAGATAATAGCTTCATATCTTCTGATTTTGCACACATGCTTGGATTGAAACCGAGTAGGCTAGAGACTAGCTTTTCAGTAGAAATGGCCAACGGTAGATTTGTACAAGCAGATGAGATCCTTAGACAGTGCTCCATAATGTTAGAAGACCATACCTTCGACATAGATTTAATACCTTTTGAGTTAGGGAGCTTCGACGTAATTGTGGGAATGGATTGGTTGGCGAAGCACGGAGCAGAGATCGTTTATCGGGAGAAGGTAGTACGAATCCCCATGCCTAATGGGGAGGTACTCAAGATTCAAGGAGAGCGACCAGGAAGGTCTCTGAAGCTTATTTCCTACATGAAGACGCGACGATGCCTACGGAAGCAATGCTATGCACTCCTGGCCCATGTTGTAGAAAAGAAGAAAGAAGGCGACAAGTTGGCTGATATCGCTGTGGTGCGAGATTATCCGGAAGTATTTCCTGATGATTTGTCGGGTTTACTTCCTCTACGACAGGTAGAATTTCGTATCGAGTTGGTTCCTGGAGCTACGCCGGTAGCAAAGCACCATATCGATTAGCACCCTCCGAAATGCAGGAACTCTCCAACCAACTACAAGAGCTATTGGAGAAGGGATTCATTCGGTCGAGTCATTCACCATGGGGAGCACCGGTTCTATTTGTCAAGAAGAAAGACGGGTCATTTCGTATGTGTATCGATTATCGCGAGTTGAACAAGTTGACTGTGAAAAATCGATACCCTCTGCCCAGAATTGATGATTTGTTTGATCAACTACAAGGAGCTTCGTATTTCTCCAAGATTGATCTTCGTTCTGGATATCATTAACTGAGGGTTTTCGAGGATGACATACCGAAAACAGCATTCAGGACTCGTTACGGGCACTATGAGTTCTTAGTCATGCCGTTTGGGCTGACTAATGCACCAGCTGTGTTCATGGATTTAATGAATCGAGTGTGCAAACCATATTTAGATAAGTTTGTAATCGTGTTCATAGATGATATACTTATCTATTCTCGTTCAAAAGAAGACACGAGAAACACCTTCGAGCAATTTTAGAATTATTGCGGGAAGAGAAGCTTTTCGCCAAATTCTCGAAGTGTGAATTTTGGCTTCAAGAAGTGAAGTTTTTGGGCCATGTGGTTAATAAAGATGGAATCCATGTAGACCCCAGCAAGATTGAAGCGGTGAAGAATTGGGATACACCCCAAACACCATCAGAAATCCGACAATTCTTAGGATTAGCCGGATATTATCGACGGTTTATTGCGAACTTTTCAAAAATCACACAACCGTTGACCATGCTAACTCAGAAAGATAAGAAGTTGATTGGGGACATGCACAAGAACAAGCTTTCCAAACATTAAAGGAAAAACTGTGTAATGCTCCAATACTGTCCCTTCCGGATGGAAATGACGACTTTGTGGTGTACTGCGATGCTTCACATCAAGGATTGGGATGTGTGTTGATGCAAAGAGGTAAGGTGATTGCATACGCTTCACGACAACTAAAAGTGCACGAGAAGAACTACACGACTCATGATTTAGAGTTGGGCGCTGTAGTTTTTGCACTTAAGATATGGAGGCACTATCTGTATGGAACCAAATGCATCATCTATACCGATCATAAAAGCCTTCAACACATCCTAAATCAGAAAGAACTCAACATGCGACAACGACGATGGGTAGAATTACTTAGTGACTATGATTGCGAAATCCGGTATCATCCGGGGAAAGCAAATGTGGTAGCTGATGCCCTCAGTCGTAAAGAACGCGTAAAACCATTACGTGTTCGAGCCTTGGGTTTGACTATTCAAACGAGCTTGAAAACTCAAATTCAAAGTGCGCAAAGTGAGGCTCTAAAAGAAGAAAACCTCGCGGAAGAAGAATTCCGAGGGTTGGATAAACAGATGAATCGCAAGGATGACGGCGTACATTACTTCATTGATCGCATATGGGTTCCCAAATAGGGAGATGTACGTACATTAGTCTTGGATGAAGCACACAAGACTCGATATTCTGTTCATCCCGGTGCAGACAAGATGTACTGTAAGGCCCCGTTCCCGGGCACCTCACAGTTGGTCATTCATCGCACATAGAACATTTTAAAACATATATTTAGTTTGCAGCGGAATTTAAAAACATTCATTAATAACAAAAAATGTCATTTATTTCATTACAACATTCTTTTTATCTAAAAATACAACGACATGTCAAAATATGGATGCCAGCCTCAACAACTGAGTAGTCGCCCTGTGCCATCCTCAGCAACATACCTGCCAACTGGAAAATACATAAAACGTCAGCGTTGCTGAGTGAGTTCTAGTTTTATATTAAAACATACTTTACTTACCGTCAAAACCATTCTTACATACATACGATCATACAACATACGTACACGTAGATAATATTATTATTATCTTCATCATCGTTCATTACGTACGTACATTACGTTCATTCTTACGTTCATTTCATTCATTCGTACGTTCATTACTTTCGTGCATCCTCTATCTTTCACTTCTATTTAGGTCCGGTCACACTTTATCCTCTTCATGGCACACAGCCATGATTACTGAGGTCGAGTGACAGGGATCCCGTTCATACGTTATCACTATGTTCCTTCCGTTCATTATTTTCTTCGTTCGTTCTTTAACTTTCATTACATTCATTGTCTGTCATAATCATCTCTCTCAATCATTAACTCACGACATACTCCCGACTCATGTCCGAAGACTGATACTGTGCCGGGGCCTGCTCACAAGCCCCCGACTCATGTCCGAAGACTGACACAGTACCGGAGCACGCGTTCCGTTCCTCATTCATCTCCTCTCACTCTCTCGCACTACTCCCGACTCATGTCCGAAGACTGATACTGTGCCGGGGCCTGCTCACAAACCCCCGACTCATGTCCGAAGACTGACACAGTACCGGAGCATGCGATCCTCTACTCATTCATCTCATCTCACTCTCTCGCACTACTCCCGACTCATGTCCGAAGACTGATACTGTGCCGGGGCCTGCTCACAACCCCGACTCATGTCCGAAGACTGACACAGTACCGGAGCATGCGATCCTCTACTCATTCATCTCATCTCACTCTCTCGCACTACTCCCGACTCATGTCCGAAGACTGATACTGTGCCGGGGCCTGCTCACAAACCCCCGACTCATGTCCGAAGACTGACACAGTACCGGAGCATGCGATCCTCTACTCATTCATCTCATCTCACTCTCTCGCACTACTCCCGACTCATGTCCGAAGACTGATACTGTGCCGGGGCCTGCTCACAACCCCCGACTCATGTCCGAAGACTGACACAGTACCGGAGCATGCGATCCTCTCTCATTATCTTTCGCTTCACAAAACATAATACTTTATTAGTTCATACTTACTTGCACGCACTGAAAGGTGAATTGTACCAATACCATATGCTACACCCCGAACGTTATTAGCTACCGGGCCGTAGTCAACATGTGACGGAAAATCGTATGCCACGGTACTAGAGGTAAGCGGTAGAGGTACCATGACCATGGTCAATCACATAGAAGGACCAATCGCGTTATTCAATGCTTGGAAGACATAATTCGTTCATTATTAATGCATGTATTCATCATCATTCTTCTTTTCGTTCATTCGTTAATACATGCATTCGTCATCATGTTCCTCTTTCATTATCTTTCACTTTACGATACATAATACTTCATTAATTCATTTCTCGTTATTCGTAAAGTTTCAAAAAGATAAGCATACACAATCACAAGGAACATACACACATCATACATATTCATCATACATTCATCATCATACATTCATCATCATACATAGCATCATACCTTACTTAACATATTTTAATATATTGTTAACAATAATATACTAATAATATTAGTAACAATTAGGGTTAATCATACTCATCATTATATGCATGAGACATCATCATTTATTAACCCTAGTCACCCTGGTCAAACCTTGAACTTCGGACTTACTGGAAATTCCTGAAAAATGCTAAGTATTCTAGGCGTTTTAGCCCTGTTGGGCGTATAAACCCTCTGGGCGTATGAGCCTGTTAGCCGTATGAGCACTGCTGGACTTTTCACTTAACACTTAGATTTATCAGCTGGTCATACGACCACACTGTTGGTCGTATGACCACTGGTAGTCGTACCATCCCTGGACTTAGAAAATATATTCTGATCATACGACCACTGTTGGTCGTATGAGTCTATACTTAGAAAATTTCCACATAGTCATACGACCACTGTTGGTCGTATGAGTCCTGTGGGTCTCATACTTAGAAAATATCACATATTCATACGACCACTGTTGGTCGTATGAGTCCATACTTAGAAAATATCACTTATTCATACGACCACTGTTGGTCGTATGAGTCCTGTTAGACTCATCATCACTTAGAAAAATACAAAATCCTGGTCATACGACCACACTGTTGGTCGTATGAGCACTGGTGGACTTATCAACTTGTGCTTATTTGTTCTAAGTCAAATTTCAGACTTATTTGCAACCTGCTCATGTGTCTAAACCATAATCCAAGTCCTAAACATCATAATGCCTAGTTCAAAACATATACATATGATTCTAAGCATAAATCTAACATAAACATAAACATACATACAATCATTCCATACGGGTATCAACCCAAAATTTATAAAAAAACATATTTACATGCATTTCCAGCCCCAAAACATTTAAAAACCAGAAAAAGGGGGCTAGAACTCACCTTAGCTGCTCTTCAAGTTCAAACTCCCCTGCTCGAGCTTTTCCAAAGGACTTGAAAGCCTAGATGTGTCTAAAACACCCAAACCCGAACACACATACACATAAGAACATGCATTTCTCGGTTTCTTAGCTCAAACACCACTTAAAAACACTAATTCTTACCTTGAATTAGATTCCTTCTTCTTTCTCTCTCTAAAAACCGAAGCCTCTGCTGTTTCTCTTTCAAAAAAAACGAATGAGAGTGTTGACAGGCCAAAATGGGCGGCCATACCTCTTTATTCACCAACTTTTATTTTCTTTTGTCCTTTTGGCACTTTTTACCCTTTAACTTTAAGTTGACTTCCGTTTTCTTCCTTTCTCTTTCTATTTTATTCTTTTACTTCTTTAAAAGAAATTACGGGTGTTACAAGTCCACCCCCTTATATAGGTTTCGTCCCCGAAACTGTTATTCTTTAAACCCTTGTGAGCAGTACTGTCTCACCTCTTCTTCCAGTCTCTCATCCGGAATTCAATCGCTCTACATCGTTTATCGACATTTGATTTCTGGTCTGTCTTTGACTATTCTGCATTGGCAACCCATGCCTACTGATCAATGATTATTTGACCAGCACCTGCGACCTCAAGCATGCCACGTAAAGTGCGGTCACTACGATTAAAAGAATCATCACAATATCCGAGCAAAGTCTCGGCGTCATAATCATTGAGCTTCAGAGCATCACTGAGAACCTTCAGCTTTCATGCTTTGCAACACACGCCCATCAACTTGCGTATAGTTGCTAGCCCATATTTGATGTTCTTTACGTATGTGTAATGACCCTTTGGCAACCCACACTGACAAGAAAGACAATCCGGCTTATTTGGTGACTTAATCCAAATTTAGCTCTTTCCTTTACTTCCAACCTCCCATTCCACTTGTTCGTTATAACGTCGAAACTATCGTACGTTGTCGTTCAACGAACCACTCCCAAGCTGAAATTGTCCCTCAGACAACGGGTGACATAACTTTCTTAATTGCATCACGCAATCCTCTAGGGCATCAGGTAACCTAGTGAATTCACTAATAGTAATCTCTACATCGAAGGACTCCTCGATGTTCCTTCTCCTTTTGTTCCCGTTCTCTTCCGATCGTCGTACATCCTTCCCGGTGAAGCCTTCATAATAATCCATTATCGCCGATCAGCACCGACTTTTATCGGGCACCACCAATCAATCCATCTCTTTTGCAGCACTTGGTGCTTGCCTCATAAGCTACTATTCGATTCACCCGGAGGTGTACGTCTATCCACCTACGTCTATCAGGGATAGTCTAACAGAAACAAGCGCTCTCTCAATTCTATTGCGGGGTCCTTAGCGCACTGGGTAATCTAGTAGACTTACCTATAGTAGCTCCTAAGTCGAATGACATCGATTCCTAATATGCAACTTATCACAAAAAGGCAGCAGGAATAACTACTACTAGCATCACCTTCAAGGCATAAAAGCACAAGCTTAAATTATCAGAAACGTACCTGTTGTCAAGTTGTAGTCCACTCTAACCTCCCTTTGGTCCTGACAAAAGCTGTAGCCTTCACCCTCTGTTCTCTTTCCTCGCACCAGAGCTTCCTGCCTTTGACTTCTTACAATCCCTGCTCAGATGTCCAGTCTCACCGCAGTTGTAGCACTTAGCCACACGGCAATCCCTTGCCTTATGACCTTCCTTTCCACACTGAAAGCAAACGTTCAGTCCCCATTTGCACTCCCCTTCGTGACTTCTACCACACTGCTTACATACCTCATCCTTCCTTCTTATCCTCTCCCGATCGTCGATCCTTATCATCTTACCTTCGCCACCATTCTACCATCACTATCTTGCCTTCCTTTCCCTTTCTTAACATAGGCTCGCTCCTCCACTTCGCCCTTCATTGCCATCGCCTCCCGCTCGTCATATAACCTTCCCGTTAGATCTACCGCCGACCTGAACGTGCTTGGTCGGGCAGCGATCAGGTGCCTACGGATATCCATCGGCAAGCCCTGAACATACCTCTTGATTTTCCGCGAAAGAGGTGTCACCTGATCCGGCACCAGTCGTGCCAACTCGTTGAATTTAGTGGTGTATTGCTGATGTGTCATCGTCCCCGCTTCCAATTGCAGGAACTCCCTTTCAACTTTGTCCATTTCACGGCGAGGACAGAACTCCTCAATCACCAACCTTTTCAACTCTGACCATCTCATTCTTCCGATAGCCCGACTACCCTCAGCTTGAACTATATTGTCCCACCAACACAAGCTGAGTCCACGAAAGAATGAGTGGCAAACTTAACTTTCTGATCTTCCCGGCACTCACTAATTTCCAGTACCGCTTCCATCTCTCTGACCCAACGATGAGCGGCAGTAGCATTGCCGTTACCGTCAAAGGTTGGGGGCTTACATCGTTGAAACGCCCCATAGTTACAGCCTCGTGCCGTCACCGGCGCAGGCGCTTCCTCTTCTTCCTCATCCTCGTCATCGGACAATATCGTTTCTGCCTCTGTCTGTTGCTGTCTACCGGAGGATCGATTCCTCCCTCGTCTATCATCCTCGCGTACTGCCTTTATCACTTCAGCCATTACAGATGGTAAGATCGTCTGCATCACCTGGTGCACTTCTTCAACTACCGCCTCTTTCACCAAGGCTCTCAAGTTAGCACTCTCATCACCACCTCCCGGTTGTGGTGTTTCGGGCTCCTCGTGAACCACCTGTTCCACTCTAGATCGTGCTCTCGTGACTCGTGGTTCAACACCATGTCCGCCACTACCTCCACCATGGGAAGCCTTAGAAGGTCTACTACCGGCCTTTCTCTAACTTACACTGAAAGATTTAAACACTAACATGGTCATTCAAGGGAATAGCCCAGTTCATGTCAAGTATAGTAAGTCCCTAATTACAGTGATCAGTTGTGATTAGCCACTTACCCTACTTTTCATACCCCGAGTATTACCTGTCCTGACTATATTAGCATCTAAATCTAACAGTAGCACATAAAACATAACATGCGCACACAATACCGGTTAACTTTAAGAAAACACCTGATGGCACGCAGCTACTCAGTTTGGCATCCCTTCTCTTTTCTGTCCCATTTTCAGTTTAAGTTTAGGTTTATTCTGAAAATATTTTACCCAATTCACTTAAACTATGGCTCTGATACCAACTTGTAAGGCCCCGTTCCCGGGCACCTCACAGTTGGTCATTCATCGCACATAGAACATTTTAAAACATATATTTAGTTTGCAGCGGAATTTAAAAACATTCATTATAACAAAAAACATGTCATTTATTTCATTACAACACTCTTTTTATCTAAAATACAACGACATGTCAAAATATGGATGCCAGCCTCAACAACTGAGTAGTCGCCCTGTGCCATCCTCAGCAACATACCTGCCAACTGGAAAATACATAAAACGTCAGCGTTGCTGAGTGAGTTCTAGTTTTATATTAAAACATACTTTACTTACCGTCAAAACCATTCTTACATACATACGATCATACAACATACGTACACGTAGATAATATATTATTATCTTCATCATTCGTTCATTACGTACATACATTACGTTCATTCTTACGTTCATTTCATTCATTCGTACGTTCATTACTTTCGTGCATCCTCTATCTTTCACTTCTATTTAGGTCCGGTCACACTTTACCCTCTTCATGGCACACAGCCATGATTACTGAGGTCGAGTGACAGGGATCCCGTTCATACGTTATCACTATGTTCCTTCCGTTCATTATTTTCTTTCGTTCGTTCTTTAACTTTCATTACATTCATTGTCTGTCATAATCATCTCTCTCAATCATTAACTCACGAAATACTCCCGACTCATGTCCGAAGACTGATACTGTGCCGGGGCCTGCTCACAAGCCCCCGACTCATGTCCGAAGACTGACACAGTACCGGAGCACGCGTTCCGTTCCTCATTCATCTCCTCTCACTCTCTCGCACTACCCCGACTCATGTCCGAAGACTGATACTGTGCCGGGGCCTGCTCACAAACCCCCGACTCATGTCCGAAGACTGACACAGTACCGGAGCATGCGATCCTCTACTCATTCATCTCATCTCACTCTCTCGCACTACTCCCGACTCATGTCCGAAGACTGATACTGTGCCGGGGCCTGCTCACAAACCCCCGACTCATGTCCGAAGACTGACACAGTACGGAGCATGCGATCCTCTACTCATTCATCTCATCTCACTCTCTCGCACTACTCCGACTCATGTCCGAAGACTGATACTGTGCCGGGGCCTGCTCACAAACCCCGACTCATGTCCGAAGACTGACACAGTACCGGAGCATGCGATCCTCTACTCATTCATCTCATCTCACTCTCTCGCACTACTCCCGACTCATGTCCGAAGACTGATACTGTGCCGGGGCCTGCTCACAAACCCCGACTCATGTCCGAAGACTGACACAGTACCGGAGCATGCGATCCTCTACTCATTATCTTTCGCTTCACAAAACATAATACTTTATTAGTTCTTACTTACTTGCACGCACTGAAAGGTGAATTGTACCACATACCATATGCTACACCCGAACGTTATTAGCTACCGGGCTGTAGTCAACATGTGACGGAAAATCGTATGCCACGGTACTAGAGGTAAGCGGTAGAGGTACCATGACCATGGTCAATCACATAGAAGGACCAATCGTGTATTCAATGCTTGCAAGACATAATTTGTTCATTATTATGCATGTATTCATCATTCATTCTTCTTTCGTTCATTCGCTAATACATGCATTCGTCATCATGTTCCTCTTTCATTATCTTTCACTTTACGATACATAATACTTCATTAATTCATTTCTCGTTATTCGTAAAGTTTCAGAAAGATAAGCATACACAATCACAAGGAACATACACACATCATACATATTCATCATACATTCATCATCATACATTCATCATCATACATAGCATCATACCTTACTTAACAATATTTAATAATATTGTTAACAATAATATACTAATAATATTAGTAACAATTAGGGTTAATCATACTCATCATTATATGCATGAGACATCATCATTTATTAACCCTAGTCAACCCTGGTCAAACCTCGAACTTCGGACTTACTGGAAATTCCTGAAAAATGCTAAGTATTCTAGGCGTTTTAGCCCTGTTGGGCGTATAAACCCTCTGGGCGTATGAGCCCTGTTAGCCGTATGAGCACTGCTGGACTTTTCACTTAACACTTAGATTTATCAGCTGGTCATACGACCACACTGTTGGTCGTATGACCACTGGTAGTCGTACCATCCCTGGACTTAGAAAATATATTCTGATCATACGACCACTGTTGGTCGTATGAGTCTATACTTAGAAAATTTCCACATAGTCATACGACCACTGTTGGTCGTATGAGTCCTGTGGGTCTCATACTTAGAAAATATCACATATTCATACGACCACTGTTGGTCGTATGAGTCCATACTTAGAAAATATCACTTATTCATACGACCACTGTTGGTCGTATGAGTCCTGTTAGACTCATCATCACTTAGAAAAATACAAAATCCTGGTCATACGACCACACTGTTGGTCGTATGAGCACTGGTGGACTTATCAACTTGTGCTTATTTGTTCTAAGTCAAATTTCAGACTTATTTGCAACCTGCTCATGTGTCTAAACCATAATCCAAGTCCCAAACATCATAATGCCTAGTTCAAAACATATACATATGATTCTAAGCATAAATCTAACATAAACATAAACATACATACAATCATTCCATACGGGTATCAACCCAAAATTTATAAAAAACATATTTACATGCATTTCCAGCCCCAAAACATTTAAAAACCAGGAAAAAGGGGGCTAGAACTCACCTTAGCTGCTCTTCAAGTTCAAACTCCCCTGCTCGAGCTTTTCCAAAGGACTTGAAAGCCTAGATGTGTCTAAAACACACAAACCCGAACACACATACACATAAGAACATGCATTTCTCGGTTTCTTAGCTCAAACAACCACTTAAAAACACTAATTCTTACCTTGAATTAGATTCCTTCTTCTTTCTCTCTCTAAAAACCGAAGCCTCTGCTGTTTCTCTTTCAAAAAAAACGAATGAGAGTGTTTGACAGGCCAAAATGGGCGGCCATACCTCTTTTTCACCAACTTTTATTTTCTTTTGTCCTTTTGGCACTTTTTACCCTTTAACTTTAAGTTGACTTCCGTTTTCTTCCTTTCTCTTTCTATTTTATTCTTTTACTTCTTTAAAAGAAATTACGGGTGTTACATGTACCATGATCTGAAGGATCTGTACTGGTGGCCGGGTATAAAGAAAGACATTGCTCTATATGTGAGCAAATGCTTGACGTGTTCCAAGGTTAAAGCTGAACATCAGAAGCCATCGGGATTATTGCAACAACCCGAAATTCCCGAGTGGAAACGGGAGAACAGCACAATGGATTTTATCACCAAACTCCGAGAACACCAAGCGGGCATGACTCGATATGGGTCATAGTAGATCGACTAACAAAATCAGCACACTTCTTGCCTATCCGAGAAGACTATAAAATGGATAAGTTGGCAAGATTGTACATCAAAGAGGTTGTGACACGGCATGGAGTACCAGTGTCAATCATATCCGACCGAGACAGTCGATTCACTTCACGCTTTTGGCAGACATTGCAGAAAGCGATGGGCACCCGACTGGATATGAGTACAGCCTATCACCCCCAGACTGACGGCCAAAGTGAACGCACAATACAAACACTTGAGGACATGCTACGTGCATATGTCATTGATTTTGGTGGTAGTTGGGATACTCATCTACCGTTGATAGAGTTTTCCTACAATAACAGCTACCATACTAGTATTGGGTGTGCACCATTCGAAGCGCTGTATGGCCGAAAATGTAGATCACCTGTATGCTGGGCCGAGATTGGCGAGAGTCAGTTAACAGGTCCTGAAATCATACAAGAAACAACCGATAAAATTTTCCTAATCAAAGATAGACTTAAGGCTGCTCGAGATCGCCAAAAGAGTTATGCCGACAACCGTCGGAAGCCGTTAGAGTTTAACGTTGGTGATCGAGTGTTACTTAAGGTCTCTCCTTGGAAAGGGATCGTTCGGTTTGGAAAGAAGGGGAAATTAGCCCCGAGATACATTAGACCATTCGAAATCATAGAAAGAATAGGCCGGTGGCATACCGGTTAAGGTTGCCACAAGAGCTGGCAGTGTGCATGATACTTTCCATGTATCGAATCTCAAGAAGTGCTTAGCTGACGAATCACTTCACGTGCCTATTTAAGACATCAAGATGGAAGATGATATTTCTAAGACTGCATTCAGAACTAGGTACAGACATTACGAGTTTTTGTAATACCATTTGGGTTAACTAATATTCAGATAATTTGATTAATTACATAGGTATTGAGTAATGGGTTTGGTAAATCATGGAGGATAATGGCTAGAACATTATAATTGCAATAAATAAGTAATAACACCTGGCCACTGTTATTTCTTGTCTATTAATACTATTATGTTCTGGATCATAATCCCTCATGTGAATACTAAATCCCTGCTCCCTCATGTAGCAATACATAAGCTAGAACGTTATAATTGCAATAGACAAGTTGGAGATGAAACCATAACTAGTATGTTTCTCATTAACAATATATGTGCTAGAGTTTTATTTGACATTGGTGCAAGTAGAAGTTTCATTTCAACTGCCTTAGTACCTTAACTGAGCTTAGTACCACAAACTCTAGAATGTGTATATATTATAGAAACTGCCAGTAGTGAGTAAGACCAGATAATGTGTAAACCCTACTTAAATAAATTTGTTATAATCTTCATTAATGACATTTGATCTATTTTAAGAATGGGGTGGTGGCATAGGCATTCAGACAGTTTGAAGGTAATATTTAGTTAAACTTCTAAAGACATATCCCGAAATTCTTTTAACGGGGGGGAATGTAACAACCTTAAAATTTTTTTTATTATTTTATTTTATATAATTACTATTAAAAGGTTATGTGTATATATTCTTATATGCATGCTTACATGCATGTTTAATATTAAGACAAATTTAAATAAAAATATATATATGTGCATAAGATGTACGTGTACATGTGCCTATATATGTATATTTTACGTATGCATGTTACATGCATGTACGTATATGGATAGTTTGGATATAAATGAAGGTTTATGTGCCCAAAAATTATACATATGTGTACAATATACCAACTTTTACGTATACATATACCATATTTATATGTATATTTGATAACTATATGATTACTTTATAAATTCATAAAATTGTTTAAGTGATGCCTTTTTCATGAATATATATATATATATATACATAACTAAACTCTATATATATATAGACACATACCTACGGGTATATATACATATATAAACTTACGGCCATATATACATATATCTATATAACATATGGGCATATATACATATGTGTATATAAATCAACTCAAAATTAATCAAAACCAACCTAAAACTAAAAACTAAAAACTACCAACCACTATCTCTTAAAAAAACTTCCATAAAACCACTACCACCATACCTTGAAATTATGTATGTACTAGACCATCCCTCTATACCTATTATAAGATCAAATCACTAGCTATAATGTACCACCTTGTTTCATCAAAACTCTCGGATGTTTTGAACCCAAAACCACCAAGTACCCACTTGATTCTTTCATAAAACCACCTCACATATAACTTTCACACATCAAAGTCAACATCTAATACCACCTTACCAACCCACCTTACTCTCGATTTTCTTGTCACCAAAACCACCCCCATAAACCTCTTTAACCCCCGGGTTTTTTTACAAAAAACCTATGGAAATTCCATCCTCCCAACATCATCATAACCATAGAAATGGGTGTTGACCTAGGAACCTAGAGTTCACATTAGGAACTCCCTTAAAAATTGCCACCACATCACCAAAGAAATTCAAGGTGGCATACCCTCGGATGATTAGCTTCAAATGATGCCACCTCCACACCTAGAAGGATAAGTCATCAACTCTATATATCCTATAAAAGAAGCCATTTAACACACAAAGCAATTACAACCTTTACTCTCCTTTCTCTCTCGGTTTCTTTGGCACCCGATCACCCACCATCATCTTTCTCTCTCGGTTTCTTTTGCAAACACACACCATCACCATCGATCACTCACCATCATCATCACCTCTGTCTTCTCCTTCTAAAAGCACCAATATCACCACCTTGCATCATCCCACCTTTTGGTTACAACAACACCACACACACCATCATCCTACCCGACCCTCACCTAAGCAACAACATCATCCACGACTCTCAACAGCCTGTTTCGAAGTCCAGCAGTGAAGAACACCACTAACACACATCATCTAAGGTAAATTACACATATACATATATACACATACATACCGATGTGTATATGTATGTATATAGATGTAATCACCAAAAACCCTCCTAAAGGTCTTGAAACCTTAAAACTTGGGTAACAAGGTTCTAAAATCCAGAACCTTATGTTTTACAAAAATATATACTTAAATTTTTATAAAATTTTAACCTAAAACTAAGAAAAATCAAATAAATATTTATTGAAAGCAATTGTGGGAATAAACATGAAAAATACTTTTTTTTATACTGAATTAATAAACTGGAGAAGTTGGTATAATTTTTTAAACCAATTAATTTATACAAATTATTTTATGGGAAATTAGG
This sequence comes from Flaveria linearis, assembly GCA_024085815.1. NCBI lineage: Eukaryota > Viridiplantae > Streptophyta > Magnoliopsida > Asterales > Asteraceae > Flaveria > Flaveria linearis. Next base: position 9,115,930 of record CM044013.1, read on the forward strand.
TGAAAAAGGCCAAAAATATAAATAAATTCGATAAAATTCTGATAAAATCTCAGAATGATTATTTTAAGGTATAATAGCTTCTGGAATTATTTTAGAATTTTATACCTTATTATAATTTAAATACGAATTTTTGTATGATCTGTAATAAATAAATAGCAATAAATACTTAAAGGACATGATAAATCTGGATAAAATCATAGATAAAATAATAAAACACCTAGTACAGAATATATAAATTTCATGAATTATGGAATAATATAACTATTTTTGTTAAATATTATGATTATTGAAGAAATTACAGAAGCTATTATAGTATGAATTGGACTATGAAATAAATATATGTTGTTTGATTATATGTAATAAGTATTTTGTAAAAGTATTGGAATTTTTCATAAACAGAAACTATTTTAACCATTTATTGAAACATTTTAAAATTCACAGAAAATAATCTGTTAATGGTTAGGTTCTATAAAAATTATATGTTGTTATTGGACTGTTGGACGAAATTCTATCGACTTATCAGGACTTATGGGACAATATTGAATATTTTGAGGACTATTGGGATTATTATGAGAAATTATAGAAAATTATTCTGACTAGTTTGGGACTGTGATTTAATTTTATGTTATTACATATAATATTTGAAGTTAGCTGTAAAAATATGAGAATTTATTTACTGCAGTAGCTAATTTTTATGAATTTTGACGATTTTGTAGACTTTATAATAAATAATCTGTTGAGAGATAAATTCTATAAAAATTACAGAAGATTATAAATAAATTAAACAAGTTTCTGTCATATTTTGGTGAATTTTAGAAGTCAAAAGTTATTTTGAGTTATTTTTGTAATTTATAAATTACATTATTATCAACAAACAATTAAAAGGGAAATTTTGAGGCCCGAAGATATTTCTTTACAAAAATCCATTTACCTTTTACAGTCAATGAAAACCAGAAAAAGATTGAAGTATTATCTAACACTGTGAACTATTTTATTAGGTTCAAGTGAAGGATACGGTGAGTTCATAGCCCCATTTTCCAACCGTTTTGATATTCAGTAACGTTTTGGGGGAAAAAGCATACAAATTGTGGTTGATGTATTATTGTTACTTGAGTTAACTTACTGTCATTTGTGATACAACCATTAGTTCGAATGAGGAACCGTCTAGTAATGTTAGTAGCGCTACTTAGGAGAATTAGTATCAACCGGATGAGGGTTGTTACTATTTCCCTGTATCTAACCGGAATGAGGGTTAGGATACAATATTACTCGATTTTGTGAATTATTTCGTGACAGTATGATTATGTTTGTGCAGGTTTGGTTGTAACTAATACATCAAAGAAAATAACTTTTGTTATATATAAACCTATGTTCTCACCAACATTTTTGTTGATTTCGTTAAGTATGCTTTTTCAGGACAACATGAGTAGTAGTTTTGATTATAGCTTCAAAGTCCATAACGGATAAGGTGAAGTTGTGGAAAGAGTCTGTGTGACCATAACCGTCAACATCATTGACGGGAGTGTGTTTGTGGATTAAGAAGACATGCTGTAGTTAAAAGTAGTTAGAATTACATCAGATTTTGAAAACTTATGTAATAGATGTAATTTCTCGAATATTATGAATAAAGCATGTCATAAGTTGTTTTATTTAATGATATTTCTACGTGTTATTCGCTATAATTAATACACTCTGATAAAAGCTAGTCACACCCGAACATCGTCTCACGCTTCCGCCGGGATGTGACAGGTTGGTATCAGAGCCATTGGTTATAGGGAATTAGTTATTTTAAGTAAATAACTAGACTATAACCATAAGCCCAAAATATACTTTATGATTTTATGTGAATATATGTGGATTATGTGAAATTTCATGATTTTATGATTTTAATGAAATTTTAAATGATTATTTGACTAACTCTTTTTTTGTGAAACCTTGTTAAGAAATTTTACAGTATGAGTCCAGATAGTATTCATTATGAAACCGACCTTTCAGAAGAACCATACTATACCAGCCCTAAAGAAATAGTGCCTGAATCAGAACCACAGCAGGATATAAATGTTTCCCCAACTGGAATGGAGAATACCTCAAAGTTTTATGTTAGATATGCATCAGTGCAGAGAGGAGGATATACAATTATAACTCCTAGGAAAAGGGTGAAACGTGGAAACAGGTTTAGAGCTATACCAACTGATGATATATAGACACAACCTCCTGTTTCTCCCCTGAATAAGGTAAATTATTAAACCAGAGTTGGATCAGGTAAAAACAGCCCAACAGACTCTTAAGAAACTTAAGAAGATATAGCTGGGAATCTGGAAAATCCAAAAGGATATTAAGAAGCTTAAGACACCCAAGCAAAGTATTTTTACCAGGATGTGGAAATGGTTCGGTAGAAACTAATAGTTAAGTTTAACTTGTTAGAATAAAGAGAAATAAGAACTTAACTGATATATGTATTTTGTGCTAACATGTTTATTTGATCTATGTTAAATAAATTTTGTGTTAAGATAGTTATTTGCAATACTAACCTTGAAATTCACTATAGTAAACCATGCCGCCAAAAAGAAACACTCAACCTGTCCGGAGAACAGCTCGAGTGGGGCGACCTAGAACCAGACTTAGAGAAGAAACACCTGTAAACCCTGTGAACCCTGATACCACTGAGAATGATAGGATATCTCAGATGATAGCCCAACAGTTAGAGGCTACCTTACCTACCCTAATTAACCAACTTCAGCAAAACCTGAATGTTGGAACTACCTCAAACCCACCAACCGGGCCTGAAAACATAAACATGGAACAGCAACAGGAAGAAGAAATCTTAGATGGAATGTCAAAAGGATGTTCCTACAAAACCTTTATGTCCTGTAGACCCCGGGAATTTGATGGAAAAGGTGGAGCAGTACAAGCTCTAAGATGGCTAGATGATATAGAAGGAGTTCTGGAAATCAGCAACTGTGCTGAAAATCTCAAAATACTGTTTGCCTCACATTCCTTAAAAGGAGAAGCCCAATCTTGGTGGAAAATGGAGATACATACTAGGGGTAGGAATCTTATGAATAAACTGAGCTGGGAAGAATTTAGAAACTTAGTGATAGAAAAATACTGCCCGTACAATGAGATAGAAAAATTGGAAGCTGAGTTCCTAGCATTGGAAATGGAAGGATCCGCACACCGGGAGTACACTGATAGGTACAATGAACTATCCAGGTTAGTACCACACCTGATAACCCCAGAATCCAAAAGAATAGGAAGGTATATTTGGGGACTAGTGCCACAAATAAGGGGATTAGTGAAATCTACTAGAACCAAAACCTTTTAGGAAGCAGTAATCTTGTCAGGAAGTCTGACAGATGAAATGATCAGGAATGGATCATTAAGTCACCAACAGGTAGGAGAAAAGAGGAAATGGACTGAAAACCATTCTGGAAAGAGATTGGTGAAAGTTCTCAGAAAAGAATAACCCGATCTCCACCAAGAAACTTTTTGGGAACAACTCAAGAAAAGGAATTAGAAGAACCACCACAGTGCAATATATGTCAGAGATATCATACAGGAAACTGTATGACAGTGGTGTGCTATAACTGCAAAAGGAAGGGACACGTTTCCCGAGACTGTAAAAACCCTACTAGCAACAAAACCGTCTGCTTTCAATGTGGAAGTGAAAATCATTTCCGGAACGAATGTCCACAACGAAAGGGTAAGACTCCAACTAACCAGAACAACCCTCGTGGAAGAGCTTTGTGATACAAGCCGACGAAGCTCGTCACGAACCAGAAGTAGTTACAGGTACATTCCTTATCAATAACCGGTACGCTAAAGTATTATTCGATACAGGAGCAACCCGCAGTTTTGTCTCACATACTATTAGACCATCAATTAGTCTAACATTTGAAAAATTACGTGACAATTATGTGATAGAATTAGCTAATGGTAAGATAATTGAAGTTGACAAAATCATTCCTAATTGCATCTTAAATTTAGATGAGTACTGTTTTGATATAAATCTGATACCTATTAAGTTAGGAGGATTTGATATCGTAGTAGGAATGGATTGGTTAAGTGCAAATCATGTTGAAATCATTTGTGATAAGAAAATGATTAAGATTCCTTTGATTAAGGAAAATAAAATTCTCTGTATTTATGGTGATAGGCCATGTAATATTGTGAAACTGATTACTTGTGAAAAGGGCACGAAAGTGTCTTAACAAGAATTGTTTAGCATTTTTGATTCATATTGTTGATATACAACTTGATAAGGAAAATTTGGAAAGTATTCCTGTTATAAATAAATATGCTACTATGTTTTCTGATGAATTACCTGGATTACCACTCCCTCGTCAGATAGAATTTAAAATAGAATTGATACCAGGAACGACCCTTATTGCCAAAACACCTTATCGTTTAGCACCAACTGAAATAAAAGAACTTATGACTCAGTTACAAGAACTATTAGAAAAGAAAGGGTTTATACGTCTTAGTGTATCACCTTGGAAAGCACCAGTCTTATTTGTTAAAAAGAAGGATAGAACCTTTAAAGTATGTATTGATTATAGGGAATTTAATAAGGTTACCATAAAAAAATAAGGTCTCCACTCCCTAGAATTGATAATCTGTTTGATCAACTATAGGGATCTAGTTATTTTCAAAAATAGACTTAAGATCTGGATATCATCAATTAAGAGTACAGGAAGATGATATTTCTAAGACTGCATTCAGAACTAGGTACAGACATTACGAGTTTCTTGTAATACCATTTGGGTTAACTAATATTCAGATAATTTGATTAATTGCATAGGTATTGAGTAATGGGTTTGGTAAATCATGGAGGATAATGGCTAGAACATTATAATTGCAATAAATAAGTAATAACACCTGGCCACTGTTATTTCTTGTCTATTAATACTATTATGTTCTGGATCATAATCCCTCATGTGAATACTAAATCCCTGCTCCCTCATGTAGCAATACATAAGCTAGAACGTTATAATTGCAATAGACAAGTTGGAGATGAAACCATAACTAGTATGTTTCTCATTAACAATATATGTGCTAGAGTTTTATTTGACATTGGTGCAAGTAGAAGTTTCATTTCAACTGCCTTAGTACCTTAACTAAGCTTAGTACCACAAACTCTAGAATGTGTATATATTATAGAAACTGCCAGTAGTGAGTAAGACCAGATAATGTGTAAACCCTACTTAAATAAATTTGTTATAATCTTCATTAATGACATTCTGATCTATTTTAAGAATGGGGTGATGGCATAGGCATTCAGACAGTTTGAAGGTAATATTTAGTTAAACTTCTAAAGACATATCCCGAAATTCTTTTAACGGGGGGAGAATGTAACAACCTTAAAATTTTTTTTTATTATTTTATTTTATATAATTACTATTAAAAGGTTATGTGTATATATTCTTATATGCATGCTTACATGCATGTTTAATATTAAGACAAATTTAAATAAAAATATATATATGTGCATAAGATGTACGTGTACATGTGCCTATATATGTATATTTTTACGTATGCATGTTACATGCATGTACGTATATGGATAGTTTGGATATAAATGAAGGTTTATGTGCCCAAAAATTATACATATGTGTACATATATACCAACTTTTACGTATACATATACCATATTTATATGTATATTTGATAACTATATGATTACTTTATATAAATTCATAAAATTGTTTAAGTGATGCCTTTTCATGAATATATATATATATATACATAACTAAACTCTATATATATATATAGACACATACCTACGGGTATATATACATATATAAACTTACGGCCATATATACATATATCTATATAACATATGGGCATATATACATATGTGTATATAAATCAACTCAAAATTAATCAAAACCAACCTAAAACTAAAAACTAAAAACTACCAACCACTATCTCTTAAAAAACTTCCATAAAACCACTACCACCATACCTTGAAATTATGTATGTACTAGACCATCCCTCTATACCTATTATAAGATCAAATCACTAGCTATAATGTACCACCTTGTTTCATCAAAACTCTCGGATGTTTTGAACCCAAAACCACCAAGTACCCACTTGATTCTTTCATAAAACCACCTCACATATAACTTTCACACATCAAAGTCAACATCTAATACCACCTTACCAACCCACCTTACTCTCGATTTTCTTGTCACCAAACCACCCCCATAAACCTCTTTAACCCCCGGGTTTTGTACAAAAACCTATGGAAATTCCATCCTCCCAACATCATCATAACCATAGAAATGGGTGTTGACCTAGGAACCTAGAGTTCACATTAGGAACTCCCTTAAAAAATTGCCACCACATCACCAAAGAAATTCAAGGTGGCATACCCTCGGATGATTAGCTTCAAATGATGCCACCTCCACACCTAGAAGGATAAGTCATCAACTCTATATATCCTATAAAAGAAGCCATTTAACACACAAAGCAATTACAACCTTTACTCTCCTTTCTCTCTCGGTTTTCTTTGGCACCCGATCACCCACCATCATCTTCTCTCTCGGTTTCTTTTGCAAACACACACCATCACCATCGATCACTCACCATCATCATCACCTCTGTCTTCTCCTTCTAAAAGCACCAATATCACCACCTTGCATCATCCCACCTTTCGGTTACAACAACACCACACACCATCATCCTACCCGACCCTCACCTAAGCAACAACATCATCCACGACTCTCAACAGCCTGTTTCGAAGTCCAGCAGTGAAGAACACCACTAACACACATCATCTAAGGTAAATAGAACAATTAATTACATATATGTTACACATATACATATATACACATACATACCGATGTGTATATGTATGTATATAGATGTAATCACCAAAAACCCTCCTAAAGGTCTTGAAACCTTAAAACTTGGGTAACAAGGTTCTAAAATCCAGAACCTTATGTTTTACAAAAATATATACTTAAATTTTATAAAATTTTAACCTAAAACTAAGAAAAATCAAATAAATATTTATTGAAAGCAATTGTGGGAATAAACATGAAAAATACTTGTTTTTATACTGAATTAATAAACTGGAGAAGTTGGTATAATTTTGATAAACCAATTAATTTATACAAATTATTTTATGGGAAAATAGGTGAAAAAGGCCAAAAATATAAATAAATTCGATAAAATTCTGATAAAATCTCAGAATGATTATTTTAAAGTATAATAGCTTCTGGAATTATTTCAGAATTTTATACCTTATTATAATTTAAATACGAATTTTTGTATGATCTGTAATAAATAAATAGCAATAAATACTTAAAGGTTATAATAAATCTGGATAAAATCATAGATAAAATAATAAAACACATAGTACAGAATATATAAATTTCATGAATTATGAAATAATATAACTATTTTTGTTAAATATTATGATTATTCAAGAAATTACAGAAGCTATTATAGTATGAATTGGACTATGAAATAAATATATGTTGTTTGATTATATGTAATAAGTATTCTGTAAAAGTATTGAAATTTTCATAAAGAGAAACTATTTTTAACCATTTATTGAAAATTTATAAAATTCACAGAAAATAATCTGTTAATGGTTAGGTTCTATAAAAATTATATGTTGTTATTGGACTATTGGAAGAAATTCTATGGACTTATCAGAACTTATGGGACAATATTGAATATTTGAGGACTATTGGGATTATTATGAGAAATTATAGAAAATTATTCTGACTAGTTTGAGACTGTGATTTAATTTTATGTTGTTACATAATATTTGAAGTTAGCTGTAAAAATATGAGAATTTATTTACTGCAGTAGCTAATTTTTATGAATTTTGACGATTTTGTAGACTTTATAATAAATAATCTGTTGAGAGATAAATTCTATAAAAATTACAGAAGATTCTAAATAAATTAAATAAGTTTCTGTCATATTTTGGTGAATTTTAGAAGTCAAAAGTTATTTTGAGTTATTTTTGTAATTTATAAATTACATTATTATCAAGAAACAATTAAAAGGGAAATTTTGAGGCCCGAAGATATTTCTTTACAAAAATCCATTTACCTTTTACAGTCAATGAAAACCAGAAAAAGATTGAAGTATTATCTAACACTGTGAACTATTTTATTAGGTTCAAGTGAAGGATACGGTGAGTTCATAGCCCCATTTTCCAACCGTTTTGATATTCAGTATCGTTTTGGGGGAAAAAGCATACAAATTGTGGTTGATGTATTATTTTTACTTGAGTTAACTTACTGTCATTTGTGATACAACCATTAGTTCGAATGAGGAACCGCCTGGTAATGTTAGTAGCGCTACTTAGGAGAATTAGTATCAACCGGATGAGGGTTGTTACTATTTCCCTATATCTAACCGGAATGAGGGTTAGGATACAATATTACTTGATTTTGTGAATTATTTCGTGACAGTATGATTATGTTTGTGCAGGTTTGGTTGTAACTAATACATCAACGAAAATAACTTTTGTTATATATAAACCTATGTTCTCACCAACATTTTTGTTGATTTCGTTAAGTATGCTTTTTCAGGACAACATGAGTAGTAGTTTTGATTATAGCTTCAAAGTCCATAACGGATAAGGTGAAGTTGTGGAAAGAGTCTGTGTGACCATAACCGTCAACATCATTGACGGGAGTGTGTTTGTGGATTAAGAAGACATGCTGTAGTTAAAAGTAGTTAGAATTACATCAGATTTTGAAAACTTATGTAATAGATGTAATTTCTCGAATATTATGAATAAAGCATGTCATAAGTTGTTGTTTTATTTAATGATATTTCTACGTGTTATTCCGCTATAATTAATACACTCTGATAAAAGCTAGTCACACCCGAACATCGTCTCACGCTTCCGCCGGGATGTGACACGATTAAACTTAAATGCGTAGACCAAATCATAAACGTTAAACCGAACTAACCCGAATCCGATCAAATATACCTATTCATGTCGAATACATTTAAAGACTCAATTATAATTAATATTATATTTGAACGTGCATTGCCGTATTCTGTGAAGTTTGCTTGATTCTGTGAAGTCTTTGTGAATTACAACAATACAAGGTGAGTTTCGTGGCCCCTTTTGCTTATACTAGTTTCAATGTTTTAAATCAAATTGGGGGAAAAGTATGCTCACCCGTTTTCAATGCTGTACACTGTATATTCTGTTTTCATACTTGGAATCAATGTGATACTGTTTTGCATGCATACATGGTGTTATTTTATGGAAAACTCAAACAACCATTAATTCCTGGGTTTGGGAACCAACGGTTAGGTATTGGTAGTACTACTGGGTTGACACCCCCACCCTCGACAGATCGGTTTAACTTGTGAGTTACCGACTACAGCTGCCAGCAAACAGGCCATGGGTGAATATATTCCGTCAGATTTATATGCATAACGTCATTAGGATTGGTTGTCTTAAACACATGTTATGTGGTTTGTGCTTGCAGTTTGATTCCACATCAAAACCTATACAGCATCAGTTATATGTTTTAAATTTAAACCTGCGGAACTCACCAACATTATTGTTGACATTTTTGAGCATATCTTTTCAGGTGAACATAATCAAAGAGGATAGCTAGTGCTGATGCCTTAGCAGAGACCCTCAGGATTTCATTAGTTTTGCATTTGTAATGTAAATCATTTGTATTTATTTGTGAACTATGTGTATTCTGGATTTAGAATCAATAAGACTATGATAGTCGTGGAACTGACTAACCACAACACAAGTCACCATTGTGTCGGGGGACGTCATGACACGAGAAGTTTGCATGTATTATATCTCTGTATTTATACCAAGTGTTATGACGATCCCGTCCGTCACATCCTCGTGTTTCTGCTTTAAGCGAGGGTGTGACATTACATAGACACCCTCATACTATGCTATAGTTACAAATAGACCCTCACTTATTTGACATGTAACAATACTTCCCCCTTTAAATGTTCTTGACCTCAAGAACTACAAAATATGACAGCAAGGAGCCAACACATGGAGATGGAACTGTTCTGTTGACTTTGAAATGATCACACTTGCAACTTGGTTGACCCACTTGAAATTCTAACATTGCATTAGCCTGCATAGAACTTCCAAATCATCCCAAGTTTGAAGCTTAGTCTCTTGACACCATTTTACTTGCTTTTGGTAATGTCTCACCTTAATCTCAACCAATTGACGTGTCTGTTCCATTGTGTCCATTACTAGGACTACTAAAACATACCAACATCACCATGATTTCTTAACAGTTGGATACACTAATTCCATTCATGCTTTGACGCAGCTAAGGCTTTTGGCCAGTGACATATGCAGTAACCAAAACAGAAGCTAACACTAAGAACAATATATTCATAGTGGTTCACTTGTTGAATAAAGACCTGGACAAGAGGCTGCACGGCATAAATGTTAACCACCTTCTTAGCAAACCCATAACTACATATGTAAGGTAGCAGGTTCTTGGTCTTCAAAGCCCATAAAAAAACATCTGAAGAGAAGATTTATAGAATTAAAACACAGCAGTAGATTATTATTTTTTAGCATAGTAGCCAAAGATTTCACCAAATGTCATCTTATTCTGCTTTCTTTTTCTCCTATGGCAACCCATTGCTTTAATTTCTCTTAGTTCCCAACCAACTACTCCCAATATTCCATCAATCATGGTTATGTGGGAATCACTTCTAGAAAAACTATATGAGTAAAGAAAACTTGTTTTGAACAGAAAACCCATCATGAACACATATAATGTGACAACCCGGAAAATTTTTCACGATTTAATATAATATTTATGTGAATTTACAATTTGTTTTTATATTTTTATTATTATTTAATAATAATATTAATAGTAATAAAAATAATGATGACAATAATAATAATAATAATGATATTATTAATAATAATAATTTAATAATGATAATAATAGTAATAACAATAATATTATTATTATTAATAATAATTTATAAAAATTTATTAAACTTGATTTAATAAAGTTCAGGGGGTAATTTTGTAATTCTTGAAACTTGTTTTATAAACTTTAAAACATGAAATATTAAGTTGTAAAACCACATGGACCATTCTGTAAATTTTTTTTAAAAACCAACCCCCCTCCCCGTCGACCTGTTTCTCCGGCCGGCCACCGGCGACGACTCCGGCGAGTACCAAACCATCTAAAACCCACGGTTTGTTCGAATTAAACCATCCCGACAGCTTCACATGAGAGATTCGAACCTAACCCACCCACCAATTTGAATATTATGATCGGTTAGTGCGATCTAACAACCCATGTTCACGGTCGGCCTCTTTACAGCTTCAAATCGCACTAAGACTCGACAATAATCGAATTAAACGAACCTAAACAATCCTATAAATGTTCCTAATCAACTACAACTTCGAATTACATCTAAAACACCCACATACATTGAATTCGTCCACTTTCACTGTCGCGACCTGCAACTCAGTCGAATACTATCTTACGAGTTTTAATTCACAAAATTGATAAATTGCTTTCGATCATTTGAGCAATTAGAAACTTCCTGTAAAAGGAATTTGATTATCATCAACGTTTTCCACTGGAATCAATCTTTGTATAGTCGCGACTGTTCATCAAGTGTTCATCATCAATTCGACTTCTTTCTGGTAAATTAAACACACCTACAAACTCGTTTTTATGAAGGGATTAAAACCCTATGGTTAATTTCATTATCATAATCGATTGGTGCTTCAATTGATTCAAACCGAATTAGGGTTCTTGGTGGATTGGGGATAATCTATTATTGTGTTTAAAAGAATTTCAAACCGGGTTCTGGTGCGGCTTAGGCCATTGGTTCAGCGGTTTGTATGTGGGATTTTGGGCAGGAGGTCACGGGTTCGAACCCGGCCCCCTCCCATTATTTTTTTAATGCTTTTTAAGCCTTCTAAAAATATATAAAAATTCCTAAAAATTATAAAAACAACTTTTAAAAACTTCTTTTATTTTAAAAGCCTTTAAATAATTTTCTGTAATTTATTTATTTAAAAACACCTTAACTAAAATTTATAAAATAATATTTAAAAATATTATGAATAACCATTTTTATAAAAATAGACTTTAAATGATAATTTAAAGTATTAATCCATTAATTGGACACCATATTATTTTAATTATGGATAAATCATAATAATTGTGGAAATTTAATTCTTTAAAAATCTTATTTATTTATTTAAATAATTATTACATATGTTATAAATTATTATTCATATAAAAATGGATTTTAATAATAAATTAAACCATCAAATTATTAATGGACATTATATTATTTATGGATTAATCCTGATAATATAAATACAAATTAGATTTTATAAATTTAACTATTTATAAAATCTTACAAAAATTAAATATAAACTTACATGTTTCAATAACGTCTATAATTTAATTAGAATATAATGATATGTTAAAAATCATTATTAAGTTAATTAAATTTTATATATAACTCCTTAATTGTTAAAGGATTAATAAAATAATTAAATGATTTAATGTTTATAACAAATCCCAGAAAACCAAACCTTAGATCAATTGAACGCAAGGTTCAAGATCTAACTTATTTTGGTTAAGGATTTGTATTTGTTTGCTTATGTGAATTATAATTCCTTAGCAGGAATTTACTAGCTTGTCAACACCACACACAAGGACTGAGGTGAGTTCATACTTAACTGTTCCCTTTTTTAACCATTTAAATATTTTGGGGCTGGAATACATGTTGTAATTAAATTTACAAATTATTTTTGTGTATTATGTTAAATAATAATTGGATCACATTTATGATTACATATGGTTATTATGAAAATCCTTCTGTGTAAACTGGGCTATAAACAAGGCAGGGATCTTTTGGATAGTAATATCAGGGAGTGACTGACCCCCACAAAGGTTTGGACATGTGGTCCTTATCAGATGCACAAAGATCTCGCTGTCATTCAGGATGACTATTCTGTGGGAAGGCGGATTGTGCGCTATATAAGTTTTGTCATTATAGTTCCACTTACAACCCATATGAGGATAAATGTAAAGAGAGGATTCGCGCCCTTTGATTTGAATTATTATAAATAACATAATATACACATGAAAATGATATTAAACTATGATACATGGGCAAATCTTATGTGAAGGATTTGCTGGGCTTGTACATAGTGGGTATGTGGGATAGCGGGTTCACCTTATTAAAAAGGGTTCCGACAGGCTATTCATATACCGGTGAGTAAATTAAACTCACACTTTTATAGTAAATCCTACTTGATGATAAATGATGTTTTATCAATGTGTTTTACTTACCTATGAACTCACCAACCCTGTGTTGACACTTGATTTACATGTATTCTCAGGTATCTACTAAGAGCTTTTGGACATGCACGTAGGATCATATAAGAGCTCAAGATACATATTGGTTATTGATAAGACATGATTAGACGTATTGTTAAGAAACAATATATATATTTATTCCGCTGCGTATAATATCTAATGCTCTGAATAATAATGGATTGATTATCTAAAACTTATCATATAGATAACTGCGTCTCATGTGTAACTACTGTGTTCGATCCTGTTTGCTCACCCCTCCGTGATAGATTCCAGACCCAGAATTTGAGGGTGTGACAGATTGGTATCAGAGCCATTGGTTATAGTGAGTTAGGAATTGCATCTAGCCTATAGCCACACACAATAGTTGCACAAAGTAAATTGCCTTAGTTAGAGATTGACTAAGATTAAGAAGTTATATGCCTTATGTGATTCCTCTTATACCTTGATTCCTATCAATACACACACAAATCTTAAATCATATTCTAAGGCATTGTGTGCCTAATTCAAGTGATTTCAAAACTCTAAAACTCGATTGTTTTTCGTGGTTTTCAAAATTCGTCAAAGTCTGTGTTTTACAACTTGAAACATGTAATGCTGGAAGAGCGTGATGCCTGTATCTCGAGGTGTTCTGTCTAGGCAAGGTATTCGCATATATCCAAATCAACCGATGGACCTGTTTACCTTACCTGGGAACCCTTGGGATGAGTATCTGCTTATAGGTACGCATGTCTTCAACAAAGTTGTGATCTCTTTGATTTACGAATCAAACGATTACACCTGGAACATCTCATTGCTATTATGCCAAATTCTGGATTGTCGTTTTCATGTTGAATAGCTCATATTTCCATGAAAATTCTTAATGATCTTTCAGAATGGCTTCTTGTCAAATCCGTTCACGGTCTAGAAACTCTGGCCGTAAGATTTCTGCTATTGTAGCACGTGAAGTTACTGCGGTCATACACAAGTCTATAAGGCAAATGGGTCAAATTACCTTGATGTGTTCTATTTGGTAATCTAAGCTACACTTGTCCTAATTTAAAGAAAGACTTGTTTCCCTAGTACTTGCCCTGACATGGTTATACCTGAAATCCTGAAAGTATGAAGGATAGGCAGCTATCATTAGACATATTGTACTTATGTGCTTGTAGTTTACCTGCTGTTACTTAAGTCCTGTCCTACTTAGAGCCTTCATGGTATTTCCAATCATAATACTAATTTTATATTTTAAGAGGCATTCCTTCACTTAGCATTTCAGTAACTGAGGAGCTGATTGAATGCTTAGAATGAAAGTGGACTACAGGAAATATGAAAGAGTAATGATACTCTCTATACATACATTACGTTATTCTTTGGGATAATGCTATGAAAAATTAGGATGTCGTGTAACCGGTTTAAGCACATTCTTAGTATACCAGTGATGCTTATATATAGGATTATTGAGGGTTTGAGATGAGTTCAAAGCCTTGGTGATTAAGGACTATTACTTAAGGAATGAAATGCAAAAGTTAGAATTGTAATTCTAAAAATCATGCAATGGTAGGGTTAAGTCGTGCTCTTTATACTAACAAACTCCATGAATTGATAAAACTGATGTCATACCTTATGACATTAGACCAAATAGAATTAAGGACACTAGGAAAAATCTAGTAGAATAAGCCTCTCTGATGGTTTAGATGATTTGCTTTAGTGTCAATGTCGTGAACCTAACTATGATTGGTTGATACGATTAAGCTAAACATGTGTTAAACGGGGACATTAAGAAGGTTGGAGTTCCGACCATTACCATAAGTGTGCCCTAGGTTGATTAGGACCCCAAGACAAGTTAGAAATAATCAGAGTTAGGAAATGACTATTACTAGAAAGTAAGAATAGTTAAATTATGGAAATAAAGGTAATACATCACGCGGTCATACATTTACTAATGAAGCAAGACACATTCGATAAGACCAAATGTTGTTTCAAACACGTACCTTATCATCGGTAGCAATACATCTATTTGATACCAGGTCTGATAATAGCTTTGATTCTTCTGGAATTATTCTTCAACTTAGCATTAAACCTAGTTGCTTAGAAATTATCTCTAGACACGGAGTGTCAGTGTCTATCATCACTAATCGTGACACACGATTTACATCTATCTTTTGGGATAAACTTTAGAAAGCTCTAGGCACTTGCCTAGATATGGGCACAGCCTATCCTATCACCCTAAGACTGATGGTCAAAGTGAAAGAGCCATACAGACTCTTGAGGATATGCTTAGGGCCTGTGTTATTGATTTTTGAAAGAACTAGGAAGGTCATCTACCTTTGGTAGAGTTCTCATATAATAATAGCTATCATCCGAGCATCAAGGCGGCACCATTAGAGGCCTTATATGGACGTCAATGTAGATCATCGCTTTGCTGGACAGAAGTTGGAGATAGTCAACTTACTGGCCCAGAATTGATCTTTGAAATTCATGAAAAAAATTGTCCAGATAAGAGAACGCATGGTTGCTGCCAGGGATCTCCAGAAAGGTTACGCTGATAAACACCGCAAGCCACTTGAATTTCAGGAAGGAGATAAAGTTTCGCTAAAGGTATCTCCCTGGAAGGGAGCTATACGCTTTAGGAAACGAGGGAAATTGAACCCTCGCTACGTGGGACCTTTTGAAATTGTCAGAAGGATCGGCCTAGTAGCCTATGAATTAAATCTACCTGCTGAACTTGGTGGTGTGCACAATGTTTTTCACGTATCTAATCTAAGGAAGTGTTTATCCAATGAATCACTTGTTGTGCCTTTAGAGGAACTGCAAGTAGATGACAAACTCAGGTTTGTCGAGGAACCAGTTGAAATCATGGATAAAGAAGTTAAACAACTTAAGCATAGCAAGATTCCGATTGTCAGAGTTCGGTGGAACTCCCGGCGTGGTCCTGAGTTCACTTGGGAACGAGAGGACGAAATGATGCGCAAGTACCCTAACCTGTTCAAAATTGTTGCTAGTACATCTTAATTTTCGGGACGAAAATTCCTCTAACAGGGGGATGATGTGACAACCAGGAAAATTTTTCACGATTTAATATAATATTTATGTGAATTTACAATTTGTTTTTATATTTTTATTATTATTTAATAATAATATTAATAGTAATAAAAATAATGATGACAATAATAATAATAATAATGATATTATTAATAATAATAATTTTAATAATGATAATAATAGTAATAACAATATTATTATTATTATTATTATTATTATTATTAATTTATAAAAATTTATTAAACTTGATTTAATAAAGTTCAGGGGGTAATTTTGTAATTCTTGAAACTTGTTTTATAAACTTTAAAACATGAAATATTAAGTTGTAAAACCACAGGGACCATTCTGTAAATTTTTTTAAAAACCAACCCCCCTCCCCGTCGACCTGTTTCTCCGGCCGGCCACCGGCGAAGACTCCGGCGAGTACCAAACCATCTAAAACCCACGGTTTTGTTCGAATTAAACCATCCCGACAGCTTCACATGAGAGATTCGAACCTAACCCACCCACCAATTGAATATTATGATCGGTTAGTGCGATCTAACAACCCACGTTCACGGTCGGCCTCTTTACAGCTTCAAATCGCACTAAGACTCGACAATAATCGAATTAAACGAACCTAAACAATCCTATAAATGTTCCTAATCAACTACAACTTCGAATTACATCTAAAACACCCACATACATTGAATTCGTCCACCTTCACTGTCGCGACCTGCAACTCAGTTGAATACTATCTTACGAGTTTTAATTCACAAAATTGATAAATTGCTTTCGATCATTTGAGCAATTAGAAACTTCCTGTAAAAGGAATTTGATTATCATCAACGTTTTCCACTGGAATCAATCTTTGTATAGTCGCGACTGTTCATCAAGTGTTCATCATCAATTCGACTTCTTTCTGGTAAATTAAACACACCTACAAACTCGTTTTTATGCAGGGATTAAAACCCTATGGTTAATTTCATTATCATAATCGATTAGTGCTTCAATTTGATTCAAACCGAATTAGGGTTCTTGGTGGATTGGGGATAATCTATTATTGTGTTTAAAAGAATTTCAAACCGGGTTCTGGTGCGGCTTAGGCCATTGGTTCAGCGGTTTGTATGTGGGATTTTGGGCAGGAGGTCACGGGTTCGAACCCGGCCCCCTCCCATTATTTTTTTAATGCCTTTTAAGCCTTCTAAAAATATATAAAAATTCCTAAAAATTATAAAAACAACTTTTAAAAACTTCTTTTATTTTAAAAGCCTTTAAATAATTTTCTGTAATTTATTTATTTAAAAACACCTTAACTAAAATTTATAAAATAATATTTAAAAATTATGAATAACCATTTTATAAAAATAGACTTTAAATGATAATTTAAAGTATTAATCCATTAATTGGACACCATATTATTTTAATTATGGATAAATCATAATAATTGTGGAAATTTAATTCTTTAAAAATCTTATTTATTTATTTAAATAATTATTACATATGTTATAAATTATTATTCATATAAAAATGGATTTTTAATAATAAATTAAACCATCAAATTATTAATGGATATTATATTATTTATGGATTAATCCTGATAATATAAATACAAATTAGATTTTATAAATTTAACTATTTATAAAATCTTACAAAAATTAAATATAAACTTACATGTTTAAATAACGTCTATAATTTAATTAGAATATAATGATATGTTAAAAATCATTATTAAGCTAATTAAATTTTATATATAACTCCTTAATTGTTAAAGGATTAATAAAATAATTAAATGATTTAATGTTTATAACAAATCCCAGAAAACCAAACCTTAGATCAATTGAACGCAAGGTTCAAGATCTAACTTATTTAGGTTAAGGATTTGTATTTGTTTGTTTATGTGAATTATAATTCCTTAGCAGGAATTTACTAGCTTGTCAACACCACACACAAGGACTGAGGTGAGTTCATACTTAACTGTTCCCTTTTTTAACCATTTAAATATTTTGGGGCTGGAATACATGTTGTAATTAAATTTACAAATTATTTTTGTGTATTATGTTAAATAATAATTGGATCACATTTATGATTACATATGGTTATTATGAAAATCCTTCTGTGTAAACTGGGCTATAAACAAGGCAGGGATCTTTGGATAGTACTATCGGGGAGTGACTGACCCCCACAAAGGTTTGGACATGTGGTCCTTATCAGATGCACAAAGATCTCGCTGTCATTCAGGATGACTATTCTGTGGGAAGGCGGATTGTGCGCTATATAAGTTTTGTCATTATAGTTCCACTTACAACCCATATGAGGATAAATGTAAAGAGAGGATTCGCGCCCTTTGATTTGAATTATTATAAATAACATAATATACACATGAAAATGATATTAAACTATGATACATGGGCAAATCTTATGTGAAGGATTTGCTGGGCTTGTACATAGTGGGTATGTGGGATAGCGGGTTCACCTTATTAAAAAGGGTTCCGACAGGCTATTCATATACCGGTGAGTAAATTAAACTCACACTTTTATAGTAAATCCTACTTGATGATAAATGATGTTTTATCAATGTGTTTTACTTACCTATGAACTCACCAACCCTGTGTTGACACTTGATTTACATGTATTCTCAGGTATCTACTAAGAGCTTTTGGACATGCACGTAGGATCATATAAGAGCTCAAGATACATATTGGTTATTGATAAGACATGATTAGACGTATTGTTAAGAAACAATATATATATTTATTCCGCTGCGTATAATATCTAATGCTCTGAATAATAATGGATTGATTATCTAAAACTTATCATATAGATAACTCCATCTCATGTGTAACTACTGTGTTCGATCCTGTTTGCTCACCCCTCCGTGATAGATTCCAGACCCGGAATTTGAGGGTGTGACATATAACCAACCCGGTTTCCATTCAAACGTTTCAACCTTCACCATCCCATTTTCTTTTGGTAAGCCAATTGCATTATGATCTGGGACAGAAGATAGGTCAGATTGCATTTCATCACTACTAATTGTATGATTCAATTTTAGTGATGTCAAATCTGGTTCTTGTGATAGCCACTTAAACTTCATCTCAAACACCATAGCAACACTGCCCAATTAAGTAATCAGTGAATACAAATTGTATTTCTCACAAATGCTCAACATAGATCCATTCATTCCTAGATGAACATTAACTTGCCTCATACTGCTAAAACCCTTTTTGTACTTGACACCATCAAATGCTTCTTGAATCTCAATTTCAAACTTACTAGACATTTCATCGAACAACTTAGATGCATACCCTAGTTTTGTGAGATTAGGAAACTCATGTGGTCTAAACCCTCTCTTATCATCGAAAACGACAATAGAACTATTAGGATGTTGAAATATAGGATCACCTATATCACCCTCATTTAGAGAAGAATTTGGATCATAAGGAGAAAACGAATCTTTCAACTCATTTGCAGCCAATTTCAAAGCCAAGGAAATGGCGTCTTTCAATGTATGAAAACTATACTGATGCCATGTTATGAAAACATCTCTAATTTTTGGTTCAAGACCATCCATAAAGAGGTATATGGCATAATATTCACTAAGTTCTTCACAACACTTAACTTGATTGAACAGAATTTGAAATGCATTGTAATAGTCGTGAATAGTACCTTCTTGGCTTATTGACATAAGCTTTTCCATTGCTAATTCCATTGTAGTCGCTGAATTGAATCTGATTTGTTACTAATCTCAAAAATGTTGTAGTTGCCTGGTGTTCTTGATCGTTGCTTTAGACTGTTGCTGCAGAAATCAAAACCCTAATTCTTGAATCGTTATCGTTGTTGATGCCCTTAATTGGTGAGTGCCGCTGCTATTGATCTTGTTCGGTGAAAGGGCCGATTGTTGCCCTAATTCTTGAATAGTTGATGTTGTTGTCGTCCTCACCCACAGTCAGAGGAAAGAATGCTCTGATACCATTGTTACGAACAAAATGGTAATCAAGAACCAAAGAGCTAAGAATTGAAGGAGAAGAAGAAATCCAGAGAAAAAAAAGGAGATAATCCCAAATCATTAGCTGCCTTCATTATGTTCTTCCCTATTGTTTAAGTACACAATCACACCAACTTACATAGACACCCTCATACTATGCTATAGTTACAAATAGACCCCTCACTTATTTGACATGTAATATATTGTCCATGTAAGTATGTAGCAAGTCTCATAACTTGCAATCTTTTATCCTATGAAAAACCTAAATATTAAAAAGCGGACCGGAACGGTAAGTCCGACCAATTGGACTGGAAATCGACATCCAATCTGGTTCGATTCGAAGCTTAAAACAGTTTTAACGTTATATCGTGATTGGACTGGGAACCGTACCGGTTGAACTGGTTTTGTGTATATATATTTTTTGTAACTTTTCAATGATACATTTGTTAAACTAATTATAACTTTTTATTCGATTTTTATATCCTAGAATCGCAATCAGTAGTATTATAAGCCTTTGATTCTTGCAGCATACACTGAATTTCTTCGATTAGCAATTATGATTTCGATTGGGAGGAACTGAGGGAACGCGTCGAGGATGATCCTACACTTCGCTATCATTTCACGCCTTTACCCCTCAATCTCCATCTTCATCTTTGCCAGGTCGCTGATTTCTTATCATATAGGTGTCATGATTGTTCGTAGATATGTTAACACATGCGTAAATAGAATACGAAGGATGATAATTAAATTGGTGATAAATTGTGATTGTAATGTGTATTACAAGTATATTGAATTGTTTAGTTAATCCAAAAAATTAAACTTAGTGGCATGACAGGGTATTCAAGATAGAGTTAGAATATGTTATGGGACTTTGATCTGATTACTTGAGGTTATTTTGGGTCATGGATATTACTTTTGATCGGTATATAGTTCAAGGGTGTTAGGGATGTTGAATTATTGATAGAAGCATGCTGCTTTAGTGCTTGCATACAATGGTAGCAATGTACATTCCAAAGTAGTTGATGTTGGCAAAAAAATCGAATCAAAAACTAAAAGGTTGATTGTGTGTTGCAAATCATGATATACTTGGATATGGGTTCTTTGCAAAATTGGTTATCGTTTTGTACTCTTATGCATATGTATCATGTATGAGGGCGTGTTTTAGAACAGCTGGTAAGGTTGTTGCTTGTGACCGTAAGGTCATGGGTTCAAACCGCGGCAGACAACTTTGTGCATGGTAAGGCTGCTTAAAAGATTAATTGTGTGTTACTACTGACAAGAATTAAGAAACTTGGATATGGGTTCCTTGCAAAATAGGTTATTATATATTATATTACCAGCGGTGAGTGTAATCGCTGGTATAATTGATCTTGACCGTTGAAAAAACCTGAAATCAAATCCTGACCATTTAAACTCGACAGTTGGTGCGGTTACAAAGTGGTTTTCTGTCGGTTTTTTAGGGCGGTTAAAAACATTATTTCCGACGCTCCTACGGTTTCCGGTAGTTTCACACTACGCTCCTGCGGTTTTAGACTTTTATCCTCCGGGGCTTTTTCTCTCCCACGTCGCTGGTAACCTCGGTAACCTCTGCCGGTTGGGTTATATAACAAGCCTCGTACTTCTTCTTCTCTTGTCTCTTGGACCACTCCATACGGCATACATGTCTTTCACAATTGCAATTCACAAATAGCGATGAATCCATAAATTCCTATTCATCTTCATCGATCCATCTTCCGATCAGGACATCTTTGTCTACACCGTCGATCAAGCTGAATCTTACCATGCAATTCGATTTCATATCCTCTCAACCGCAGCACCACCCAATGTTAGCCAGAAAACCAATCGTCGTTGCATCCTATCATGACGATGCGGGCCAATCTAAATGTTAGTTGTCGTTCTCATTTTTCATTATCCTTCAATGGTTGATTATCTTTTTGTTATGTTCAATTTGGGCTCCAAATAGATGAAACACCAATGGAGCTTTGAGTAGGTATGTATCCAATTCAATCTTGGATTGCAAATTAGTTTGAATTTATCGTATGTAATAATTAATTTGGTACAAAAAGTTACAAAACCCCTTATTAGTTTGAATTCATCGTATATAGCAAACGATCATTACTTGAATTGATATGCCTTGATTTTCTAATATAATATTAGAATATGCCCTAATGTGAAATTTCTTTGTTGCAGCATAGTATCTCTCGTAATTAGTTATTTTATCCTGTTGGCCTTTTAGCATGTTTTACCTCGTCTAATTCTTCCTTTATGTACTGATCTCGAAAACATATTGATATGGTACTACATAAACTTAAGTTTTTGTTATGAGTTTATGACACATGAATGAATAGAACCATCCGTTTTATGCTTTTGTTGAATTATAAGATAGTTTTGGAACTAAGGCTTATAATGTTGTAATTAACCATTTATTAGCGGCTTGACCCATAACATTGAGAATGTTGTATGTCAAACATGTATTAAGGTGTGCATTCATTATATTTTTTACCTGTTTTTCACTTGGTCAATTTTTAGTACCTTTAATAACCAAACTTTAACAGCATGAATCAATCATCAATTCATCACTTTGTGTGTTAGTTTGAGGAAATTATAGTCACTTTAAGCTTAATCTAATCTAATTATAACATTTTCAGTCCAACAAGAGAACAATTATTAATAACTGGAGGAGCTGGTTTTATTGGCTCACACCTTACCTTGATGCAAATAATAAAAATGAGGTATTACTTCCATAAAAACATATTGGAGAAATTGTTGTTTTGGTATTTAAATATTCCATGCAGGTGATACATGAAGATAATTACTTTACTAGGTCAAAGGAAAATAAGGATACAATGGTTTGGTCATTCAAGATTTAAGCTTATACGTCATGATATGTGTTCTGGTTATGATACATTGTCACAAGGTTTTTTGGTTTCCATGGTTTACGCCACTTGTCTATCTATCTAATCTTATTTTATGATACAGATGTCACACATATATTGCTGGTTGTAGTCAATCAAACATACCATCTAGCTTGTCCAGCTTCGTTGATATTTAACAAGAGATAAGCCTGTGAAGTATCTTGATCTCTATGATTTAATACTTAGGCTTATCTACTTGTGTAGTAATTATGGAACTTCTTTAATTTTATATATTTATTATGCTCGTGAAATATTTTAGCCCAAACGTTAAAATAGTGTTGCTAGGCTTACAGGATGCTGTTGACATCAACTTCAAAGGTTTGTGGAGATCCTCTTGTGCATCCTCAGGATGAAGACTTTTTAGGGAAACTGTAACCCCATTGGTAAATATGATCATAGTTAAATGTCTAATGCTTTAATTTACTATTGTTGAGCACTTTTAATAGGCTTTCTGTCACTCACTATACCAGTTTCTTATAATACATTGTCTAACTGATTGTTACTGTACTTAAATGCAGCAATGAGCCCTTAACTCCTCAATCACATGGAACTCAGACTAGGAGCTTCTGTATGTCTCAATAATCTATTTTTTATAACTAATTCATATGTGAGTAGTTTATAGATATGGAAGTGTAGTGATTCAGATATATAATAAGATATGATAATATACAATAGGTTGGTTTATGATTTTCCAAAACTTAATCATGCTTACCTTATAGTCAACAAGTCAAGTCCTAAAAATTTTGTTTATCGAGTCCATATTCATGAATTTGTGTTTAGGTTACTATGTTTATTTAAAGTGAGTCTTGGTATTCCATTTAAATGAACTGTGACTGTCTTTTATATTTTAACATTTTTTTTCTTCTTTCACATGTTAATGACTTTTCGAAATTAGGTTATTACATGCTACTAATGATTTCTTCTTTATAGGTGGGTTAACTCGTGTCTGACTCAGTAACAAATTCAAGCAATCTTAGGCAACTACTACTACATTGTATTTGTTATGGTTTGCATCAGGTATCTCTTGAAAAAACATATTTGTGTCCACTTATTTGAATCATGCATGTTACTGTTTTGCTACTCATTTAGGCTTTAATAAAACTGTTTGATCATTTCTACTTATTTGTGTATAATACTATTTTGATTCTTTAACATAGAAGTTTAATATATATTCAAGAACCAAGATGGATGTAAACTCTCAATTACCATACAATTGCTATTGTTGCTTAATAACTTTTTCCAAACTTGATCCCTTTAATGAATTTTTGCATACACATTACGATCAAGACAAGAAAGCTGACAAACCTTCAAAAGTTGTTGAAGAATAAGTGAGATTTATGATTGTCATTCACTGTCTTATATTTATAGTCTTAAAAATGTTGAAATGGAGTGTTTCATAAGTAATAACTTTTATTAATTATAATCCAACTGACTTAGTATAACCCCTTTTTATAATATTAATTTTGTTTTCATGTCGCATTGGCAGACGAGGAAAGTGAATGATTTAACAAAATTTAGAATGAGGGGTCTAAGGTTTTATCTTATGTATTATAGTATCTTATGTATTATAGAAACTCTACAAAAATGCAGGTATCCTATCATTGCCTGTTGAGCACAAGCCCTTAGGTAAAGTTTCTCGAATTTAGATGTCGATTTTGACCTTGTAGGGTTGGATATTAATGGGTCAGTGTTATAAAAATCACTGTATAAATTTTTGTCTTACGTGTATCAGAAACTATTCATCTAATTAATTGAACTCCATGATTGATCATAGTCGTTATCTTTGTACCCTGCTTATTTTGATTTATCTTACGTATGTTAAACACATTTTTAGAAGGCAAATATGCATTCATTTCATTGTCAAACAAGAAGGATTTTGATTATTTTGCCAGTGAGTTTCAAGAATAAAGGTGAACCACTTACTCATACTTCCAAAAAAATTGTTTCTCTTCTGTTAATTGTATTCAATACATTTTTACAATTAAATATTAGATATCAGAATTTTTATATACATTTATTATCTTATTAAGTTAACAACTCTGTCTAGGTCAAGTTTTGTAATTCAAAATTATGATCCATATATAAAATTGGGTAAAAAAGAATAGGCCATTTTTGATGTACTTCCCATTTATTATTATTTAGATTTAAATCCCAAACTCTTTTTGTTTGAAATGCAAAGAAATGCAATAATGTCATTATAACATTAAAATACCCGGCCACCGGACGGGTATAAAACTAGTTGTTTTCTACTTGTATGTATATGTATATGGGTCAAGTTGTTTAAGAGGTTATTTGTTTGTGCAGGAGAGATGGTATTTGTTCAAGGAATTTCCTGAATTAGCTTCTTGTGGGGAATATTCAAAGTTATTGGAGGTGGGATGTGGTAATGGAAGTACTGCTCTACCAATCTTACAGTAATTCAAAATACGTGCTTTATTGTGAGTATGTATTGAATTAGGTTGGATTTGTGAACAATATTTTATGTACTGTGTATTAGTTATGAGAATCAAGAAAGTAAACATCAAAATCTGAGTTTGTTTGCTCTTGCTGTGTAGTTGCAAAGAAAACATCCTCGTGTTTGCCCGTGATTGTAGCACAGAGGCACTTGATACATGCTTCAAATGTGGTTTCAGACAGAAGCCGTTTTCAGCCATTTTTGTTGGGATTTTTCTACGTGTCGGGTTCCTAAGGGGCTAATATGGGATTCTTGCCATGAAACGTCTCTACAAAAGCAGCATATATCTTATTCCAACTTTGACAGTAATGAGAGAGATTCTACTGATATAAATTTATCAAAGAAAAGTGAATGCTGCATTGGTGGGATGGACTTTGTTACACTGGTATGCCTCATCATCTTTAACATTCTCTCTTTCCCTGTTGGCTGCTGTTATTTTGCTTTCTAGACCGTAATTTGCCTATACAAATTTTGTCATATTTTTACTCTCTCTGCTGTACCGCTTCATAGGATGTCTGCAGCTGATGCTGAGTGCTTCTCTGTTTTAAAACCTGGTGGATTGCTTTTCTTCAGGGATTATGGTAGGGACTGCTTAATAAATGTATAAGCCCTTTAATTATGAAATTAATGGTTCATTTGTTCATAAAAATTGTATGTTACTATGTTCACAGAAGATGTAACTTTTATTGTCTTGATGTTTGTGGTGTGTGCCATTTTGAGGAAGATTTATGTTTTCAATCTTTCAAACTTATTTATTCCATTAACAAGTAGTTATTCATATTGAAACCTGTTTTGCAGGTCGAGCTTGAATATTGTTGTGTGAAGTCAGTAAATCGTCGCAAACAGAAGACAATGCATCGGGTTTGGGTTCATGGGAAGTTCCAAAAACCCATGTAAGTTGATTTTTTACTAAATATGATTCTAGCTGATAGATAACCATCAAAAACAACATTAAAGAACTGAAAAGAGAATATATCCCTTTGAAAAAGAGTTTATTAGCATCATCTTGACTTTGCCTTCGCAAACCTTATTCTTATGACAGAGGTACTGTAATAAAATATTCATTTAATCGATCGCGTATTCTAAACTCCTTAACGATGTGGAGTAAGTACGTACATTCTACAAGCATGAGATTCTACAGCTGCCGTGATATGTCCTTGTACTGATTTTCGAGTTTTATGCTGCAAAGAAAAACAAACCAAGTGTGACATGCAGTTACTAATTACTACATGCTAGAATGACTTAAAAATGAAACTTTCAGAAAATAAAGAACTTTTTTCTTAAAGTTTTACCGCCCATAAGTCACGAGCTATAACAACTGTTGTTGAGTTGAGTCCTATATCGGACCAATAAGCAGTAATTTCGGCAGTTGAGCTTCCTCTGTTCCATAGAATTACTGCAACTTTGTTATGTGCTAGAGGGCTAGCCCAGACCTGCATTTTTTCTTGCTATTTTAGGTTTTGATTTGGAACGGATGGCGTAAACGAGCCGAACCGAAGCTTGCCTAAGCTCGGACCCAACTTGTTTAACTTAAGAGAGCTTGAGCTCAGCTTGCTTTGAGCTCTATTTCTAAGGCTTTAGCTTTGACTGCGAGTAGTTTTTCAAGCTCTAAGCTCATCTTGTTTAAAATTTATTTATTATTTTGTTTATATACATTTATAGTTATTTATATATATATATTATAATTGTAATTATAATTATCACAACATATATTAAATAGTTATATATCATAATTTATATAATAGTAATGATTATTATTATGTAAATTTACTCAGGATGGTCGACCAAGACTACCTCCTTAGCTGCCGAAAATGAAAGGTGAAACTGCCTCTCAGGTTTGGTCTTATTTGAAAGGTGTTCAACATGCTAGTTTTATTTGTTCAATAGTTCAAATAAAAAGTATATAAATATCAGCTCTTTAGATGCATGAGCCTACTCAAGCTTGATATGTAGAGCCAGGATCGAGCTTGTTTTTTGAATGAAGTTCAATATAACTTGAGTTTGTTCAACTGTTTAAGCTTGGCTCGATTTTAACTTTTAACGAGGCAATCTCAAGTAGCTCATGATCGACATGAATAATTTATACTCCTATTTGTAACTACGTAGTTATTATTATACAATGAACAACATTTTACCTCCAAATCACCATTTTTGTTAACCTTCTTCCCCTGGACTCCAAGGCTATCTGCATAAACTTGAGACTGCTGAGTTGATTTTCTAAATGTACAACAGTAAAATAATTACAAAATCTCTTAACTGATATTGATTCACCGAGATAACTTCTTTATTACTGAGTATTTCATATGTTTCATTGCTCATTGATCGCACGTCGCAACCGACCAATAAAGGGGCCTAGAATGTCATCAATCTCAGTCTTTGTTAAAGTATCATAAAAGTAAATATTTCGGCACAAATGACATACCTTTGCTAATGCCCAAATGCTAAAATGTGAACGATATTCCTCTGTTGTCATGCCTCCATTCCCAACTTCTAACATATCAGAATCTAAGAGCAAATCACAACATAACACGATCTTAACAACCGTTAAACTATTGCACGGATAACAAAGTTTGCAGTTCCAAAAACTAAAGCGTTAAGCGGGACGTGTTGTCATTTGACAAGTCAAACCCAACACGAAACCAAAGATGTGGCATGAAATTTGACAAGTCAAACCCAACACGAAATCAAAGATTTGGCATGAAACCAAACAATAAAAGAACATGAAAATCATGTTAGACACACAAACCCAAACATGACATGCCTTTTTTATAGGATGATACACATGAACCCAAACATGACAAGTTGAGTTATGATTTCACAAACAAATTTATTTTAAACACTAATAAAAGTAAACAAACTAAACGGTCGACTTGTAAAAACCTGTCAGATTGACCTGACCCTTTTAGCTAAACGTGTTTGTGACTTTAACCTGCTAGAACTTGTTTAGACTAATCAAATCTTTGAACTTCATGTAGGTTTTCGTTTTAAAAATTCACACCCCTAAACTAAAAATAAAAAATAAAAATTCTAAATTACCATTCCATCCACCGGGTTTTGCATAAGCAACCCATTTATCATTTTCATCAGCCCGTGAAGTCATGCTAGCAGCAAGAGAATATAAATTATTTCAATAATGAAATAGATAAATGTATAAAATATATAAATGTATAAACTATATAATTTAAATGATTTATAAATGTTGATAGTGATTTGATTTTGAAGTTTACCTATCCCAATTATCAGAGATATCTCCTGTGGTTCTCCAGCTATTGCCAACACCATGTGCCCAAGTTGCAGGATCATCTTGGCCCCTGAAATAATAATAAGCTCATTTCGTGACATTATTATTAATAATATTATTATAATTCTATTTAAAGACTTTGGTCGGTGTTTTTTTTTCATTTAAAGAATTACTATTCTATTTAAAACTTTTTATATGGTTTTTTTTTTCTTTTTCTATTTAAAGAATTACTATTCTATTTCTTTTCTTTTAAGGGGATGGTCTATTCATTTGATTTACAGTAGAGAGAGAGGGTTAGAGAGAGAAACATTAGAGATGCGCGGTCGGTTGCGGTTCTGCTTCCGGCGGAGGAGGGCGATGGCCGCTTGGCTTGCCGTTTCCGGCGACGCCGCATGGCCTGTCGTCTTCGGACATCTGCGCCATCACAAGTTTGGCCGGTTGCGGTTCTGTTTCCGGCGGAGGGCGATGGCCGCTTGGCTTGCCGTTTACGGCGACGCCGCTTGGTCTGTCGTCTTCGGACATCTGCACCGCAACAAGTTCGGCCGGTTGCGGTTCTGCTTCCGGCGGAGGAGGGCGATGGTTGCTTGGCTTGCCGTTTCCGGTGACGCCGCTTCATGCTACCATCTCCACTATAGAAAGAAAAAAGTAAAGAAAGATAAAATTCGCTAGTGGTAAGCCCTCCATAACTCAACCTGCAACTTTCTTTACAAAAGCTTCAAGATTTCAACTGAAACCCACAAAGATCTAACCTTTTTCACCTGGGTTTGTTCTCTGTTGCTACTTTCTTGATCTTCAATCTTGAATCTTGAATCTTAAATCTTGAAACTTGATTGTGTGTTAATGGTATTTGTGTGAGTTTGTGTGTAATGGGGGTCAAAGGGTAACGTAAATAAAGATGATGGTGATAATGAAGTAGGGGTTGGGAGTCCCCAGGAGCACGTGTGGTTTTATCACACTCACATTCGCTAACGGGTGTAATGGTGCTTTGTGTGATTGTAATGTTTAATTAAGAAAAAGATAATTATATGTAGTGTTGCAACTGATTGTCAAAATAAATATAAAGTTAAAAAATAAAAACCCTACATTATGTTTGTAGCAGTGGTTATGGAAAGGCCCCCCCACGCTCCTAGACCAATGGTTCCATCATGATAGAAGTTGATTAGACAATCTATCATGTCACACTACAAATTTTTTTATTTTATATATATATTTTTTAAACGACTAATTATGACTTTATGATATGAAAATTTAGCTTAACTCATTAATTCAAACTAGGTTTTAACCCCGCCGCGCGTTGCGGCGGCGTCGTATGTGATGCGATTTAGTATAAAATATAATCAATCCAAATCGTTTTTAGGCTCTTCATCATCGACACACGTCTTCTCAAACAACATCCAAAACCACAAATCAAAGAAAAACTTATAACAAATCATCAAGTGAAATGAGCTCAAGCTCAGTCTCAGATGAGCTATATGATAAATAAAAAAGATAAATTAAAAAGATCAAAGAGACCATACGCTGATATTTTTTTGTGTACTTACCTATCATAACAAATGCATTAACACAACACGTGCAACCAAAAACAACCAATATGTTAATTTAGGCTCAGAACGTTTTTTAAACTTGATGGTTTGTTTGGGTTTTTTATTAACGGTTTACGTTGCTTTTGGGAAAGACGCACTATAAGTTCGAGTTACTTTACGTCTCGTCGTAAATTTAGTTCAAAAACGATTTGGATTGATTGTATTTTATACTACATCGCATCATATACGACGCCGCCGCAACACGCGGCGGGGTTAAAACCTAGTTATCATTATTATTATTTTAATTTTAATTAAAATAAAAAGAGAATATATATATATATACATATATATATATATGTATATATATGTATATATATGTATATGTGTATATATATATGTATATGTATATGTATATATATATGTATATGTATATAGGGGAGGGTTCCTAAGAAAATCTCTATTTATAAGAAAACTAAGAAAACTATTTTTAAACCATTGATCAAGATTGATCAATGGTTGATATTCATCAATGGCAAATTTGTAAATATTTAGTAGATAATTAATTTAATTAAATGACTAAAGGGTATTTTAGGAAGACTAAAAGTGGTTTGACTTGAAAGTTTCTCAATAACTAATTATCTCCTAAAAATATGCATTCTCTCTCCTATCTCATCTCATTTATTATTTTTTTTCTCAACATTATTGATCTATTTGTAATAAACTAAACTGAAGAAAAAATAATGAAAAAGTTGATAAAGAGTAAATCTAATAACCGATTCATGCTTTATGACGTGTCAAATATGTATACATATTTAAAACGCAAGCTTACGTATATGTAAGCATTGGTTTATATGTATGTAAATGCATTGTTTATGTATGCGTAAGCATAATTTGAAAAAAAAGAATTGTGAATGAAAAGACAGGAAAATATAATTGAGAGCTCATATGTTAAATACACTAAAAATCTTTTAAGCCTAGATGCTTACGTATATGTAAGCATAAATTAATGTGTATGTAAATGCACCGTTTACGTCTATGTAACCAAAAAAACACTAAGAGTGAAAACATGGAGAAGAAGAATTGAGAACTCATATGTAAAAGATACTAAATTCTTTTGGTTACGTATATGTAACTATCTGACACATAGTTTCATCTTTTGAACCCACGTGCTTACGTATATGTAAGCATAGACGTAATTGAGGTTATAAGCAACTTAATTTAAGTAAGAAGAACCAAATGACCTACTTACATATACACAATTCAAGTTACAGTCAACTTAAGCTTGAGTAAGAAACCCAATTACATATACATAACTCAGATCCAAGTTACGTATACGTAACTGTAGTTATAAAGTACCAAATCAGGAAAAAACATAAGATTAGGTTGTTCTTAATGATCGATGGAAGTATAAACAAGAATTCTTCAAACTCGATTTATTGAGATGGCAATGGAGTTATAAACAATAATTCTTTAAGATCAAATTATTCCTCCTTCAAAAATTACATCGATTCAAGTTATCGATGGATATTAATCTTGTTGTCACCAGGATCAGGATCTTGAGCTTGATATTCTGCATCTATAGAAGCGAAATATTCTGATCG
This sequence comes from Flaveria linearis, assembly GCA_024085815.1. Classification (NCBI taxonomy): domain Eukaryota; kingdom Viridiplantae; phylum Streptophyta; class Magnoliopsida; order Asterales; family Asteraceae; genus Flaveria; species Flaveria linearis. The sequence goes on from CM044013.1 coordinate 9,147,999, forward strand.
AATTTGTATTCCTTGATGGTTTAGAGTTTAGCAATCTATTTGTAGTAAAATTGTTACGCATAGTATGAACTTAATCATTGTAATCTTCATCTCTAATTATCATCTTCATCTTGATTCATCATCTTCATCTTGATTCATCATCTTCATATGTGAACATGAGTGACATGTTTAATAAGGTTAATTTTAGGGTTTTTAGATGAAAGAATCGGGGGGATATACGTAGTGAGAGAAAGAGAAATCATATAATTTAAATTAAATAGATACCAAAAATATTGGAGGTGATTTTTACAAAAATACCTTTAAATAAAAGAAAATAGAAATGATTATAAATAATCTGATTGGTTAGAATTGGTTTTCTTGGTTTTCTCATAATTTAGTAGTTTTCTTAAGATCCCTCCTCTATGTATATATATATATATGTATATATGTATATATATATATGTATATATATATGTATATATGTATATATATATATGTATATATATATATATATGTATATATATGTATATATATTATATACGTATATACGTGTATATGTATACATACACGTATATACTGTATATGTATACATACACGTATATACGTGTATATGTATACATACACGTATATACGTGTATATGTATACATACACGTATATACGTGTATATGTATACATACACGTATATACGTGTATATGTATACATACACGTATATACGTGTATGTATACATACACGTATATACGTGTGTATGTGTGACACCCTGTAATTCTAGATTAATATCGCTAACTTGACGTTTGCTATTTAAAGTATCCTCTTGTATTTATTCAAATAATTGATTAACGTATTTAATTAATTATACAATAATTAGAGCCCAAATTGTAAATTTTGTAACTGTGGGGATTAAAAATGGTATTTGGTAAAACTAAATAATATAAACTAACAAACCCCAACCCCATCCCGATCCCACACCCGTCAAACCTAACCCACCATCCCCACTTTCAACAGCTGATACCCACTTCTACACCTACATACACACATATAATATTATTCCCATATAATATTCATTTTCATCACTTTTGTTTACCGTAATTTTGGGAGCATTGCTCTGCAATCATCCGCCATTGTCAAAGCAATAAAGCTGCGTGCACCAACGAATTCAGTAGTTTCGCATAAGCCGGTGTATATGATGAATGGCGGTGATAAAGAGAAGCCGGAAGTATCGACCTCCGGTGCCGGTTCCGGCGACTCCCTCGGTCGACAACCTTCTTTGCGCAAGGCTCTCTCGACAACCTCTTCTTCCGGTCAAGTTCCTTCGACGCCTCTCTCAACCACGAACACGATATCGCGAGTGTTGTCACGTGAATCATTCCCGGCAGCTTTCTTTTTCGTAGCGACGACCACCGCAACCCTCGGTGATCGACGCACACCCGGCACTTACATATTGGTCTAGACGGTACGATTCATCCGTCTTTTACCTTGTTCATAGCGTACGGTTTCGGTGCGTGTGCGGTTTAGTTGCGTATCTATAGATACATGTATATATGTCCTGCAAGTATGTTCTTGCGTATGTATGTATGTTGGTATAGATATATATGGTTTCTGTTGTAGGTGATACTTGGTTCTAGCTTGCATAATTAATATATAAGTACATGTGTCTATACATATATATTAATTGTGTGTGTGTTTTTGAGTTGTATGGTTCAAGTATGGGTTATACTGGTCCTCGATTGACGTTCCTGTTTTGAGTTCCTAATGATGTCTCGAAGCTCGAGTGGCTCGGGTTAGGGGCTGCGGTGTTCGGGTGAGTCACGGTGGTGTTCGAGTCATGATTATTATGTGTTTGTGTGTATGAACCGTGTAATATGCTTGTGCGTGTGATCATGTGTGTGGGTTGTGTGGAACCTTGAGTGTGTGTTATATGTGCGATATAGTGTGTGCGTTTGTGTGTGGTTGGGGAAATCAACTGGGGTTATGGTTTTATGCATGATGGGTGTTTGTAATGATGTTATGGGTATTGGCATGTATGCATGCGTGCGTGTACAGTAGTATATGTGTATGAAGGTTGTGCTAACCTTTAGCAAAAGAAGGTAGATGTGCACATGTATGTTGTTGCTTTATGAGTACATTTATGTGTGATGTAAATTCATTTTAGTGTGTACAGTTGTTGTGTGTTTGAAGGAATAGTGTTCAGAGTGTGTGTGTGTATTTGGATATATGTTGATTTACACATTAGAACATGTGTATGTATGTGTTATTATATATGTTAGTGCATGCGTACATATGTGTTCCGATTATCTATGGTTAGTATGTGTTTTGAGTGGATGGTATATGTGATTGTATACTATATATGATATATATATATGGTAGTGTATTATTTATCATATATATGTGATTGTGTATCATATATATATATATATATATATAATATGCCGTTGTGTATTATATATAATATATATGTAGGAATATAATCCTAGGTATTATATAGCGTGTATAATGCGAATATATTGGATGTGATTTGATTTTTGTCTATGCTTGTGAATGCGGATATATAGATAACCGACACCGTAACCAAGCCATGAAACGCGAAACCGTACGACCAAAATTATTAGCATATGATATTAATCATGTATATACACTGAATGAAACACAGGTTAATCATAACCCGATCCTTTGTGCCTACATTTATTTGTTGCAACGCATTCGAGGTGAGTTTCACGGCCCCATTTTACTTTCTTTCCTTTTTGGGGGAGAAAACATGCAAACACTATTTTTTTGTTATGGTTGCCAGTATTATTGATATCGCCTGTTATGTTAGTGGGAAACGCATTTGAAAGTCCTTACAGTATCAAACCGTTAGTAACAAGATTAGCGAGGTAATTTTGAGTAGTACTACTGGGTCTGACAAACCCCGCCCGGGCTAGTCGCGCTAGCTTGATTGGAGGTCGAACGGGTGCTAAATTGACCTGTAACGATTGCCACGATCGGTTAAGACGTGGTGGAAAAGGCACTAAACACACACAGTCAGCTTCGGTTTGAAACACTGAATAACTTGTTTATAGGCTCGCTACCTATCGATATGCTTTATATACTAAACCATGTGAAACGCTTTTCTGACACATTTCTGGTTGATTAAACCACGTGAAACGCTTTTCTGACACATTTATGGTTGATTAAACCATTGAAACGCAAACCATGGAAACGCTTACAAACACATTTATTGTTGACTAAACCTGTGAACTCACCAACTTTATGTTGACACACTTTAGCATGTTTTCTCAGGTAACAGGAACGCTTAATCACAAATTGCACGATTAAGGAACGCACTCAGGACATGCATTCATCAGATCCATTTATATTGCATTAGACATTGTTTTGATTTAACATTTCAGACTTTCAGTATTGTTTACATTTCGTTAATCGCTTCCGCACCGCTATTCATATCTTTTATGTACTCTGATATAAGTCAAACGTTTATTTTTAAAACTCATATAGTGTCGTTTGATATGACCGTGTTTGAGATCCTGGTATGTCACACGCCTAACGGTAAAACCCCGTTTGTGGAAATTGAGGGTGTGACTGATTGGTATCAGAGCCACAGGTTATAGAGAACTAGGATTGCATTGCATCTAGACTATAGCCATAGACACAACACTAGTATTGCACAGACACTTTTACATGGTTACCACTATTGTGCAAACAACCTTTTGGTGTATTGACATTACACTGCTGAGCAAACATAACACTATGGGTATGACATGTGTGTCATTACCGGCTGACAGAGGGGCGGAGAATCCCGCTCGCTCACAACCAACGCTCACACTTGATCCTTCACTCGCGGAGTGAAAGCAACAACGAATTGAATCAAACATTTCCATGATTGGAACACGAAACTCTTTTCTAACACACGATAAGCTTAACGATGACAAACAAAAAGAACAATACCTCACTCTTCCAACTCTCTCACACTTGTTACTATTCCCAACATATCCTATCCTCTACACTAGTCCGAGCAGTAAATGAGGGACAACTAAGATATTCAAGTCGATTAGAGAATCGGACTTAGACATCCAAACACCTAGAACTTCGAAGGGAAAAAGGGTCAAATTGTCTTGATTCCCGTTGTTATCTTAACCAAATCACTTGTACAACCTTCGTACAACCTTAGTTATTTGACTCTTGGTATAACAAATATATCTTGGATGCTTCTATCATTGATAACACTCGGTACTGGACAAGGTATGTTATCTCGAATAGGAGGAACCATGTGTGACCATGCAAAACAAATTAGAATCACGGGTGCACACGTAATTGTAATTTGTCATGCATGAGAACTCTGGCAACTCTATTGGGTGATAACGGATACGGTCGGTACAAATTCTCAATTCCATAATTAGAGGCATGAGGCCTCGAAATCAACACAAAGCCACACTATCGATATGCAAACAAATCCTTCATTCCTACTAGCATGAAAGTTATCATCTACCCCGAGCCTTAATGAGATTCGTGTTATGACATTAGCCCTAGTCTCTATGAGACGTGCTCTTTTTAGCATTTCAGTGTTCGTGTGACACTATCCATCTCATTGTGCCAGATCTTCAAAAGTTGCAATAAAGTGATAATATTCTTGACGCGTGTAGTCCCTGTTCACTGGATTGATCTTAAGACTTAGAGTCTCGGTAATTTCAGCGTTCCAGCATTCATTTCATTTGATATCTATCCTGTTTAAGCATACGTTCATTTGTTTGTCTCCCCAGTGGTGGGACTCAATCGAATTTTTCTGGCTGACTACATTTGGCGTGGGACCAAATAGCAAGATATTATGACGACCTCGTCCATTACATCTCACCTTTCCATTAAGCAACAAATACAACTATAATCTCCATGGGTTGTACAACAAGAACATTTGAGAGTGCTCTGCGGAAATTTGGCTATACCTTCAAGAACTGTCGCGTGAACATCCCGACCAAGTCTCCTCAACCATAAGAAGCATATAAAGGATGTTATGAGTGCAGAAAACCTTTGCATTTAAAGAGAAACTATATAAGGCTCAAGAAGATAGGAAAACGGCAGAAATGGAGTTCTGCTTCAGCGTCATCTCATACGTAAAGGCGCAAAATGTCTCAAGAAAGGGATTTCTCTCTACTGACACTAATTACAGAGAAGAAGGTGGATGAGAAGCGTGTTAAAGATATTCCAGTTATCAGAGACTTCTCGGAAGTATTTCCGGAAGACCTAACTAGTATGACCACATGAGTTTTTTTTTGTTATGATATTTGGGTTGACCAACGCACCAGCGGTTTTCATAGACCTATGAACCGAGTGTGCAAACCCTATTTGAGCAAGTTCGTCATCATCTTCATCGATGACATCCTTATTTATTCAAAGAATAAGGAAGAACACGAGGAACACTTAGACTGATCTGGAACTTTTAAAGCGAGAGCAATTGTATGCTAAAATTTCAAAGTGTGATTTCTGGATACGAGAAGTCCAATTCTTGGGGTCATGTGTCAATGAAAGAATATGTTGTGTAAGGCCCCGTTCCCGGGCACCTCACAGTTGGTCGTCATTACCCATAAAACATACATTTAATATAACTTAATAAAAACCATGCAGCGGAACTTTAAAATTTACTATAAATGCTTTTGTAAAGTAATACAACACCCATTACAAAATATCATTGTTTGCATTACAATACAAAAACATTAACAAAAGAATGCCATCCCAAAAGAGCTGAGTAGCCGCCTCGTGCCATCCTCAGCAACACTACCTGCCAACTGAAAACACATAAAAGTCAGCGTTGCTGAGTGAGTTCTAGTTTTGTATTAAAACATACTTTTACTTATTTCATAGTACCTTTCGTGCATGCGTTCATACATCATACGTACACAGAGATAATATTCGTTATTATCTTCATCATTCGTTATTCATCGTTATCTTTAACTTCTCGTATGGATTCTGTCAGCTTTACCCACTTCATAGCACTCGGCTATGATTACTGTGGTCGAATGACAAGAATCCCGTTCATACTTACTTGCACGCATTGAAAGGTTAATTGTACCAATACCATATGCTACACCCCAATCAGTCTTAGCTACCGGGCCGTAGTCAACATATGACGGAAATCGTATGCCCGGTACTAGAGGTAAGCGGTAGAGGTACCATGACCATGGTCAATCACATAGAAGGACCAATCGCGTTATTCAATGCTTGCAAGACATAATTCTTTCGTTCATTAATGCATGTATTCATCCATTCTTCTTTCGTCATTCGTTAATACATGCATTCGTCATCATGTTCCTCTTTCATTATCTTCACTTTACGATACATTACTTCATTAGTTCATTCTCGTTATTCGTAAAGTTTCAGAAAGATAAGCACACATTACAAGGAACACACACACTTATCAGGCATACTCATCATACTTCATATACATTCATCATCATACATTCATCATCATACTTTATCATCATACATTCATCATCATACGTATCATCATACCGTACTAACAATTTTATTAATATATTGTTAACAATAATAATACCGTAATAATATCAGTAATATAAGGGTTAATCATACTCATCATTATATGCATGAGACATCATCATTTATTAACCCTAGTCAACCCTGGTCAAACCTCGAACTTCGGACTTACTGAAATTTCCTGAAAAATTCTAAGTTTTCTGGGCGTTTCAGCCCTGTTGGGCGTATAAGCCCTCTGGCCGTATGAGCACTATTAGCCGTATGAGCACTGCTGGACTTTTCATTTACACTTAGATTTATCAACTGGTCATACGACCACACTGTTGGTCGTATGACCACTGGTGGTCGTACCATCCCTGGACTTGGGAATATATTTGGATCATACGACCACTGTTGGTCGTATGAGTCCATACTTAGAAAATTTCCTCATAGTCATACGACCACTGTTGTCGTATGATCCTGTGGGCCTCATACTTAGAAATATCACATGTCATACGACCACTGTTGTCGTATGAGTCCTATGGGCCAACACTTAGAAATATAACTGGGTCATACGACCACACTGTTGGTCGTATGAGTCCTGTTGGACTTTTCAACACTTAATCCTGATCATACGACCACTGTTGGTCGTATGTGCACTGTGGACACATCAACTTGTGCTTATTTATTCTAAGTCCCAATCTCAGACATATTAGCAACCTATTCAGTGTCTAATTCTAATCGAGTCCAAAACATCATATGCCTAGTTCTAACATATACACATAATTCTAGGCATAAATCTAACATAAACATAAACATACATACAATCATTTCATACGGTGTCAACCCAAATTTATAAAAACATACTTACATGCATTTCCAGCCCCAAAACGTTAAAAACCAGTAAAAAGGGGTCTAGAACTCACCTTTGTTGCCTTCTTCGAATGTCACACTTCACCCGAACCTTCTCAACTTGTTCTAACACCTAGAACACACACCACCACCACCCGAACACACAAGACACACTTATAAGCACACATACGGTTCTAGAATCATCTAAAACTTCAAAAACTCGAGATTTCTTACCAAAAACTCCAAGTTTACAGATTCTTCTTCAAAAATCCCGAGGGTTTTCTGCTCCTGCTACTTTCTCTCTCTAAAAATATCGAATGAAGTGAAATGCAGACAACATGGGTGGCCATACCACCTTTTGTATAAAGAATTAATAGAAAGTTTGCCCATTTGACACTTTGGCCCTTCAACAAAAGTAACTTTTGTTTTCTTTCCTTTCTCTTTCTATTTTATTCTTTTAATTTCTTTAATAAGAAATTACGGGTGTTACAAGTCCACCCCCCTTATATAGGTTTCGTCCCCGAAACCTGTTATTCCTCAAACAGATGTGGGTAGTGTTGTCTCATCTCTTCTTCAGTCTCCCACGTAGACTCGGATCCCTTCCTGTGCTTCCACTGTACACGCACAAGAGGAACCACTTTATTCCTCAACCTCTTTTCTTTACGATCAATGATTGCCACTGGTTGCTCCACGTAGTTGAGCCGTTCGTCTACTTCAATATCCTCCAGTGGTACAACCATGTCTTCATCAGCTAAGCACTTCCTAGATGAGATACATGGAATGTGGGATGAATTCCACTTAACTCATCTGGCAATTCAAGTCGATAGGCCACCTCTCCTACTCGTGCGATAATTCGGAAAGGTCCTATGTACTCGGGCTTAGCTTACCTCGTTTCCTGAATCTAATGATTCCCTTCCAGGGTGAGACCTTAACATAACTCGGTCACCAACCTTGAACTCTATCGGTCTCCGCCTCTTGTCAGCATACGACTTTTGCCTATCTTTCGCCGCCTTCATGAAGGCTTTGATCTTTTCTAATTTCTCAGTCGTTGCTTCAATCACCTCAACACCTCCTAACTCTTTCTGCCCAATGTCTCCCCAACATACGGGCGTCCTACACTCCCTCCCGTATAGCATCTCGTAAGGTGGCATGCCAATGCTGGCGTGATAACTATTGTTGTACGAGAATTCTGCTAACGGCAGGTGGTTGTCCCAACTTCCTCCAAAGTCGATCACGCACGCCCGAAGCATGTCTTCGAGTGTTTGGATCGTCCTCTCAGACTGACCGTCTGTCTGAGGATGATATGCCGTGCTAATATGTAGCCTCGTCCCATCGCATCATGAAATCTTTTCCAAAACTTGGAGGTAAACCGGGTGTCACGATCAGACACAATAGACACCGGCACACCATGACGAGCTACAATTTCTTGATGAACAGATCCGCCAATCTTTCAGATGAGTACGTCTCGCGGATCGGTAGGAAGTGGGCACTCTTGTCAAGCGGTCCACTATCACCCATATGGCATCATACCCTTTAGGGTACGTGGTAACTTCGTGATGAAATCCATGGTGATGTGTTCCCACTTTCACTCGGGTATATCCAACGGTTGGATCTTCCCGTATGGTTTCTGGTGTTCTGCCTTTACTTGTAAGCAAGTTAGGCACTTACTCACGTACTCCACTACGTCGCGTTTCATACCCGGCCACCAATAGTCTTTCTTCATATCGTGGTACATTTTGGTAGCACCGGGGTGAATGGAGTATCGTGTCTTATGGGCCTCGTCCATAATCCTTTCCGTAGATCCCCGTATCGAGGAATCCACATTCGCCCAAATCGGGTCTTAACACCTAGAGTGTTCTCACCCAATTCTGTAACTAGACCTCTCATCCTTTCGGAGTTAAGACGATCTTCTTTCAAAGCCTCGTCTTGAAACTCCTTAACTGTGTCATCACATCTGAGGTCATGATAGCTGATAAGCCTTACCCGGATCGGCTCAGGCCTTTCTTTTCGGCTAAGGGCATCGGCCACCACGTTGGCCTTGCCCGGATGGTAATGGATTTCGCAGTCATAATCCTTTATGAGCTCCAACCATCGCCTTTGCCTCATGTTTAAATCTTTCTGCTCGAAGAAGTACTTCAAGCTTTTGTGGTCAGTGAAGATTGTGCACTTCGTCCCGTATAGATAGTGCCGCCAAATCTTCAACGCAAAAACCACCGCGGCTAATTCTAGATCGTGTGTGGGATAGTTGACTTCGTGGGTCTTCAGCTGTCGAGATGCGTAGGCTATCACCTTTCCACGTTGCATCAACACACAACCTAGCCCAGAATAAGATGCATCCGAATAGACCACTAAGTCTTCACTTCCCTCAGGCAAAGTCAAGACAGGAGCTTGTGTTAGTCTTGCCTTCAACTCCTCAAAAGCCATCTCCTGCTCTCGACCCCACACGAATTTACGTCCTTACGAGTCAATTTTGTCAAAGGTGAGGCGATCTTTGAAAAGTCTTGAATAAATCTTCTATAATAGCCCGCCAATCCAAGAAGCTACGAATCTCGGATGGCGTCTTTGGTGATTTCCATTGCATCACAGCCTCAACCTTTGCTGGGTCCACCATTATTCCTTCTGCATTCACTACGTGACCCAGAAATTGCACCTCGCGTAACCAAAAGGCGCACTTGGAGAACTTGGCGTACAATTTCTCCCTTCTCAACGTTTCCAACACTTCCCGAATATGCCCGGCATGCTCTTCTTCACTTCTTGAATAAATCAGAATATCATCGATGAATACAATTACTGATTTATCTAACATTGGCCGACACACTCGGTTCATCAAATCCATAAAAGCAGCCGGCGCATTGGTCAACCCAAAAGACATGACAAGAAACTCGTAGTGACCATAGCGCGTACGAAAGGCTGTTTTAGGGATATCTTGTTCCTTCACCTTTAGTTGATGGTAACCCGATCGAAGATCTATCCTTGAAAACCAACTGGCACCCTGAAGTTGATCAAACAAGTCATCGATCCTTGGTAAGGGGTATCTGTTCTTCACCGTCAGCTTATTCAGCTCGCGGTAGTCGATGCACATCCTCATACTACCATCCTTCTTCTTTACGAACAGAACCGGAGCACCCCAAGGTGAGATACTCGGTCGGATAAACCCCTTATCCAGCAGCTCCTGCAACTGCTCCATCAACTCTTTCATCTCTGTCGGAGCCAAGCGATACGGTGCTTTTGCGACAGGTTGGGCACCCGGTATCAGTCGATCTGGAATTCGATCTCTCGGTCAGGTGGCAATCCCGATAAGTCTTCGGGAAACACGTCTGGAAAGTCACACACCACTGGCACATCGCATAGCTGTGGTGTTGGCGTCTCTACATTCTTTACATAACATAAGTAGGCGCTACATCCGCGCCTCATACACTTTCCCGCCACCGCCATCGAGATCACCTTCGGAATCGTCGTAACTCGATCGCCATAAATTGTCACCGGACTTCCGTCGGTCGCCGTCAGTCTAATCATCTTCTTTCGGCACACGATATTCGCTTCGTAGGTTGCTAACCAGTCCATCCCTAACACTACATCAAATCCTCCTAGGGGCATCACATGTAATCTAGCAGCAAACCTATGACCTTCTAACTTCCATGGTACAGTCCTCTATCACATCAGTAACTCTAGTGGACTTACCAATAGCAGTTTCTACATAAAAAGGCTCACTAATGCATTTGCTACTAACAGGCAATTTAGCACAGAAAGTAGCAGAAATGAAACTCCTACTAGCACCAGAGTCAAATAACACAGAAGCAAGAGTTTGGTTTACTAGAAACGTACCTGACACCACATCGGGGTCGTCCTAGCCTCTTCCTGCGTCATGGTGAAAGCCCTGGCGTTTGCTCTCGGACCTTCACTTCCCGTTTCTTACCCCTGAAGCCTCAGCCCTCGGCTTCTTACAGTCCCTGCTCATATGGCCACTTTCTCCACAGTTAAAGCACTTGCCCATCCGGCAATCTTTTGATATGTGCCCTGTCCTCCCGCACTTAAAGCAGAGGTTAGATCCCCACTTGCACTCCCCTGAGTGCTCCTTTCCACACTTACCACACTTCCTCACCCCAGCTCCAGACACGACCACTCGGCGGTCATCCACCCTTGCTTCTTGTTGTTTGTCGAAGTATCACCCCGACCAAATCTCTTCCCCTGCCAGTTCTTCTCTCCACTTCCTTTCTTGCTTCCCTCAGCCTTCACCAAAGCAGCACGTTCATCGAATAACCTTCCCGCTAAATCCACTGCCGACCTGAAAGTGCTTGGTCGGGCAGAAATCAAGTGCCAACGAATTTCAGCTGGCAGTCCTTGAATATACCGGTTGATCTTTCGAGACACCGGCGTCACCTGCTCCGGCACCAACAGCGCCAACTCGTTAAACTTGGTGGTATATTGTTGGTGGGTCATCGTCCCCGCCTCCAGCTGCAGGAACTCTCTCTCTATTCTATCCATTTCCCGACGAGGACTGAATTCCTCGATCACCAGCCTTTTCAACTCAGCCCACTTCATCTTCCCTATAGCCCTGCTACCCTCGGCTTGGACTATATTTTTCCACCAGCATAAAGCCGACCCTGTAAAAGAGTGGGTGGCAAACTTCACCTTCTTGTCCTCCTGGCAATCACTAATATCGAGGACAGCTTCCATTTCCATCACCCATTGGTGAGCATCAGTAGCAGTACCAGACCCATCAAAAGTTGGGGGTTTGCACCTCATGAATGCCCCGTAGTTACAACCCCGGGCGGTCTCCCGTAACTGTTCTTCTTCCTCTTCATCATCAGATAGTACCGTTTCTGCTTCCTCCTGTTGTTGTCTACCTGAGGACCGATTCCTCCCTCGTCTATCGTCTTCACGTACTGCCTTTATCACTTCAGTCACCACAGACGGTAAGATCGTCTGCATGACTTGGTGCACCTCCTCGATCACCGTCTCTTTCACCGAGGCTCTCACATTATCACTCTCATCCACTCCCCCGAGGGAGTAGTATTAGGTTCTTCGGGAACCTTCTTCTCTGTCTAGGCCTACCTCTTGTGGCTCGTGGTTCCGCACCACTTCCGCCACTGCCTCCACCAATTGGGGCTTTAGATGATCTACCACCGACCATCTTCTATCACACTGAAAGATTTAAACACCAACACGGTCATTCAAGGAAATAGCTCAGTTTATGTCAAGTACAGTAAGTCCCTAATTACAGTGGCCAGTTGTGATTAGCCACTTACTCTACTCTTCACACCCGAGCATTACCTGTCCTGACTTCATTAGTATCTAAGTCTAACAGTACACATAAACACATAACATGCGCACGTAACACTGGTTAACTTTCAAGAAAATACCTGATGGCACGCAGCTACTCAGATGACATTCTCATTCTCCCTGTCCCATTCTCAGTTTAAGTTTAGGTTTATTTAAAAATTCACCCATTTCACTTAAACTTTGGCTCTGATACCAACTTGTGCCCCGTTCCCGGGCACCTCACAGTTGGTCGTCATTACCCATAAAACATACATTTAATATAACTTAATAAAAACCATGCAGCGGAAACTTTAAAATTTACTATAAATGCTTTTGTAAAGTAATACAACACCCGTTACAAAATATCATTTGTTTGCATTACAATACAAAAACATTAACAAAAGAATGCCATCCCAAAAGAGCTGAGTAGCCGCCTCGTGCCATCCTCAGCAACACTACCTGCCAACTGGAAAACACATAAAAGTCAGCGTTGCTGAGTGAGTTCTAGTTTTGTATTAAAACATACTTTTACTTATTTAATAGTATCCTTTCGTGCATGCGTTCATACATCATACGTACACAGAGATAATATTCGTTATTATCTTCATCATTCGTTATTCATCGTTATCTTTAACTTCTCGTATGGATTCTGTCAGGCTTTACCCACTTCATAGCACTCGGCTATGATACTGTGGTCGAATGACAAGAATCCCGTTCATACTTACTTGCACGCATTGAAAGGTTAATTGTACCAATACCATATGCTACACCCCATCAGTCTTAGCTACCGGGCCGTAGTCAACATATGACGGAAATCGTATGCCCGGTACTAGAGGTAAGCGGTAGAGGTACCATGACCATGGTCAATCACATAGAAGGACCAATCGCGTTATTCAATGCTTGCAAGACATAATTCGTTCGTTCATTAATGCATGTATTCATCATCATTCTTCTTTTCGTTCATTCGTTAATACATGCATTCGTCATCATGTTCCTCTTCATTATCTTTCACTTTACGATACATAATACTTCATTAGTTCATTCTCGTTATTCGTAAAGTTTCAGAAAGATAAGCACACATTTACAAGGAACACACACATTATCATGCATACTCATCATACATTCATAACATCATCATCATACATCATCATCATACATTCATCATCATACATTCATTATCATACGTATCATCATACCGTACTTAACAATATTTTATTAATAATATTGTTAACAATAATAATACACTGATAATAATATCAGTAATCATAAGGGTTAATCATACTCATCATTATATGCATGAGACATCATCATTTATTAACCCTAGTCAACCCTGGTCAAAACCTCGAACTTCGGACTTACTGAAATTTCCTGAAAATTCTAAGTTTTCTGGGCGTTTCAGCCCTGTTGGGCGTATAAGCCCTCTGGCCGTATGAGCACTATTAGCGTATGAGCACTGCTGGACTTTTCATTTTACACTTAGATTTATCAACTGGTCATACGACCACACTGTTGGTCGTATGACCACTGGTGGTCGTACCATCCCTGGACTTGGGAATATATTTGGATCATACGACCACTGTTGGTCGTATGAGTCCATACTTAGAAATTTCCTCATAGTCATACGACCACTGTTGGTCGTATGAGTCCTGTGGGCCTCATACTTAGAAAATATCACATAGTCATACGACCACTGTTGGTCGTATGAGTCCTATGGCCAACACTTAGAAATATAATGGGTCATACGACCACACTGTTGGTCGTATGAGTCCTGTTGGACTTTTCAACACTTAGAAAAATCCTGATCATACGACCACTGTTGGTCGTATGGCACTGGTGGACACATCAACTTGTGCTTATTTATTCTAAGTCCCAATCTCAGACATATTAGCAACCTATTCATGTGTCTAATTCATAATCCGAGTCCAAAACATCATAATGCCTAGTTCTAAACATATACACATAATTCTAGGCATAAATCTAACATAAACATAAACATACATACAATCATTTCATACGGGTGTCAACCCAAAATTTATAAAAAACATACTTACATGCATTTTCCAGCCCCAAAACGTTAAAAACCAGTAAAAAGGGGTCTAGAACTCACCTTTGTTGCCTCTTCTTCGAATGTCACACTATTCACCCGAACCTTCTCAACTTGTTCTAACACCTAGAACACACACCACACACCCAAGCACACAAGACACACTATAAGCACACATACGGTTCTAGAATCATCTAAAACTTCAAAAACTCAAGATTTCTTACCAAAAACTCCAAGTTTACAGATTCTTCTTCAAAAATCCCGAGGGTTTCTGCTCCTGCTACTTTCTCTCTCTAAAAATATCGAATGAAGTGAAATGCAGACAACATGGGTGGCCATACCACCTTTTGTATAGAGAATTAATAGAAAGTTTGCCCATTTGACCCTTTTGGCCCTTCAACAAAAGTAACTTTTGTTTTCTTTCCTTTCTCTTTCTATTTTATTCTTTTAATTTCTTTAATAAGAATTACGGGTGTACATGTTGACCCGACAAAAATAGAAGCCATCAAGAACTGGACTACGCCTAAGACTCTGACGGAGGTACGATAGTTTCTTGGGTTGGCTGGCTATTAGTGACGATTCATTGAAGGGTTTTCAAATATTGCTCAACCTCTCACCGTGTTAACTCATAAAAGGCACTACATTCAATTGGAGTGACAAACAAGAATCCGTATTTCGGGTTCTAAAACAGAAATCTGTTGGCACCGATTCTATCCCAACATGAGGGAACGACGATTTTGTAGTTTATTGTGATACATCCATTCAAGTTCTCGGTTGCGTGCTAATGCAACGCGAGAAGGTGATTGCTTACGCTTCCCGTCAACTGAAAGTTCATGAGAAAAAAAACTACATAACACATGACTTAGAATTGGGAGCCGTTGTGTTTGCACTCAAGATATGGAGACACTACTTGTACGGTACCAAATGCACCATTTACACTGATCACAAGAGTCTCCAGCACATCTTTGAACAGAAGGAGTTGAACATGAGACAACGTCATTGGGTCGAGTTGTTGAACGACTACGATTGCGCGATCAAGTATCATCCAGGCAAGGCTAATGTCGTGGCCGATGCCCTTAGTCGTAAGGAAACCCTAAAGCCTCGTCGGGTGCACGCATTACAAATGACTATCCACTCTGACTTACCAGTGCAAATCAAAGCTGCTCAATCTGAGGCTTTGAAGACGGAGAATCTGAAAGCCAAGTCACTGCGAGGCATGGAGAAACAACTAGAGGTCAAACCTGACAGAATCCGCTACTTCATGGACCGAATATGGGTTCCTTTGTATGGAGACCTACGAGAACTAGTAATGGATGAGGCCCACAAGTCACGATATTCTATTCATCCTGGTTCGGATAAGATGTATCAGGATCTGAAGACTTTATACTGGTGGCCAAATATGAAAGTGGTATTGCCACTTATGTAAGTAGATGTTTAACCTGTTCTAAGGTTAATATAATACCCAAAATAATACCATTAATAATAATATTAATAATAATAAAAGTAAAAATAATAATAATAGTTCAGGGGGGTTAGTTGCCATTTTTAAACTTAATTATTTAAGTTTGGCATGAAATGAAACAAACATTAAACCACAGGGGACTAGTTGTGTAAAAATCCAAAACACATTCTGTTTCTCCCTCTGCCCTCCCGTCGAACCCGTTCCGGCCAAAGAGCCGGCCCTCCGCGAGCCTCCACGGTCAAAATTAACGCGGTTTGACTCGACTCCACTTTCCCGACACATTCGAGTGGGGATTCGAATATTGTACCCACATTAATTCGATGATTGGAGTCGGTTAGTGGGATTAAACTTTCGGTCGCTTTACACCGCCATTGTCGCGCACTCAACCAACAATAATGAAATTAACTTAATATATACAATCCCCTACCTAATCCTAAACGAATACTGCTTTCAATTTCGAGTAAAACACACCCAAACACCCCGTCAATCATCATCTTCGGTCGCGGACCTGCAACTCATCGAATACCACGTTTCGAGCTTCAAAACAGGTAATTAAAACTACTATTATGCTCGATTTCATGTGAGGATTGAAAGCCCTAACCATACTCTGATTAACAACATCGTTTTGGAATTCAATTTGGTTGATTCGAAACTAGGGTTCATGGAGGTTTGGGGATTTGTTTAGATTGTGTTTATAAAAATTAAAAGCTGGGAATTACGCAGCTAAGGCTTTAGTCCACGGTTCCTGCGCTTCAAACCATCCGAGAGGTCCCGGGTTCGACCCCGGGCCACCTCACATATTTTTTAAATGTCTTTTTAACCTTAAAAAATATGTAAAAATTTCCAAAATTATAAAAGTCGGTTCTGTAAACTCTTTTTATTTTTAAGATAATCTACATATTTTCTAGAAGTTCATTTCTTTAAATGCGTTATTATTTCTATAAAATATTTTATAGAAAACACTATTAGTTAATTAGTTAATTAAATTAGGGATCACTATTATACTTCAAAACATACTAATATATTATATAAGTGAATAATATATAACTTCTGACGGTTATAGTTATATATATTGTTAACAAACGTTATAAATAGTTTATTTTGTTTAAAAATAAACTGTAACAATTGATTTAGTTACGTACTTACAGCCAACTTACGGAGGTCATAACTTTTCATAACAGATCCAAATTAGTTAAACCTTATGTCCATGACGAAGTTCGTCAAAAAACGAATCTGTTGATATATAAAACATTGAAAAACTCATTCGTTTAGACTTCCAAACAGTGTTTTCGTGACAGCTAGCAGTTCTGCGCAGCTGAAAAGATCCACGTTTTTCTCATATTCCGGTAATCCAAATCAGAAACTTTTCTAAATGAAAGTTGTTTAGAAATCACTAATCTAGTAAACTGGAGATTTTCAGAATTTTTAAACGTCTTTTAGTATTTTAACGAGTGCGAAAAGACAAGGGCAGAACTGGAATTTTCCAAACTATAACTTGCGTTACGTTATCGTAGGTTCTCGCGGCGTTAACCGAGCCTAGACTTGTTTCTGATCATTGTCATTCGTGTTTAAGGTACGGATTCTTGGTTATCTTTATCATAGTATAAATTCTGTTCCGTTACTTTGTAGTACGGATTTTGATACGTTATTTCCGTTAATATGAATCGTTTAGCCTTTATTAGTCGTATATCCTTATTATTTATTATGCTACGATTCGTTCGACTCATTAGTGTTATTTATTGAGACCTGTAGCATGCAATATATATTTTATGAATTGTGCTCATTATTGCATGTTCTATGAATGTTTATTGATACGTTATATGTTGGTAGTTGTCCTACCATTTGATTTGATACTCTGTTACCCGAGCTCTCCGACATGTCATTGTGGCGTCAATGATGTGACACTTTCGTGACGGTGTGTAATAAATAGTTCACGGCGTCTCCGTTAACACGTTAGTACTCAGGTAGTACTTTGGCCATAATATCTGGGAGGCGGATGGATCGATCCTATTCAGTTCAGTTCAGTTCAGTTCCGGGGATGGAATCATGTGTGTACGCCCCACACACCATCTCATTAGTGCATAGTCTAGCTAGCTATGTACTTATCAGTTTAGTTTTGGCTCTGGGTACTTCTTATATTACACGACTTATTTTGTTTGTATATACGCGTCGTGTAGATCAGTTCAGTTCAGTATTACATGTTCGGTTCAGTATCGGTATTATATGTTTAGATTCAGATTTCCGTTTTCCATGTCATATGATCAGTTCAGTATCTGATATCAGTATATTACGCTTCATATCATTACTATTGTTATTCCGTCACTGAGCAACTTTTGGCTCAGCCGTATTTTCTTTTGTGGTGTTTTCTTATTTGATTGTAGGTAATCAGGGTATTCCGGGAAATCAGTGAAGAGTGGTTGAAGATCAAGATTGTATTTTCTTTATTGATGTAATGAATAACTTAATTAGGTTCTTTCGGATTATCTGGTTTGCTTGAAATTATCTATTTAATATTATGGATTTGGTTTTTGATTTGATATCTGTAATAGTGAACACGTCAGCCTCTCCGGGTTGGGTGTTGCTGTTATGGTATCAGAGCAAAGGCTCTTTCCTGTAGAAAACTTAAACATTAATAATAAACTTGTGAGGTAATGGGTAGACGTTGGGTTAGGATCTAATTTTGTTCCCAATCTCAATTCCAGTATTCACACGTGCATCTTCATTTCAGATGGCTCCTAAGAGACGTGTGAACAACCGCAATAACTCGAGTGGCCTCTCATCTGATACTCCTCTTGAAACCCTCGTTGCTAATGCTGTAAACGCTGCTATTTCTGGGATACTCCCTAACATGATGGCTCAGACTGCCCAAACTGTTTTCCAGCAAATGCAGCAGGCTAATATGGTTGTAACCACCTACTGGCAATGCCACTGGAATGCCACCAGTTGGAAATGTTACCGGAGTACCACCTGTCGGTAACGCCACTGGCGCACCACTTGGTGGAAATGCCACAGGGGCATCATCGGGTGGTAATGCCACAGGGGCACCACCTGGTGGAAACATACATGAGCACCTTCCGATGGTAATACACCACCACCCCGTGATGGTATTCATGTCTGGTTGGAACGTTTTCAGAAGCAAAGGCTTAAGTCTTTCAGTACTTCTAGTGATCCGGTCGAGGTGCACATTGGATCAGTCATATTGAGAAATTGTTTGAGGTACTTGGTATTGAGGACGTATTACATACATATATATGTCTTGTCCGATACTGATAGTAAACGCTCTAGGTATGATCTCCGGTACCCTTTGCATAGGAAAGCGGGATATTTATGTCTGTTTGATACGGGCGCTACGCATTCTGCCGTATCTCTTTTGTTTGCTAAGTACTTAATGATTGCACTGACTGCTTTAGAGCACGCTTTGGCTATTACTACTCCATTAGGAGATTCAACTATCATCGCATGTCTATAGAGATTGTCCGATCAGAATCGAGTCTATTATCCGTAAAGCTGATTTGTTTCCTATGCAAATGAGTGACTTTGATGTCATACTTGGTATGGACTGGTTAACTCGACATCACGTTACTATTGAATGCCAGACTCGTCATGTTTTATTTGGAAATCCTCAATGCCCTGAAACTCGTTTATCAAGGGACTCAGCCTCGGAAATCTTAAAAATCATCTCTGCGTTTAAAGCTCAGAAACTCTTATCGCACGGTTGCGTGGGATTCGTAGCTTTAGTGAAAGCTACATTTTCTGAAAGCCGAACATATCTGATTATCCGATTGTATGTGATTTTCCTGAGTGTTTCCTGAGGAGTTACCCGGACTTCCACCAGATCGCGAGGTAGAATTCACTATTGATCTTATTCCAGGTGCTGAGCCGATTTCTAAGGCACCGTATCGTATGGAACCTATGGAGCTTAAGGAGTTAAAGGAGCAGTTACAGGAATTACTAGATTTGGGATTATTAGACCAAGCATCTCGCCTTGGGGCGCACCGGTCCTATTCGTGAAGAAGAAAGATGGTTCTATGAGACTCTGCATTGACTACAGAGAACTTAACAAGATCACTATCCGTAATCGTTACCCTCTGCCTCGTATTGATGATTTATTTGATCAGCTTCAGGGTGCAAAGTGTTCTCTAAATCGATCTGAGGTCTGGTACCATCAGCTAAAGATCAAGATTCTGACGTCCCTAAATCTGCCTTCCGTACTCGGTATGGTCACTATGAGTTCCTGGTTATGCCGTTCGGGGTAACTAATGCCCCGGCCGTGTTCATGGACCTAATGAACCGAGTCTTTCGAAAGTTCCTCGATAAGTTCGTCATTGTATTTATCGACGATATCTTAATTTATTCTAAAAGTAAGGAGGAGCATGAGAATCATCTTCGTATCGTGCTCGAAACACTACGTGAAAAGAAGCTTTATGCTAAATTTTCAAAGTGTGAATTTTGGCTGAGCAAGGTAGCTTTTTGGGTCATGTCGTTTCTGCGGATGGTATTATGATGGACCCTGCTAAAATAGAGGCGATCACTAAGTGTCCTAGACGACCTCAGCCACAGAAGTCCGTAGTTTCCTTGGCCTTGCTGGTTACTATCGCAGATTTGTCGAAGGTTTTTTTGTTATAGCTCTACCCCTTACGCAACCGTTAAGGAAAGGGGTTAAGTATTCTTGAAATGATGAACGAGAGAAAAGTTTTGAAGAGCTCAGAAAATATTGGTGTCTGCTCCTGTTCTCACGCTTCCATCGGTACGGGTGGATATCAGATTTACAGCGATGCCTCTAAAAAGGGACTTGGATGTGTGCTAATGCAGCATGGTAAGTCATTGCTTATGCTTCACGCAGTTGAAACCTTACGAGGTTAATTATCCTACGCATGATCTTGAACTCGCTGCTGTTATTTTCGCGTTGAAAATATGGCGTCACTATCTTTACGGAGAGACTTGTGATATTTTTGCTGATCCAAGAGCTTGAAATATATCTTCACACAAAAGGAACTAAATGAGGCAGAGAAGATGGTTAGAGTGTTAAAAGATTATGATGTCAATATTCAATATCATCCAGGAAAGGCCAATGTGGTGGCTGATGCTCTTAGCAGGAAGAGCTCAGGAACAGTAGCCTCCTTACAGTTACAGCCTCAGAACATTACCGATCTTGATAGATTGAGTATTGGCCTACATATCGGTAAGAGTAACGGATATCTCGCTACACTCCAGATTGAGTCAGACTTAATATCCCGGATTAAGAACGCACAGAAAGACGATGGTGAACTCTGGGCAATCTTACAGAATGTGGAGATTGGTAAACAATCAGAATTCCGAGTAGATGAGCATGGAGTAATCTGGTGTGGTAAACGTTATGTGTGCCTAATGATTCTTCTCTTCGAGAATCGTTATAGCTGAGGCACATAGTTCTCTGTTTTCTATTCATCCTGGATCTACTAAGATGTATCGGACCGACCTTCGTCAGAACTTTTGGTGGAATGGAATGAAAGAGGATGTGGCTAAGTATGTTAGCCGTTGCCTTACTTGTCAACAGGTCAAGATTGAGCATCAGAGAGCTAGTGGTTTGCTTCAACCACTACCTATTCCTGTATGAAATGGGATGATATTTCCATGGATTTTGTGACAGGGTTGCTAAGGACATTTAAGAAGAATGATGCAATTTGGGTTGTAGTTGACAGATTGTCAAAGTCGGCTCACTTTCTCCCAATTCAGCAAGGATTTTCGGTTAGCAAACTATCTGAAGTGTTACACAAGAAATTGTTAGACTTCATGGCACTCCGGTATCTGTCATGTCTGATCGAGACCCAAGATTCACTTCTCGTTTTTGGAAGGTTTGCAATCTGCCTGGGGTACCAAGTTGAGGTTTAGTACGGCGTTTCATCCCCAGACTGACGGTCAGTCGGAGCGTACTATTCAGACACTTGAGGACATGCTTCGAGCTTGTGCTTTAGAGTGGACTGGGAACTGGGATGAGTACTTGTGTTTGGTCGAGTTTGCTTACAATAATAGTTGGCAAGCTAGCATTGGTATGGCACCTTTCGAATTGTTGTATGGTCGTAAATGTAGGGCACCTGTTTGTTGGGAAGAAGTCGGTGAGAGAATCATCGAAGGACCCGAGTTAGTTCAGATCACGAATGAGAAAGTTGCTATTGCTAGAGAAAAGTTAAAGGAAGCTCAAAGTAGACAGAAAAGCTATGCAGACCGACACCGTCGACTTTTGGAGTTTAAGATCGGTGACAAAGTGTTCTGA
Source organism: Flaveria linearis (assembly GCA_024085815.1). NCBI lineage: Eukaryota > Viridiplantae > Streptophyta > Magnoliopsida > Asterales > Asteraceae > Flaveria > Flaveria linearis. The sequence continues at coordinate 9,170,310 of CM044013.1, forward strand.
AGGTTTCGCCTTGCAAAGGCGTACGACGTTTTGGTCTTAAAGGGAAACTTAGTCCACGGTTTATCGGACCCTTTGAAATCCTAGAAAGAGTTGGTGAGGTCTCGTATCGTTTGGCTTTACCACCTCAACTGTCACATGTGCATAACGTCTTTCATGTATCTCTTCTAAGGGATACAATTATCATCCTGTTCACGTGATTAACTATCCACTTCACTTGATTCGTGAGGATTTATCATTCGAGGAAGAACCAGAAGCTATCCTTGACCGACAAGAACGCATTATGCGTAGGAAAACTATTCCTTTTGTTAAAGTACTATGGAAAAACCATTCCGAACGCAAAGCTACATGGGAGATAGAAGATGAAATCCGTTCTCAATATCCGTATCTATTTACCCCTTAGTTATTATCTTTTATATGTTTCTGTTATCAGTTATAAAGTTATCAGTTATCGTTTCTTGAACGCCACATTAGTCATCTCTTATACGATTTCGTCTTTCGAATCGATTCCGTTCCAGCAATTGAATAATTATTAGTGATTTTGTTCACTTGTTGATTTTACTACTCCGTGTACCTTATGTCATATCTGGTTCGATCGGTACCTAGCAATTTCGTGGACGAAATTATTTTAAGGGGGTAGAATTATAATACCCAAAATAATACCATTAATAATAATATTAATAATAATAAAAGTAAAAATAATAATAATAGTTCAGGGGGTTAGTTGCCATTTTTAAAACTTAATTATTTAAGTTTGGCATGAAATGAAACAAACATTAAACCACAGGGACTAGTTGTGTAAAAATCCAAACACATTCTGTTTCTCCCTCTGCCCTCCCGTCAAACCCGTTCCGGCCAAAGAGCCGGCCCTCCGGCGAGCCTCCACGGTCAAAATTAACGCGGTTTGACTCGACTCCACTTTCCCGACACATTCGAGTGGGGATTCGAATATTGTACCCCACATTAATTCGATGATTGGAGTCGGTTAGTGGGATTAAACTTTCGGTCGCTTTACACCGCCATTGTCGCGCACTCAACCAACAATAATGAAATTAACTTAATATATACAATCCCCTACCTATCCTAAACGAATACTGCTTTCAATTTCGAGTAAAACACACCCAAACACCCCGTCAATCATCATCTTCGGTCGCGGACCTGCAACTCATCGAATACCACGTTTCGAGCTTCAAACAGGTAATTAAAACTACTATTATGCTCGATTTCATGTGAGGATTGAAAGCCCTAACCATACTCTGATTAACAACATCGTTTTGGAATTCAATTTGGTTGATTCGAAACTAGGGTTCATGGAGGTTTGGGGATTTGTTTAGATTGTGTTTATAAAAATTAAAAGCTGGGAATTATCGCAGCTAAGGCTTTAGTCCACCGGTTCCTGCGCTTCAAACCATCCGAGAGGTCCCGGGTTCGACCCCGGGCCACCTCACATATTTTTTTAAATGTCTTTTTAACCTTAAAAAAATATATAAAAATTCCAAAATTATAAAAGTCGGTTCTGTAAACTCTTTTTATTTTTGAGATAATCTACATATTTTCTAGAAGTTCATTTCTTTAAATGCGTTATTATTTCTATAAAATATTTTATAGAAAACCTATTAGTTAATTAGTTAATTAAATTAGGGATCACTATATGCTTCAAAACATACTAATATATTATAAGTGAATAATATATAACTTCTGACGGTTATAGTTATATATATTGTTAACAAACGTTATAAATAGTTATTTTGTTTAAAAATAAACTGTAAACAATTGATTTAGTTACGTACTTTACAGCCACACTTACGGAGGTCATAACTTTTTTCATAACAGATCCAAATTAGTTAAACCTTATGTCCATGACGAAGTTCGTCAAAAACGAATCTGTTGATATATAAAACATCGAAAAACTCATTCGTTTAGACTTCCAAACAGTTGTTTTCGTGACAGCTAGCAGTTCTGCGCAGCTGAAAAGATCCACGTTTTTCTCATATTCTGGTAATCCAAATCAGAAACTTTTCTAAATGAAAGTTGTTTAGAAATCACTAATCTAGTAAACTGGAGATTTTCAGAATTTTTAAACGTCGTTTAGTATTTTTACGAGTGCGAAAAGACAAGGGCAGAACTGGAATTTTCCAAACTATACTTGCGTTACGTTATCGTAGGTTCTCGCGGCGTTAACCGAGCCTAGACTTGTTTCTGATCATGTCATTCGTGTTTAAGGTACGGATTCTTGGTTATCTTTATCATAGTATAATTCTGTTCCGTTACTTTGTAGTACGGATTTTGATACGTTATTTCCGTTAATATGAATCGTTTAGCCTTTATTAGTCGTATATCCTTATTATTTAATTATGCTACGATTCGTTCGACTCATTAGTGTTATTTATTGAGACCTGTAGCATGCAATATATATTTTATGAATTGTGCTCATTATTGCATGTTCCTATGAATGTTTTATTGATACGTTATATGTTGGTAGTTGTCCTACCATTTGATTTGATACTCTGTTACCCGAGCTCTCCGACATGTCATTGTGGCGTCAATGATGTGACACTTTTCGTGACGGTGTGTATAAATAGTTCACGGCGTCTCCGTTAACACGTTAGTACTCAGGTAGTACTTTGGCCATAATATCTGGGAGGCGGATGGATCGATCCTAGTTCAGTTCAGTTCATTCAGTTCCGGGGATGGAATCATGTGTGTACGCCCCACACACCATCTCATTAGTGCATAGTCTAGCTAGCTATGTACTTATCAGTTCAGTTTGGCTCTGGGTACTTCTTATATTACACGACTTATTTTGTTTGTATATACGCGTCGTGTAGATCAGTTCAGTTCAGTATTACATGTTCAGTTCAGTATCGGTATTATATGTTTAGATTCAGATTTCCGTTTTCCATGTCATATGATCAGTTCAGTATCTGATATCAGTATATTACGTTTCATATCATTACTATTGTTATTTCCGTCACTGAGCAACTTTTGGCTCAGCCGTATTTTCTTTTGTGGTGTTTTCTTATTTGATTGTAGGTAATCAGGGTATTCCGGAAATCAGTGAAGAGTGGTTGAAGATCAAGATTGTATTTTTTTATTTGATGTAATGAATAACTTAATTAGGTTCTTTCGGATTATCTGGTTTGCTTGAAATTATCTATTTAATATTATGGATTTGTTTTTGATTTGATATCTGTAATAGTGACACGTCAGCCTCTCTGGGTTGGGTGTTACAGTTAAGGTGGAATATCAAAGGCCCTCCGGTTTGCTCCAACAACCGAAATTCCAATATGGAAGTGGGAACAGATATCAATGGATTTCATCACGAACTTCCTCGGACGCCCAGCGGATGCGATACCATTTGGGTGATTATAGATCGTTTAACGAAATCCGCACATTTCCTGGCAGTCCGGGAGACTGACCGAATGGAGAAGTTAACCCGTATCTACCTAAGAGAATAGTCTCTCGGCACGGTGTGCCAATTTCCATAATCTCTGATCGTGACGCTCGATTCACTTCACACTTCTGGCATTCCTTACAACGATCATTGGGAACGCGGTTGGATATGAGCACTGCATATCATTCGCAGACTGACGGCCAAAGTGAACGGACGATCCAAACTTTGGAAGACATGTACGCGCTTGTGTGATTGATTTTGGCGGCAGTTGGGAAACTCACTTACCGTTAGTTGAGTTTTCATACAATAATAGTTATCACACGTCGATCAAAGCTGCTCCATTTGAGGCACTGTATGGGCGTAAGTGCCGATCACCTATTTGTTGGGCGGAAGTTGGGGAAAGTCAACTTACCGGTCCTGAACTCGTGCACGAGACGACTGAGAAGATCGTGCAGATCCGTAACCGTATGGCAGCAGCAGGTGATCGACAAAAGAGTTACGCCGAAAAGCGTCGTAAGCCATTGGAGTTTCAGATTGGTGACAAAGTACTTTTGAAAGTGTTACCGTGGAAAGGAGTGATTCGTTTCGGGAAACGTGGAAAACTAAACCCGAGATATGTGGGACCGTTTGAGATTGTAAAACGGGTTGGCCCCGTAGCCTATCAGTTGAACCTACCTGAAGAACTCAGTGGAGTACATGATGTGTTCCATGTTTCAAACCTGAGGAAATGCCTTGCTGACGAGACTCTCATCATTTCGTTAGACGAGGTACATGTTGACGAACAACTACGTTTCATCGAGGAACCAGTGGAAGTCATGGACCGAGAGGTCAAAATGCTCAATCATAGTCGTATCCTTATTGTCAAAGTCCGATGGAACTCAAAGTGTGGACCAGAGTTTACCTGGGAACGCGAGGATCAGATGAAGAAAAGTACCCACAACTGGTCAATGATCAGACACCCACGTCTTAAGGTATTCTTTCTTGAGATACCTTTTCCTTTAAATTTCGAGACGAAATTCCTTCAATGAGGGGATGATGTCACAACTCTGTCAAACCATGCTTATCCGACACGTTACAAACCACCAACCCTAACGAACCTCACACATTGGATTTAATCTACTGGAATCTCATACATTTAATCGAGTGTAATACCTTAATTTTCGGGACGAATTTTTTTTTAACAAGAGGATGATGTGACACCCCGTAATTCTAGATTAATATCGCTAACTTGACGTTTGCTATTTAAAGTATCCTCTTGTATTTATTCAAATAATTGATTAACGTATTTAATTAATTATACAATAATTAGAGCCCAAATTGTAAATTTTGTAACTGTGGGGATTAAAATGGTATTTGGTAAAACTAAATAATATAAACTAACAAACCCCAACCCCGTCCCGATCCCCACACCCATCAAACCTAACCCACCATCCCCACTTTCAACAGCTGATACCCACTTCTACACCTACATACACACATATATATTATTCCCATATAATATTCATTTCATCACTTTTTTTTATTTTAATTTTGGAGCATTGCTCTGCAATCATCCGCCATTGTCAAAGCAATAAAGCTGCGGGCACCAACGAATTCAGTAGTTTCGCATAAGCCGGTGTATATGATGAATGGCGGTGATAAAGAGAAGCCGGAAGTATCGACCTCCGGTGCCGGTTCCGGCGACTCCCTCGGTCGACAACCTTCTTTGCGCAAGGCTCTCTCGACAACCTCTTCTTCCGGTCAAGTTCCTTCGACGCCTCTCTCAACCACGAACACGATATCGCGAGTGTTGTCACGTGAATCATTCCCGGCAGCTTTCTTTTTCGTAGCGACGACCACCGCAACCCTCGGTGATCGACGCACACCCGGCACTTACATATTGGTCTAGACGGTACGATTCATCCGTCTTTTACCTTGTTCATAGCGTACGGTTTCGGTGCGTGTGCGGTTTAGTTGCGTATCTATAGATACATGTATATTGTCCTGCAAGTATGTTCTTGCGTATGGTGTATGTTGGTATAGATATATATGGTTTTGTTGTAGGTGATACTTGGTTCTAGCTTGCATAATAATATATAAGTACATGTGTCTATACATATATATTTAATTGTGTGTGTGTTTTTGAGTTGTATGGTTCAAGTATGGGTTATACTGGTCCTCGATTGACGTTCCTGTTTTGAGTTCCTAATGATGTCTCGAAGCTCGAGTGGCTCGGGTTAGGGGCTGCGGTGTTCGGGTGAGTCACGGTGGTGTTCGAGTCATGATTATTATGTGTTTGTGTGTATGAACCGTGTAATATGCTGTGCGTGTGATCATGTGTGTGGGTTGTGTGGAACCTTGAGGTGTGTTATATGTGCGATATAGTGTGTGCGTTTGTGTGTGGTTGGGGAAATCAAACTGGGGTTATGGTTTTATGCATGATGGGTGTTTGTAATGATGTTATGGGTATTGGCATGTAGCATGCGTGCGTGTACAGTAGTATATGTGTATGAAGGGTGTGCTAACCTTTAGCAAAAGAAGTAGATGTGCACATGTATGTTGTTGCTTTATGAGTACATTTATGTGTGATGTAAATTCATTTTAGTGTGTACAGTTGTTGTGTGTTTGAAGGAATAGTGTTCAAGTGTGTGTGTATTTGGATACATGTTGATTTACACATTAGAGCATGTGTATGTATGTGTTATTATATATGTTAGTGCATGCATACGTATGTGTTCCGATTATCTATGGTTAGTATGTGTTTTGAGTGGATGGTATATGTGATTGTATACTATATATATATATATATATGGTAGTGTATTATTTATCATATATATGTGATTGTGTATTATAATATATATATATATATATATATATAAATATGCCGTGTGTATTATATATAATATATGTGGGAATATAATCCTAGGTATTATATAGCGTGTATAATGCGAATATATTGGATGTGATTTGATTTTTGTCTATGCTTGTGAATGCGGATATATAGATAACCGACACCGTAACCAAGCCTGAAACGCGAAACCGTATGACCAAAATTATTAGGCATATGATATTAATCATGTATATACACTGAATGAAACACAGGTTAATCGTAACCCGATCCTTTGTGCCTACATTTATTTGTTGCAACGCATTCGAGGTGAGTTTCACGGCCCCATTTTACTTCTTTCCTTTTTGGGGGAGAAAACATGCAAACACTATTTTTTTTGTTATGGTTGCCAGTATTATTGATATCGCCTGTTATGTTAGTGGAAACGCATTTGAAAGTCCTTACAGTATCAAACCGTTAGTAACAAGATTAGCGAGGTAATTTTGAGTAGTACTACTGGGTCTGACAAACCCCGCCCGGGCTAGTCGCGCTAGCTTGATTGGAGGTCGAACGGGTGCTAAATTGACCTGTAACGATTGCCACGTCGGTTAAGACGTGGTGGAAAAGGCACTAAACACACACAGTCAGCTTCGGTTTGAAACACTGAATAACTTGTTTATAGGCTCGCTACCTATCGATATGCTTTATATACTAAACCATGTGAAACGCTTTTTCTGACACATTTCTGGTTGATTAAACCACGTGAAACGCTTTTCTGACACATTTATGGTTGATTAAACCATTGAAACGCAAACCATGGAACGCTTACAAACACATTTATGTTGACTAAACCTGTGAACTCACCAACTTTATGTTGACATACTTTAGCATGTTTTCTCAGGTAACAGAACGCTTAATCACAAATTGCACGATTAAGGAACGCACTCAGGACATGCATTCATCAGATCCATTTATATTGCATTAGACATTATTTTGATTTAACATTTCAGACTTTCAGTATTGTTTACATTTCGTTAATCGCTTCCGCACCGCTATTCATATCTTTATGTACCTGATTTAAGTCAAAAGTTTATTTTTAAAACTCATATAGTGTCGTTTGATATGACCGTGTCTGAGATCCTTGTATGTCACACGCCTAACGGTAAAACCCCGTTTGTGGAAATGGGGTGTGACAGTATGTATACATCACGTATGTACGGTGTGTATGTATACATACACGTATATACGTGTGTATGTATACATACACGTATGTACGTGTGTATGTATACATACACGTATGTACGTGTGTATGTATACATACACGTATGTACGTGTGTTATGTATACATACAGTATGTACGTGTGTATGTATACATACACGTATGTACGTGTGTATGTATACATACACGTATGTACGTGTGTATGTATACATACACGTATATACGTGTATGTATACACGTATATACGTGTATACGTTACGTATATACGTATATACGTCTATACGTGTACACGCGTACGTATACATATGTATACACCGTATATACGTATGTATACACGCGTATATATACGTATATATACACGCGTATATACACGATGTATACGTATATACGTCTATACGTGTACGTATAACTACGTATTACGTATATACGTATATACTACACGTATATACGTGTATGTATACGTACGCGTATATACGTGTATATGTATACGTACGCGTATATACGTGCATACGTATATGTACGCGTATATACGTGCATATGTATACGTACCGTATATACGTGCATATGTATACGTACGCGTATATACGTGTATATGTATACGTACGCGCGTATACGTGTATATGTATACACACGCGCGTATACGTGTGCATGTATACACACGCGCGTAGACGTGTGCATGTATACACCGCGCGTATACGTGTGCATGTATACACACGCGCGTATACGTGTGCATGTATACACCGCGCGTATACGTGTGCATGTATACACACGCGCGTATACGTGCATGTATACACACGCGCGCATACGTGTGCATGTATACACACGCGCGTATACGTGTGCATGTACACACACACGTATATGTGCCTGTACACACACACACGCGTATACGTGTGCCTTTACACACACGTGTATACGTGTGCATGTATACATACACACGTGTATACGTGTGCATGTATACATACACACGTGTTACGTGCATGTATACATACACACGTGTATACGTGGCATGTATACATACACACGTGTATACGTGTGAATGTATACATACACACGTGTATACGTGTGCATGTATACACGTCTACACGTGTGTATGTATACATGCACACGCATACATGTTGTATGTATACACACACGTATACACGTGTGTATGTGTACGTATGTTACATATACGTATAAACGTGTATATGTGTACATATACGTATAACGGTATAGTTTACATATACGTATATACGTGTAATATGTACATATACGTATATACTTGTATATGTGTACATATACGTATATATATGTATACATATATGTATACATATATACATATAATATGTATCTATCTATACATATACGTATATACGTGTATATGTATACATATACATATATACGTTATATGTATACATACGTATATATATGTATACATATATGTATACATATATACATATATATATCTATCTATCTATACCACACACATAATATATGTATTATACATATACGTATATATTGTATACATATATGTATACATATATACACATATATATCTATCTATCTATACACACACACACACATATATATATACATATATACATATACATATATATTTTACATATACAATATCCATATACATATACACATATCCATATACATATCACATATCCATATCCATATACCCATATACGCATATGCATATACGCATACGCATATGCATATACGCATACGCATATGCATATACGCATCTCCATATGCATATACGCATCTCCATATGCATATACGCATCTCCATATCCATATACGCATCCCCATATCTATATCCATATACGCATCCCCATACCATATACGCATCCCCATATGCATATACGTATCCCCATGGCATATACGCATCCCCATGTGCATATACGCATCCCCATGTGCATATACGCACCCCATGTGCATATACGCATCCCCATGTGCATATACGCATCCCCATGTGCATATACGCATCCCCATGTGCATATACGCATCCCCATGTGCATATCGCATCCCCATGTGCATATACGCATCCCCATGTGCATATACGCATCCCCATGTGCATATACGCATCCCCATGTGCATATACGCATCCCCATGTGCATATCGCATCCCATGTGCATATACGCACCCCATGTGCATATACGCATCCCCATGTGCATATACGCATCCCCATGTGCATATACGCATCCCCATGTGCATATACGCATCCCCATGTGCATATACGCATCCCCATGTGCATATACCATCCCCATGTGCATATACGCATCCCCATGTGCATATACGCATCCCCATGTGCATATACGCATCCCCATGTGCATATACGCATCCCCATGTGCAATACGCATCCCCATGTGCATATACGCATCCCCATGTGCTATACGCATCCCATGTGCATATACGCATCCCCATGTGCATATACGCATCCCCATGTGCATATACGCATCCCCATGTGCATATACGCATGTGCATATACATATACATACATATTATATACACACACACATATGCATATACATATACACATATGCATTTACATATACATACATACATATATATTCTAATATATATATATAATATATAATATATGTATAATATATAATATATGATATATATATATGTATATATATAGAGAGAGAGAGGAAAGGGAGAGAGAGAGAACCATTACTTTTTTTTAAGAACTCTATGAACCAATATTATCCACACAATTTACATCACATGTTATTTCCACCATTTTTTAAAAACACCCATAACTTTTTGGTCACAATATTTTTTTTTTAAAGTTCATCATTAATTTAGTTATTTTTTTTATCTTTCCAACCACCTACCATAGTGATTATATATATTTTTAAAAAAATCGCTCACCCGTTATTTACACATATGTAAATCTGGTTATACACATATGTAACACCGGATTTACACATGTGTAAATTCGGTATTACACATATGTAAAATAAATTTCGTATAAAACGAGATTTATTTTATAATTTTTTTATTTTTTTTATGAAAAAGGGAAACGATAAACATTTTTGTGTATTTTTATGTTGTTTTTTGTTTTTTTTTTTTTTTTATTATATTTTTTTTTACCTTTTGTTATTGAAAACTACTAGTGCTGAGATTTGTTCCAAGAGTTGTCACAAAAAAATTAGTTCTCATTTGATCCCTCCCATATTTGTTTGTGTTTGTACATATATTTACATATATAATATATATATATATATATATATATATATATATATGAGGGGGTTTCCCCTAAAAATTAATTTTTGCCTAGTATGCGAATAAGTAATCTTAGCCTTCTAATTATCTAATTAAGGGCTAAGATCAAGTGTAGAAAAAATAAGTAATCAGGGTAATTTGGGTATTTTATTACATTACCCACAATTGACTTTTTAAAATTCCCCCCCTATTTTTTAAATGCTAATAACTTTTTCATACGACATTATTTTTTTAAATAAATTACACCATAAAATCAGCATTTTTTCTCTTTAATTTGAGTATAGTATTACTATAGTTTTTTTTTTTAAAATCAAATTATGTGACGTTGTGCTACATTTTTAACGTTTTTGTGCTGCATTTCATAAAACAGCACAACCTGTGCTGTATTTCATAAACAGCACAAGGCTGTGCTTGTTTTCATAAACAGCACAAGCTGTGCTGTGTTTCATAAACACACAACGCTGTGCTGTGTTTCATAAACAACACAAGGCTGTGCTGTGTTTCATAAAACAGCATAAGCTTGCTGTGTTCATAAAACAGCACAAGGCTGTGCTGTGTTTCATAAAACAGCACAAGGCTGTGCTGTGTTTCATAAAACAGCACAAGGCTGTGCTGTGTTTCATAAACAGCACAAGGCTGTGCTGTGTTCATAAAACAGCACAAGGCTGTGCTGTGTTTCATAAAACAGCACAAGGCTGTGCTGTGTTTCATAAACAGCACAAGGCTGTGCTGTGTTTCATAAAACAGCACAAGGCTGTGCTGTGTTTCATAAAACAGCACAAGCTGTGCTGTGTTTCATAAAACAGCACAAGGATGTGCTGTGTTTCATAAAACAGCACAAGGCGTGCTGTGTTTCATAAAACAGCACAAGGCTGTGCTGTGTTTTATAAAACAGCACAAGGCTGTGCTGTGTTCATAAACAGCACAAGGTTGTGCAGTGTTTCATAAAACAGCACATGGCTGTGCTGTGTTTCATAAAACAGCACAAGGCTGTGCTGTGTTTCATAACAGCACAAGGCTGTGCTGTGTTTCATAAAACAGCACAAGGCTGTGCTGTGTTTCATAAAACAGCACAAGGCTGTGCTGTGTTTCATAAAAAAGCACAAGGCTGTGCTGTGTTTCATAAAACAGCACAAGGTTATGCTGTATTTCATAAAACAGCACAAGTCTGTGCTGTATTTCATAAAACAGCACAAAACGCACGAATCATCTCAGAAAAGTGAGGTGAGAGTCCAAAGTTGTTTATCACTGAATACAGCACAATACGCACAAAACAAGAGTGATTCCAATCAAAATGAATACGCACAATACAGCACAATACAGCAATACAGCACAATACAGAAAAGTGTTGTATTTCATCTTCTGTGCTGTAACATCCACACATATCATTTTTTAATAGAAACCTTGTCGGTCAAAAGAAGATACAAAGTCAAAATTGAACGCTTATATCAAAATCCCGAATAGCTTTCTTCTTCTCATCCTCATCTCAATCTCTCGAACGATCTCCCAGCTTTCACCCTACAACGCACGAAATGACGAAAACTTCCGCCACCGTCACCGACGGAGGAAACAAAAACCAACGGCAGAACCCTAGAAACACCACCTACTTCTTCAACACCATTTCAGTCTCTTAATCTGTAAGGCCCGATCCCGGGCACCTCACAGTTGGTCGTCATTACCCATAAAACATACATTTAATAAACTTAATAAAACCAGCAGCGCGAACCCTTAAATTTTACTATAAATGATTTTGTAAAGTAACAACACCTGTTACAAAATATCATTTGTTTGCATTACAATACAAAAACATTAACAAAGAATGCCATCCCAAAGAGCTGAGTAGCCGCCTCGCGCCATCCTCAGCACTACACCACTGCCAACTGGAAAACACATAAAGTCAGCGTTGCTGAGTGAGTTCTAGTTTTGTATTAAACATACTTTTACTTATTTAAAAGTATCCTTTCGTTCATGCGTTCATACATCTTACGTACACATAGATAATATTCATTATATCTTCATCATTCGTTATTCATCATTATCTTTACCTTCTCGTATGGATTCTGTCAGGCTTTACCCACTTCATAGCACTCGGCTATGATTACTGTGGTCGAATGACAAGAATCCCGTTCATACTTACTTGCACGCATTGAAAGGTTAATTGTACCAATACCATATGCTACACCCCAATCAGTCTTAGCTACCGGGCCGTAGTCAACATATGACGGAAATCGTATGCCCGGTACTAGAGGTAAGCGGTAGAGGTACCATGACCATGGTCAATCACATAGAAGGACCAATCGCGTTATTCAATGCTTGCAAGACATATTCGTTCGTTCGTTAATGCATGTATTCATCATCATTCTTCTTTTCGTTCATTCGTTAATACTGCATTCGTCATCATGTTCCTCTTTCATTATCTTTCACTTTACGATACAAATACTTCATTATTCATTTCTCGTTATTCGTAAAGTTTCAGAAAGATAAGCATACACAATCACAAGGAACATACACACATCATACATATTCATCATACATTCATCATCATACATTCATCGTCATACAATCATCATCATACGTAGCATCATACTTACTTAACAATATTAATAATTTGTTAACAATAATATACTAATAATATTATTAGTAACAATTAGGGTTAATCATACTCATCATTATATGCATGAGACATCATCATTTATTAACCCTAGTCAACCCTGGTCAAACCTCGAACTTCGGACTTACTGGAAATTCCTGAAAATTCTAAGTGTTTAGGCGTTTTAGCCCTGTTGGCGTATAAGCCCTCTGGCGTATGAGCACTATTAGCCGTATGAACACTGCTGGACTTTTCACTTAACACTTAGATTTATCAACTGGTTCAACGACCACACTGTTGGTCGTATGACCACTGCTGGTCGTACCACCCCTGGACTTGGGAACATATTTGGATCATACGACCACTGTTGGTCGTATGAGTCCATACTTAGAAAATTTCCACCTACTCATACGACCACTGTTGGTCGTATGAGTCCTGTGGGCCTCATACTTAGAAATATCACATATTCATACGACCACTGTTGGTCGATGAGTCCTATTAGACTCATCAACACTTAAAAAATTCATCACCTGGTCATACGACCACACTGTTGGTCGTATGAGTCCTATTGGACTATAACACTTAGAAAAATCCTGATCATACGACCACTGTTGGTCGTATGAACACTGCTGGACACATCAACTTTTTTTTATTTATTCTAAGTCCCAATTCAGAATATTAGCAACATATTCATGTGTCTAATTCATATCCGAGTCCAAAACATCATAATGCCTAGTTCAAAACATATACATAGATTCTAAGCATAAATCTCACATAAACATACACATACATACAATCATTCCATACGGTATCAACCCAAAGTTTTATAAAAAAACATATTTACATGCATTTTCCAGCCCCAACCTTTAAAAACCCTAAAACGGGTCTAGAACTCACCTTTGTTGCCTTCTTCAAGTTCAACTCTTCTGCTCGAGCTTTTCCAAGGATTCGAAGCCTAGATGTGTCTAAACACACAACCCGAACACACATACACATAAGAACATGCATTTCTCGTTTCTTAGCTCAAACACAACTTAAAACACTAATTCTTACCTTGAATTAGATTTCTTCTTCTTTCTCTCTCTAAAACCGAAGTCTCTGCTGTTCTCTTTCTAAGAAAACGAATGAGAGTGTTTGACAGGCCAAAATGGGCGGCCATACTTCTTTATTTACCACTTTTATTTTCTTTGTCCTTTTTGGCACTTTTTTACCCTTTAACTTTAGGTTGACTTCCGTTTTCATATCCTTTCTCTTTCTATCTTATTCTTTTACTTCTTTAAAAGAAATTACGGGTGTTACAAGTCCCCCCCCTTATATAGTTTCGTCCCCGAAACCTGTTATTCCTCAAACAGATGTGGGTAGTGTTGTCTCATCTCTTCTTCAGTCTCCCACGTAGACTCGGATCCCTTCCTGTGCTTCCACTGTACACGCACAAGAGGAACCACTTTATTCCTCACCTCTTTTCTTTACGATCAATGATTGCCACTGGTTGCTCCACGTAGTTGAGCCGTTCGTCTACTTCATATCCTCCAGTGGTACAACCATGTCTTCATCAGCTAAGCACTTCCTCAGATGAGATACATGGAATGTGGATGAATTCCACTTAACTCATCCGGCAGTTCAAGTCGATAGGCCACCTCTCCTACTCGTGCGATAATTCGGAAGGGTCCTATGTACCTCGGGCTTAGCTTACCTCGTTTCCTGAATCTAATGATTCCCTTCCAGGGTGAGACCTTCAACATAACTCGGTCACCAACCTTGAACTCTATCGGTCTCCGCCTCTTGTCAGCATACGACTTTTGCCTATCTTTCGCCGCCTTCATGAAGGCTTTGATCTTTTCTAATTTCTCAGTCGTTGCTTCAATCACCTCAACACCTCCCAATTCTTTTCTGCCCAATGTCTCCCCCAACATCGGGCGTCCTACATTTCCTACCGTATAACATCTCGTAGGGTGGCATGCCAATACTGGCATGGTAACTGTTATTGTACGAGAATTCTGCTAACGGCAGGTGATCGTCCCAACTCCTCCAAAATTGATCACGCACCGCCCAGCATGTCTTCGAGTGTTTGGATCGTCCTCTCTCAGACTGACCGTCTGTCTGAGGATGATATGCCGTGCTAATATGTAGCCTCGTTCCCATCGCATCATGGAATCTCTCTTCCAAAACTTGGAGGTAAACCCGGGTGTCACGGTCAGACCCAATAGACACCGGTACGCCATGACGAGCTACAATTTCTTTGATGAATAGATCCGCCAATCTTTCAGATGAATACGTCTCGCGGATCGGTAGGAAGTGGGCACTCTTCGTCAATCGATCAACTATCACCCATATAGCATCATACCCTTTAGGGGTACGCGGCAACTTCGTGATGAAGTCCATGGTGATGTGTTCCCACTTCCATTCGGGTATATCCAATGGTTGGATCTTCCCGTACGGCTTCTGGTGCTCTACCTTTACCTGTGAACAAGTCAGGCACTTACTCACATATTCCACCACTCCCGCTTCATGCCCGGCCACCAATAGTCTTTCTTTCATGTCTTGGTACATCTTGGTAGCACCGGGTGAATGGAATATCGAGTCTTATGAGCCTCATCCATGATCTTTCCACGTAGATCCCCGTACCGAGGAATCCACACTCGCCCAAATCGGGTCCTAACACCTAGAGTGTTCTCACCCAGTTCTGTAACTAGACCTCTCATCCTTTCGGAGTTTAGACGATCTTCCTTCAAAGCCTCGTCTTGGAACTCCTTAACCTGCGTCATCACGTCAGAGGTCATAATCAGCTGGCAAGCCTTCACCCGAATCGGTTCGGGCCTTTCCTTCCGGCTAAGGGCATCAGCCACCACATTGGCTTTGCCGGGTGGTAATGGATTTCACAATCATATCTTTATCAGCTCCAACCACACCGCCTCTGCCTCATGTTTAGATCTTTCTGCTCGAAGAAGTACTTCAAGCTCTTGTGGTCCGTGAAGATGGTGCACTTCGTCCCGTATAGATAGTGTCGCCAAATCTTCAACGCGAAAACCACCGCAGCTAATTCTAGATCGTGCGTGGGATAATTGACTTCGTGGGTCTTCAATTGTCGAGACGCATAGCTATGACCTTTCCACGTTGCATCAATACGCAACCTAGCCCAGAATAGGATGCATCCGAATAGACCACTAAGTCTTCATTTCCTCGGGCAATGTCAAGACAGGAGCTTGGGTCAGTCTCATCTTCAATTCCTCAAAGCATTCTCCTGTTCTCGACCCCACACGAACTTTACGTCTTTGCGTGTCATTTTGTCAAAGGTGAGGCTATCTTGGAGAAGTCTTGAATAAATCTCCTATAGTAGCCCGCCAGCCCCAAGAAGCTGCGAATCTCGGTCGGCGTCTTCGGTGACTTCCATTGCATCACGGCCTCAACCTTTGCTGGGTCCACCATTATTCCTTCTGTATTCACTACGTGACCCAGAAATTGCACCTCGCGTAACCAAAAGGCGCACTTGGAGAACTTGGCGTACAATTTCTCCCTTCTTAACGTTTCCAACACTTCCCGAATGTGGTCGGCATGCTCTGTCTCGCTTTTTGAATAAATCAGGATATCATCGATGAACACAATCACTGATTTATCTAACATTGGCCGACACACTCGGTTCATCAAATCCATAAAAGCAGCCGGCGCATTGGTCAACCCAAAAGACATGACAAGAACTCATAGTGACCATAGCGCGTACGAAAGGCTGTTTTAGGGATATCTGCTCCTCACCATTAGTTGATGGTAGCCCGATCGAAGATCTATCCTGGAAAACCAACTGGCACCCTGAAGTTGGTCAAACAAGTCATCGATCTTGGTAAGGGTATCTGTTCTTCACCGTCAGCTTATTCACTCGCGGTAGTCATGCACATTCGCATACTACCATCCTTCTTCTTTACGACAGAACCGGAGCACCCCAAGGTGAGATACTCGGTCGAATAACCCCTTATCCAGCAGCTCCTGCAACTGCTCCATCAACTCTTTCATCTCCGTCGGAGCCAAGCGATACGGTGCTTTTGCGACAGGTTGGGCACCCGGTATCAGGTCGATCTGGAACTCGATCTCTCGTTCAGGTGGCAAACCCGATAAGTCTTCGGGAAACACATCTAGAAAGTCACACACCACTGGTACATCGCATAGTTGTGGTGTTGGCGTCTCTACATTTTTACATAATAAGTAGGCGCTACATCCGCGCCTCATACACTTTCCCGCCACCGCCATCGAGATCACTTTCGGAATCGTCGTAACTCGATCGCCATAAATCGTCACCGGACTTCCGTCGGTCGCCGTCAGTCTAATCATCTTCTTTCGGCACACGATATTCGCTTCGTAGGTTGCTAACCAGTCCATTCCTAACACTACATCGAATCCTCCTAGAGGTATCACATGTAACAGGCAGCAAACCTATGGCCCTCTAATTCTATGGTACAGTCCTCTATCATATCCGAGTAACTCTAGTGGACTTACCAATAGCAGTTTCTACATAAAAAGGCTCACTAATGCATTTACTACAAACAGGCAATTTAGCACAGAAAGTAGCAGAAACGAAACTCCTACTAGCACCAGAGTCAAATAACACAGAAGCAAGAGTTTGGTTTACTAGAAAACGTACCTGACACCACATCGGGGGTCCATCCTAGCCTCTTCCTGCGTCATCGTGAACGCCCTAGCCTTTGCCCTCGTGCTTCTCCTCCCGTCTTCTTCTCTCCCGAGCCCTCAGCCCTCGGCTTCTTGCAGTCCTTGCTCATGTGGCCACTTTCTCCACAGTTAAACACTTGCCCGTCCGACAATCTTTTGATATGTGCCCTGTCCTTCCGCACTTAAAGCAGAGATTAGATCCCCACTTGCACTCCCTAAGTGCTCCCTTCCACACTTTCCACCTTCCTCACCCCAGCTCCAGACACGACCACTCGGCGGTCATCCACCCTTGCTTTCTTCTTGTTGTTTGTCGAAGTATCACCCCGACCAAATCTCTTCCCTTGCCAGTTCTTCTCTCCAGTTCCTTTCTTGCTTCCCTCAGCCTTCACCAGAGCAGCACGTTCATCGAATAACCTTCCCGCCAAGTCCCTGCCGACCTGAAAGTGCTTGTCGGGCAGAAATCAAGTGCCAACGAATTTCAGCTGGCAGCCCCTGAATATACCGGTTGATCTTTCGAGACACCGGCGTCACCTGCTCCGGCACCAACAGCGCCAATTCGTTAAACTTGGTGGTATATTGTTGGTGGGTCATTGTCCCCGCCTCCAGCTGCAGGAACTCCCTTTCTATCCTATCCATTTCCCGACGAGGACTGAATTCCTCGATCACCAGCCTTTTCAACTCAGCCCATTTCATCTTCCCTATAGCCCTGCTACCCTCGGCTTGGACTATATTCTTCCACCAGCATAAGGCCGACCCTGTGAAAGAGTGGGTAGCAAACTTCACCTTCTTGTCCTCCTGGCAATCACTAATATCGAGGACAGCTTCCATTTCCATCACCCATTGGTGAGCATCAGTAGCAGTACCAGACCCATCAAAAGTTGGGGGTTTGCACCTCATGAATGCCCCGTAGTTACAACCCCGGGCGGTCTCCTGTAACTGTTCTTCTTCCTCTTCATCATCAGATAGTACCGTTTCTGTTTCCTCCTGTTGTTGTCTACCTGAGGACCGATTCCTTCCTCGTCTATCGTCCTCACGTACTGCTTTAACACTTCTGTCATTACAGACGGTAGGATCGTCTGCATAACCTGGTGCACCTCCTCAACAACTGCCTCTTTCACCGAGGCCCTAAAATCATCACTCTCATCCACTCCCCCCGAGGGAGTAGTATTAGGTCCTTGGGAACCTTCTCTCTTTTCTAGGCCTACCTCTTGTGACTCGTGGTTCCGTACCACTTCCGCCACTGCCTCCACCAATTGGGGCTTTCGATGATCTACCACCGACCATCTTCTATCACACTGAAAGATTTAAACACCAACACGGTCATTCAAGGAAATAGCTCAGTTTATGTTAAGTATAGTAAGTCCCTAATTACAGTGGCCAGTTGTGATTAGCCACTTACTCTACTCTTCACACCCCGAGCATTACCTGTCCTGACTACATTAGTATCTAAGTCTAACAGTACACATAAACACATAACATGCGCACGTAACACTGGTTAACTTTCAAGAAATACCTGATGGCACGCAGCTACTCAGATGGCATTCCCATTCCCCCTGTCCCATTCTCAGTTTAAGTTTTTGGTTTGTTTTTTAAAAAATTTTACCCATTTCACTTAAACTTTGGCTCTGATACCAACTTGTAAGGCCCCGATCCCGGGCACCTCACAGTTGGTCGTCATTACCCATAAAACATACATTAATATAACTTAATAAAAACCATGCAGCGGAACCCTTAAATTTTACTATAAATGATTTTGTAAAGTAATACACACCTGTTACAAAATATCATTTGTTTGCATTACAATACAAAAACATAACAAAAGAATGCCATCCCAAAAGAGCTGAGTAGCCGCCTCACGCCATCCTCAGCAACACTACCTGCCAACTGGAAACACATAAAGTCAGCGTTGCTGAGTGAGTTCTAGTTTTGTATTAAAACATACTTTTACTTATTTAAAGTATCCTTTCGTTCATGCGTTCATACATCTTACGTACACATAGATAATATTCATTATTATCTTCATCATTCGTTATTCATCATTATCTTTAACTTCTCGTATGGATTCTGTCAGGCTTTACCCACTTCATAGCACTCGGCTATGATTACTGTGGTCGAATGACAAGAATCCCGTTCATACTTACTTGCACGCATTGAAAGGTTAATTGTACCAATACCATATGCTACACCCCAATCAGTCTTAGCTACCGGGCCGTAGTCAACATATGACGGAAATCGTATGCCCGGTACTAGAGGTAAGCGGTAGAGGTACCATGACCATGGTCAATCACATAGAAGGACCAATCGCGTTATTCAATGCTTGCAAGACATAATTCGTTCGTTCGTTAATGCATGTATTCATCATCATTCTTCTTTTCGTTCATTCGTTAATACATGCATTCGTCATCATGTTCCTCTTTCATTATCTTTCACTTTACGATACATAATACTTCATTAATTCATTTCTCGTTATTCGTAAAGTTTCAGAAAGATAAGCATACACAATCACAAGGAACATACACACATCATACATATTCATCATACATTCATCATCATACATTCATCATCATACAATCATCATCATACGTAGCATCATACCTTACTTAACAATATTTTAATAATATTGTTAACAATAATATACTAATAATATTTTAGTAACAATTAGGGTTAATCATACTCATCATTATATGCATGAGACATCATCATTTATTAACCCTAGTCAACCCTGGTCAAACCTCGAACTTCGGACTTACTGGAAATTCCTGAAAATTTCTAAGTGTTAGGCGTTTTAGCCCTGTTGGGCGTATAAGCCCTCTGGGCGTATGAGCACTATTAGCCGTATGAACACTGCTGGACTTTTCACTTAACACTTAGATTTATCAACTGGTCATACGACCACACTGTTGGTCGTATGACCACTGCTGGTCGTACCACCCCTGGACTTGGGAACATATTTGGATCATACGACCACTGTTGGTCGTATGAGTCCATACTTAGAAAATTTCCACCTACTCATACGACCACTGTTGGTCGTATGAGTCCTGTGGGCCTCATACTTAGAAAATATCACATATTCATACGACCACTGTTGGTCGTATGAGTCCTATTAGACTCATCAACACTTAGAAAATTCATCACCTGGTCATACGACCACACTGTTGGTCGTATGAGTCCTATTGGACTATAACACTTAGAAAATCCTGATCATACGACCACTGTTGGTCGTATGAACACTGCTGGACACATCAACTTTTTCTTATTTATTCTAAGTCCCAATTTCAGACATATTAGCAACATATTCATG
>CM044013.1:9196487-9298575 GCA_024085815.1 Flaveria linearis
TTGCTATGGTCATTGAAAAAGAAACTGAGGAAAAGAAGATTGAAGATATCCCTGTCGTACGTGATTATCCCGAGGTTTTCCCTGAAGACCTACCTGGTCTCCCACCGCATTGCCAAGTCGAGTTCCAGATTGATTTAGTACCTGGAGCCGCACCTATCGTGAGAGCACCATACAGATTAGCTCCAAATGAACTGCAAGAGCTGTCTACGCAATTGCAGGAACTATTGGATAAAGGGTTTATCAGCCCTAGCTCATCACCGTGGGGAGCCCCAGTCCTGTTTGTCAAGAAGAAGGATGGAACTTTTCGTATGTGTATTGATTATAGGGAATTGAACAAAGCAACGGTTAAGAATCGTTATCCTCTTCCGCGCATCGATGATTTGTTCGATCAGCTTCAAGGGTCGAGTTTCTATTCCAAGATAGATCTGAGGTCGGGATATCATCAACTAAGGGTTCGAGATGAAGACATTTCAAAGACTGTGTTCAGAACTAGGTATGGCCACTACGAGTTTTTTGGTTATGCCATTCGGGTTGACCAACGCGCCAGCGGTTTTCATGGACCTCATGAACCGAGTGTGCAAACCCTATTTAGACAAGTTCGTCATTGTCTTTATCGATGACATCCTTATTTATTCAAAGAATAAGGAAGAACACGAGGAGCACCTTAGACTGATTCTTGAGCTGCTGAGAAAAGAACAATTGTATGCTAAATTTTCAAAGTGTGACTTCTGGATACGAGAGGTCCAATTCTTGGGTCATGTGGTCAATGAAAATGGAATACATGTTGACCCGGAAAAAATAGAAGCCATCAAGAACTGGGCTACGTGTCACATCCCGGCGGAAGCGTGAAAGTTGCGGTTGGGGTGTGATTTGCTTTATCAGAGTACATTAATTATAGTGACGTAAACACAATAATTATACATACATAAAAACACAACATAGACATGCTTTTATTTATAAGGTTTAGAATTACATCATATACATAGTTTTCAAAATTTGATGTAATTTTTCTACAGCTAACTATAGCATGTCTCTAGAACCGATGAAAGTGTGCGTCAATGTACACACTACCGTCAACGATGTTAACGTTTAACGTGACGCATACTTTCCCTACCACTTCGCCCCAGCCATTATGCACTTCAAAGCTAAAGTCAAAAGAGTTAATCATTGTTTCCTGAAAAAGCATACTTAAACCAGTCAACAAAAAGTTGGTGAGAACATAGGTTTATATCCAAGCAAATATTTTGTTGATGCACCAATTACAACCAAACCTACTCACAACATAATCATACTGTCATGAAATAATTCACAAAATCAGATAATATTATATCTCAACCCTCATTCGGTTAGGTGCAGGAAAATAGCAGCAACACTCATCCTGTTAGTGCACATATTCTCATAAGTAGCGCTATTAATATTATCGGACGGTTCCTCATTCGAATTAATAATTGTATTACAAATGACAGTAAGTATCAAAATATTTTCAAAATAAACATCAACCCAAGTAGTATGCTTTTTCCCCCAAAAACTTTACGAATACCAAATGGTAAAAAATGGGGCTATGAACTCACCGTGTCTCCAAACTTGAACCTATAAAATAGTTCACATTATCAGACATAATTTTCTTTAAAATATTTAGAACCTCAGATGTAAGTATCTTTTGGAAGTTCAGCTATAAGGTAATCCAGAAATGTTATTACAAAATTTTCAACAAATAATTTATTATACATAATTACTTAAAAATTAGTCCAAAGTCTCCATAAATCATCAAATACCTACGGTTATTAAAAAATGACCAAAACTTTACAAAATGTTATTTACACAGTTAGTAATATCCCATAAATTTTATAACATCTAACTCCTAACAGATTGTTTTCTGCAATTTTTAAATGATCCCATAATTGATTAAAAATAGCTTCTGTAATTGATAAATTATCTAAATTTTACAGACAGTTTCTTATATAAAATAGAATCATTATAAAATATATCAAGGTCTAACCCGTAGCAGATCAGATTCTGTAATTTTTACAATAATCTTAATATTTAGAAAAAATAGTTATATAACTCCAAAAATTATGAAATTTATATATTATCTATATTCAGATTTAATATCACATCCATGATTTTCTAAGAATTTATTATATATTTAGGTATTTATTCTGATTTTTATACTACAGAATACATAAAAATTCGTATCTTAATTATAATAAGGAAATAAATTCTGAAATAATTCCAGGTATTTTTATATTTCAATAGGGTCATTCTGTGAATTTATGAGAATTTTCTCGGATCTATTTCTATTTTTGAGTATTTTCTCTATTTTCATTATTTAAAATAATTTGTATAAATTGTTTCATTTATCATATTTTTGCCAAAATTTCCAGAGTAATATTTTAGTATATAAATAAGTATTTTTCAATGTTTATTACCACAATTGTGTTTTTTTACTATTTTACTAGATTTTTCTTACTAATTTCAAGATTTAATTTCTATAAATCAACATATTTCTTTTATCACAAGTTTTCTGAATTTTTGGTAGCTTATTACTTGTGATTAAGGAATTTAAAATACTTCCAAAGTTAGTTTTGGTGTTTTAATATCAAAACTTAATTATATATGTGTTTTATAACACATATGTAATAAATTTAAAAAGAAACTAGTGAACTACACCTTTTTGAGTGTGTTGGCTACCTTAAACCGAGAAGGAGGCTGTGAGAGTGGTGAGGGTTGTGGGTAGTGATACGGTTGGTGATGGTGGTGTGGTTGTTGTTTAGTTGTTGTTGGTTGTTGTTGGTTGGCGATGGTGGTGTGGTTGGTAAAATGAAAACCGAGAGTGAGAGGGAGAGAGGTGATATTGATCGTGGCTGATGGTGGTGTAGAAGATGGTGTTAAAAGTGGTGATGGTTATGGTTACGGGTGGTGATGTTTAAAGAGGGTGATGGTGGTTGTTGGTTGTTTGGGTGTGAGCCGAGAGAAGGTGGAGTGAAGGTGGTGGTGTTTGAGGGTTGTGATTTGAAGGTGGTGATGTTTCAAAGAAATCCCGAGAGAAAAGAACAAGGGTGGTGTTTGCGGTGGATTTTTGTTTTGAAGTAATTGATTGTATGGAGGTTGCAAGGACCCTTCGATCGATTGCTTGCATATATAGGGAATTTAATATACTTTTTAGGTCCATAGGGTGGTGACTAAGCTAGTATAGTTTTGGTTAGTTGGCTATAAGTAACTTAGGTGGCAATTGGTGTGTTGCTTAGTGTTTTAAAGGTGGCCGAGGATCTCCAAGGGATTGCCACATCCATGATGCAATGATGGTAGGTAGATAACTAGTGAGCTAGGAACACAAGGTGTCCATTTGAAAAAAAGTCAATGGCTATGGTTGTTAATGCACATGGGCCGAGAGTGGTGGTTTGGAAGAGCTAACCGAGTGGTTTTTGGGAGGGTGGTGGTTTCGGGTGGTGGTTTAGAGTGGCTATTAACCGAGGGTTTGGGTGGTTTTGGTGTTAGGTTTAGAGTTTTGGTTTAGTTATATTTGTTGTAGTTTTAATATGTATATATATACATATATATAGATGTATTCATAGATGTATGCATAAGTGGGCTTTATATAAATAGATTATACGTATATATATACATGCAAAACATATATATGTATTTATAATATACTACACGTACAAATAAGTAAACATATGTGTACATGCTAAACGTACATGTATACAAGCATACAATAATTTTCCATGTATATATACATGCATGCACACTTAAATTTTCATATACATATATGCAGGTAAACATGCATATGTAAAGTTTGGTGTATATACATATATATGAAATTTTCTGATATATATATGCACACATGCATACGTAAATTTTTAATATATATGTATGCATGCAAACATGCATACGTACACTCCATAATTATATACATACTAAACATAATATAATCGTGATTGTAACGTAAATATAATCGTAATATTATAATAAAAGTTTTAGGGTTGTCACATTCTCCCCCCGTTAAAAGAATTTCGTCCCAAAATTCATTGGAGTGTGCTTTAGAAAACTCAAATAATTATTACCTCTGAATAGGTGGGGGTATTTCTTCCTGATTTCATCTTCTCTTTCCCAGGTGTATTCTGGTCCTCTTTTTGCATTGCACTTAATTTTCACTATAGGAATTTTACTTCTCCTTAACTTCTTTATTTCTTTCCCTACGATGGCTATTGGTTCTTCCACAAAATACAGTTTCTTATCTACCTTGATTTCTTGAATTGGTATTTCTAAGGTCTCATTGGTTAGGCATTTCTTGAGGTTTGATACATGAAAGGTACTGTGTACTTCACTTAATTCTTGAGGTAATTCCAACTTATATGCTACAAGACCAATTCTATCAATGATTTTAAATGGACCAATGTATCTAGGTTTAGCTTACTGGATTTTCCAAATCGAAAGATTCCTTTAGAGGGAGATATCTTCAGATAGACTCTGTCTCCAATTTGAAATTCCAATGGTTTTCTCCGTTTGTCTGCATGACTTTTCTGTCGATCGCGAGCTGCTTTCAACCTGTTTTTAATCTCAGTGATCTTATCTGTGGTTTCTTGGATTAGTTCAGGACCTGTGAGTTGTCTATCACCTATTTCATTCCAACATAGAGGTGATCTACATTTTCTTCCATACAGAGCTTCAAATAGAGCTAACCCAGTACTAGAATAATAACTATTATTGTATGAAAATTCTATTAATGGTAAGTGACTGTCCCAATTTCCGCCAAAATATATAGCACAAGCCCTTAACATATCTTCTAGGGTTTGTATTGTTCTTTCACTCTGTCCATCAGTCTGTGGATGATAGGCTGTACTTAAATTTACTTGGGTTCCTAAGGCTTTTTTTAAAGTTTGCCAGAACCTAGAAGTAAATCTACTATCTCTATCTGATATAATGGATACAGGTATTCCATGTCTGGACACAACTTCTTTTATGTAAATTCTTGCTAATCTCTCAATCTTATAATCTTCTCGTATAGGTAAGAAATGAGCCGACTTAGTTAGTCTATCTACCATAACCCAAACTGTATCGTATCTATTCCTGGTTCTTGGCAACTTAGTTATAAAGTCCATAGTGATTTGATTCCATTTCCATTCTGGAATCTCTGGCTGCTGCAGGTATCTGAAGGTTTTTGATATTCAGCTTTTATTCTTGAACAGACATCACATTGTTCTACAAATTCTCCAACTGATCTTTCATACCTGGCCACCAGTATTGGCTTTTCAAGTCTTTGTACATTTTATTATTTCCTGGATGCACAGAGTATCTTGACTTATGAGTTTCTTGCAGTACCGTTGTTCTAATCATGTTGTTGTCAGGCATCCAGATTCTTCCTTTGAACTTCAGAATTCCATCTGCTTCTTCTTTCATGTCTTTTATTTGCCTTTTTAGTTTTAACATATTTTTTTGTTGAGCTTCCCGGATTTGACTTAACAGATCTGAATGTAGTTCCATTTTCATAGCACGTACCCGTACAGGTTTTGTTCTTTCTTTCCTACTTAAAGCATCAGCAACTACATTTGCCTTACCGGGGTGATACTTAATTGTCATAATCACTTAGTAATTCTACCCATCTTGTCTGTCTCATATTTAACATTTTCTGGTCAAAGATGTGTTGTAAACTTTTGTGATCAGTATATATTATACACTTAGTCCCATATAAGTAATGTCTCCAAATTTTCAGTGTAAATATTACAGCTCCTAATTCTAGATCATGGGTGGTGTATTCTTTTCATTACCTCTAAGTTGTCTGGATGCATATGCAATCACCTTATCTTTTTGCATTAAAACACATCCAAAGCCTTGACGAGATGCATCACAATACACTATGAAATTATCTGTTTCTTCTCGTAAAGCTAATATGGGTGCACTACATAACTTACTTTTGAGGAGTTCAAATGCTTCATTTTGTTTTTCTCCCCATACATACTTTCTATCTTTTTGGGTCAATTCTGTCAACGGTTGAGCTATCCTTGAGAAGTTTTCTATAAATCTTCTGTAATATCCTGCTAAACCTAAGAATTGTCGTATTTCAGTTGGGGTTTTTGGAATTTCCCATTTCTTAACTGCCTCGATCTTTGCTGGATCAACCTGAATCCCGTTCTGGTTGACTATATGCCCGAGGAATTGTACTTCTCTTTTCCAAAATTCACATTTTGAGAATTTTGCATATAACTTTTCTTTTTGTAACAATTCCAAAGTTAACCTCAGGTGTTGTTCGTGATCTTCCTTATTCTTAGAATGAATTAAAATGTCATCTATGAAGACTATAACAAATTTATCTAAATAAGGTTTACACACTCTATTCATTAGATCCATAAATACTGCTAGAGCATTGGTTAAACCAAACGGCATTATGATGAATTCATAATGTCCATACCTAGTTCTAAATGCAGTCTTAGAAATATCGTCTTCCTGTACTCTTAATTGATGATATCCAGATCTTAAATCTATTTTCGAGAAATAATTAGATCCCTGTAATTGGTCAAACAAATCATCAATTCTAGGGAGAGGATACCTATTCTTTATGGTAACCTTATTGAGTTCCTTATAATCAATACACATTCTAAAAGTTCCATCTTTCTTTTTAAGAAACAGAACTGGTGCTCCCCAAGGCGATACACTAGGACGTATAAATCCTTTATCTAATAATTCCTTTAACTGAGTCATGAGTTCTTTCATTTCGGTTGG
The DNA here is from genome assembly GCA_024085815.1 of Flaveria linearis. Lineage (NCBI taxonomy): Eukaryota > Viridiplantae > Streptophyta > Magnoliopsida > Asterales > Asteraceae > Flaveria > Flaveria linearis. The sequence continues at coordinate 9,203,211 of CM044013.1, forward strand.
TGCTAAACGATAGGGTGCTTTGGCAATAGGGGTTGTTCCTGGTATTAATTCTATTTTAAATTCTACCTGACGAGGGGGTGGTAATCTAGGTAATTCATCAGGAAAACATCAGAATATTCATTTATAACAGGAACATTTTTCAAATTTCCCTGATCAAGTTTTGTATCAACTATGTGAGCCAACAAAGCTAAACATTTCTTAGTGAGGCATTTTTGTGCTTTTTCACAAGAAATCAATTTCACAATATTATTTGATCTATCACCATATATGCAGAGGGTTTTGTCTTCCTTAATCAAAGGAATTCTTATCATTTTCTTATCACAAATGATTTCAGCATGATTTTTACTCAACCAATCCATTCCTACTACGATATCAAATCCTCCTAATTTAATAGGTATTAGATTTATATCAAAACAATATTCATCCAAATTCAAAATGCAGTTAGGAATGATTTCATCAGCTTCTATTACTTTACCGTCAGCTAATTCTATCACATAGTTGTCACTTAATTTTTCAGAACTAAGTGATGGTCTAAAAATATGTGAAACAAAACTATGAGTTGCTCATGTATCAAATAATACTTTAGCGTACTGGTTATTGATAAGGAACGTACCCGTGACTACTTCTGGTTCATGACGAGCTTCATCAGCTTGCATCACGAAAGCCCTTCCACGGGGTTGTTTGGATTAGCTGGAGCCTTGCCTTTACGTTGTGGACACTCATTACAAAATGATTTTCACTTCCACACTGAAAGCAGACTGTTTTTTGGGTTGGTATGATTTTTGCAGTCTCGAGAAATGTGACCCCTTTTTTTGCAGTTATAACAAACCACTGTAATACAGTTCCCTGTATGATATCTCTGGTAGATATTACACTGTGGTTGTTTATCCACTTTCTTCCCCTGAGCTGTTCCCAAGAAATTTCTTGGTGGAGGTCAGATTACTCTTTTCTGGGAGCTTTCTCCAAATCTTATTTTAGAGTGGTTTTCAGTCCACTTCCTTTTCTCTCCTACCTGTGAGTGACTTAATGATCCATTTCTGATCATCTCACCTATCAGACTTCCTGATAGGATTACTGCTTCTTGGAAGGTTTTGGTTCTTGCAGATTTCACCAATCATCTTATTTGTGGCACTAATCCCCAAATATACCTTCCTATTCTTTTTGATTCTGGGGTTATCAGATGTAGTACTGACCTGGATAATTCATTATACATATCAGTATATTCCTGGTGTGCAACTCCTTTCATTTCTAGTGCTAAGAATTCAGCCTCTAATTTCTCTATTTCATTATATGGGCAGTATTGCTCTATTACTAGATTTCTAAATTCTTCCCAGCTCATCCTATTCATAACATTCCTACCCCTAGTGTGTATCTCCATTTTCCACCAGGATTGTGCTTCTCCCTTCAGGGAATGCGAAGCAAATAGTGTCTTGAGGTTTTCAGCACAGTTACTGATTTCTAAGACTCCTTCCATTTCGTCTAGCCATCTTAAAGCTTGTACAGCTCCACCTTTTCCATCAAATTCCCGGGGTCTGCAGGACATAAAGGTTTTGTAAGAACATCCCTTTAAGATTCCATTTAGAATTTCCTCTTCCTGTCGTTCTTCCATATTTATATTTTCAGGCCCTGCTGGTGGGTGTGAGGTAGTTCCAAAGTTTAGATTTTGTTGGAGTTGGGTTATTAAGGTGGGTAGGGTAGCTTCTATTTACTGGGCCACTATCTGAGAAATCCTATCATTTTCACTTGTATCAATGTTTACGGGTGTTTCTTCTCCAAGTCTGGTTCTAGGTCGTCCCACTCGAGCTGTTCTTCGGACAGGTTGAGTGTTTCTTTTTGGCGGCATGATTCACTATAGTGAATTTCAAAATTAGTATCACAAATAAATATCTTAACACAAAAATCATTTAACACCAATCAAATAAACATGTTGTCACAAAAGTACATATATCAATTAAGCTCTTATTTCTTTTATTCTAGAGGGTGAGACTATAATCTTTTAGTTTCTGCGAATCCATTTCCATATCCTGGTGAAGATACTTTTCTTGTGTGTCCTGAGCTTTTTGATGTCCTTCTGGATTTTCCAGATTCCTAGCTGTATTTTCTTAAGTTTTCTAAGAGTTTGTCGAGCTGTCTTCACCTGATCCATCTCTTGTCTTTTAGTAACCTTTCTTTCACCTTCGGGAGAATCAGAAGGTTGTATTTCCACATTCTCAGCTGGCTTAGCTCTAAACCTGTTTCCACGTTGTGTCTTTTTCCTTGGAGTCTTAATCGTATATCCTCCCACGTGTACTGGTGCACGTCTAACATAAAATTTTGATTTATTCTCCATATCTGTTGGAGGAACATCCATAGCCTGTTGAGGTTCTGGTTCAGGTGTTATTTCCTTAGAATTGCTATGGTCTGGATATTCGGAAGGATTGATCTTGTAGTGGTAACTATTTGAATTCATAACTACATAGATTTCTTAATAATATTTCACAAAATGGTTAGTCAAATAATTATTAAAACTTTGTTAGAGTCTTAATCATAAAATCATAATATTTTACATATCACATAATTCACATAAAATCATAGAAAAATTCTAAGTATATTTTGAGCTTATGGTTATAGTCTAGTTATTTTCTTAAAAATAACTAATTCCTTATAACCAATGGCTCTGGTACCAACCTGTAACATCCCGGTGGAAGCGTGAAAGTTACGGTTGGGGTGTGACTTGCTTTATCAGAGTACATTAATTATAGTGACGTAAACACAATAACTATACATACATAAAAACACAACATAAGACATGCTTTTATTTATAAGGTTTGGAATTACATCATATACATAGTTTTCAAAATTTGATGTAATTTTTCTACAGCTAACTACAGCATGTCTCAAGAACCAATGAAAGTGTGCGTCAACGTACACATTACCGTCAACGATGTTAACGGTTAACGTGACGCATACTCTCCCTACCACTTCGCCCCAGCCATTATGCACTTCAAAACTAAAGTCAAAAGAGTTACTCATTGTTTCCTGAAAAAGCATACTTAAACCAGTCAACAAAAAGTTGGTGAGAACATAGGTTTATATCCAAGCAAATATTTTGTTGATGCACCAATTACAACCAAACCTGCTCACAACATAATCATACTGTCACGAAATAATTCACAAAATCAGATAATATTACATCTCAACCCTCATTCGGTTAGGTGCAGGAAAATAGCAGCAATACTCATCCTGTTGGTGCACATATTCTCCTAAGTAGCGCTACTAATATTATCGGACGGTTACTCATTCGAATTAATGGTTGTATCACAAATGACAGTAAGTATCAAAATATTTTCAAAATAATACATCAACCCAAGTAGTATGCTTTTCCCCCAAAAAACTTTACGAATACCAAATGGTAAAAAATAGGGCTATGAACTCACTGTGTCTCCAAACTTGAACATATAAAATAGTTCACAGTATCAGACATAATTTTTTTTAAAATTTTTAGAACCTCAGATGTAAGTATCTTTTGGAAGTTCAGCTATAAGGTAATCCAGAAATGTTATCACAAAATTTTCAACAAATAATTTATTATACATAATTACTTAAAAATTAGTCCAAAGTCTGCATAAATTATCAAAATCACCTACGGTTATTCAAAAATCACCAAAAATTTACAGAATGTTATTTCCATAGTTAGTAATATCTCATAAATTTTATAACATCTAACTCCAACAGATTGTTCTCTGCAATTTTTATAATGTTCCTATAATTGATTAAAAATAGCTTCTGTAATTAATAAATACTCAAAATTTTACAGACAGTTTCCTATATAAACTAGAATCATCATAAAATATATCAAGGTCTAACCCGTAGCAGATCAGATTCTGTAATGTTTACAATAATCTTAATATTTAGAAAAAATAGTTATTTAACTCCAAAAATTATGAAATTTATATATTATGTAGATTCAGATTTAATATCACATCCAGTTTTTCTCAGAATTTATTATATACTTTAGGTATTTATTATGATTTTTATACTGCAGAATACATAAAATTCGTATCTTAATTATAACAAGGAAATAAATTCTGAACTAATTCCAGGGATTTTTATATTTCAATAGGGTCATTCTGTGAGTTTATGAGAATTTTCTCGGATCTATTTCTATTTTTGAGTATTTTCTCTATTTTCATTATTTAAAATAATTTGTATAAATTATTTCACTTATCATATTTTTGCCAAAATTTCCAGAGTAATATTTTAGTATATAAATAAGGATTTTTCAATGTTTATTCCCACAATTGCATTTGTTTACTATTTTACTAGATTTTTCTTAATAATTTCAAGATTTAATTTCTATAAATCAACATATTTATTTTATCACAAGTTTTCTGAATTTTTGGTAGCTTATTACTTGTGATTAAGGAACTTAAAATAAATTCAAAGTTGGTTTTGGTGTTTTAATACCAAAACTTAATTATATATGTGTTTTATAACACATATGTAACAAAATTTAAAAAGAAACTAGTGAACTACACCTTTTTGAGTGTGTTGGCTACCTTAAACCGAGAAGGAGGCTGTGAGAGTGGTGAGGGTTGTTGGTAGTGATACGGTTGGTATGGTGGTGTGGTTGTTGTTTAGTTGTTGTTGGTTGTTGTTGGTTGTTGTTGGTTGGCGATGGTGGTGTGGTTGGTAAAATGAAAGCCGAGAGTGAGAGGGAGAGAGGTGATAATGATCGTGGCTGATGGTGGTGTAGAAGATGGTGTTAAAAGTGGTGATGGTTATGGTTACGGGTGGTGATGTTTAAAGATGGTGATAGTGGTTGTTGGTTGTTTGGGTGTGAGCCGAGAGAGGGTGGAGTGAAGGTGGTGGTGTTCGAGGGTTGTGATTTGAAGGTGGTGATGTTTCAAAGAAATCCCGAGAGAAAAGAACAAGGGTGGTGTTTGCGGTGGATTTTTGTTTTAAAGTAATTGATTGTATGGAGGTTGCAAGGACCCTTCGATCGATTGCTTGCATATATAGGGAATTTAATATAGTTTTTAGGTCCATAGGGTGGTGACTAAGCTAGTATAGCTTTGGTTAGTTGGCTATAAGTAACTTAGGTAGCAATTGGTGTGTTGCTTGGTGTTTTGAAGGTGGCCGAGGATCTCCAAGGGTTTGCCACATCCATGAATCAATGATGGTAGGTAGATGACTAGTGAGCTAGGAACACAAGGTGTCCATTTGAAAAAAAAAGTCAATGGCTATGGTTGTTAATGCACATGGGCCGAGAGTGGTGGTTCTGAAGAGCTAACCGAGTGGTTTTTGGGAGGGTGGTGGTTTCGGGTGGTGGTTTAGAATGGCTATTAACCGAGGGTTTGGGTGGTTTGGGTGTTAGTTTTAGGTTTAGAGTTTTGGTTTAGTTATATTTGTTGTAGTTTTAATATGTATATATATATACATATATATAGATTTATTCATAGATGTATGCATAAGTGGGCTTTATATAAATAGATTATACGTATATATATACATGCAAAACATATATATGTATTTATAATATACTACACGTACAAATAAGTAAACATATATGTACATGCTAAACGTACATGTATACAAGCATACAATAATTTTCCATGTATATATACATGCATGCACACTTAAATTTTCATATACATATATGCAGGTAAACATGCATATGTAAAGTTTGGTGTATATACATGTATATGAAATTTTCTGATATATATATGCACATATGCATACGTAAAGTTTTAATATATATGCATGCATGCAAACATGCATACGTACACTCCATAATTATATACATACTAAACATAATATAATCGTGATTGTAACGTAAATATAATCGTAATATTATAATAAAAGTTTTAGGGTTGTCACACTACGCCTAAGACTTCGACTGAGGTACGACAGTTTCTTGGGTTGACTGGCTATTATCGGCGATTCATCGAAGGGTTTTTAAAGATTGCTCAACCTCTCACCGCGTTATCTCAAAAAGGCACTACGTACAATTGGGGTGACAAACAAGAATCCGCATTTCAAGTTCTGAAGCAGAAACTCTGTACGGCACCGATTCTATCCCTGCCTGAGGGAACAGACGATTTTGTAGTTTACTGTGATGCTTCTATTCAAGGTCTCGGTTGTGTGCTAATGCAACGCGAGAAGGTGATTGCTTATGCTTCCCATCAATTGAAAGTTCACGAGAAAAACTACACGACACATGACTTAGAGTTGGGAGCCGTTGTGTTTGCACTCAAGATATGGAGACACTACTTGTACGGTACCAAGTGCACCATTTACACCGATCACAAGAGTCTCCAGCTCATCTTTGAACAGAAGGAGCTGAACATGAGACAACGTCGTTGGGTCAAGTTGTTGAACGACTACGATTGTGCGATCAAGTATCATCCGAGCAAGGCTAATGTAGTAGCAGATGCCTTAAGTCGAAAGGAGACACCTAAGCCGAAGCGAGTTCGAGCATTGCAACTCACCATTCGCACTGGATTACCCGATCAAATACGTAATGCTCAACTTGAAGCTTTGAAACACGAGAACCTGAAAGCCGAATCACTACGAGGCATGGAGAAACAATTAGAGGTCAAACCTGACGGAATTTGTTACTTCATGGAACGAATATGGGTTCCTTTGTATGGAGAATTACGAGAGCTGGTAATGGATGAAGCTCACAAGTCACGATATTCTATTCATCCGGGTTCAGATAAGATGTATCAGGATTTGAAGACCCTATACCGGTGGCCAAACATGAAAGCTGATATTGCCACTTATGTAAACAGATGTTTAACCTGTTCTAAGGTTAAGGTGGAATATCAAAGGCCATCCTGTTTGCTCCAACAGCCGGAAATTCCAGTATGGAAGTGGGAACAGATATCAATGGATTTCATCATAAAACTGCCTAGGACTCCCAGCGGATGCGATACCATTTGGGTGATCGTGGATCGCTTGACGAAATCCGCATATTTCCTGGCAATCCGGGAGACTGACCGAATGGAGAAGTTGACTCGTATCTACCTAAGGGAAATAGTCTCTCGGCACGGTGTGCCAATTTCCATTATCTCTTATCGTGACGCTCGATTCACTTCACACTTCTGACAATCTTTACAACGATTATTGGGAACGCGGTTAGATATGAGCACTGCATATCATCCTCAGACTGACGGCCAGAGTAAGCGTACGATCCAGACTTTGGAAGACATGTTACGCGCTTGCGTGATTGATTTTGGCAGCAGTTAGGAAACTCACTTACCGTTAGTTGAGTTTTCTTACAATAATAGCTATCACACATCGATCAAAGCTGCTCCGTTTGAGGCACTGTATATGCGTAAGTGCCGATCACCTATTTGTTGGGCGGAAGTTGGAGAAAGTCAACTTACCGGTCCTGAACTCGTGCACGAGACAACTGAGATGATCGTGCAGATCCGTAACCGTATGGCAGCAGCACGTGACCGACATAAGAGTTACGCTAATAAGCGTCGCCGACCATTGGAATTTCAAATAGGTGACAAAGTGCTTTTGAAAGTGTCACCTTGGAAGGGCGTGATTCATTTCGGGAAACGTGGAAAACTAGACCCTAGATACGTGGGAACGTTTGAGATTGTCAAACGGGTCGGCCCTGTAGCCTATCAGTTGAACCTACCCGAAGAACTTAGTGGAGTACACAATGTGTTCCACGTTTCGAACCTGAGAAAATGCCTTGCAGATGAGACTCTCATCGTTCCGTTAGAAGAGATACACGTGGATGAACAACTGCTTTCGTTGAAAAACCAGTGGAGAACATGGATCGAGAAGTCAAAACCCTAAAGCGCAGCAAGATCCCCATTGTGCGCGTTAGATGGAACTCAAAGCGTGGACCAAAGTTTACCTGGGAACGCGAGGATCAAATGAAGAAGAAGTACCCACAACTGTTCAACGATCAGACACCTACTTCTTAAGGTATTCATTCTTGAGATACCTTTTCCTTTAATTTCGAGACGAAATTCCCTTCAATAAGGGGATGATGTCACAACTCTGTCAAACATGTCAAACACGTTACGAACCACCAACCCTAACCGAATCTCACACATTTGACTGAACCCTAACTGAACCTCATGCGTTTAACCGAGCGTAACATTCTAATTTGCGGGACGAAAATTCATTCAACAAGGGGATGATGGGACACCCCGAATTTTTCAAGTTAATTTTTCAATACTTTAGCAAATCAAATTTTATTATTATTACTAGGAAATAATGAGTATCATTATAATAATTATTAAAATTGTTAGTAATAACTAAGTGCACTAATTACACACTAGGCTAAATTAGGAGGGCTAAAATTGTAAATACCAATGTGAATGGAAATTATAAAAACCGTGAGTCTCCTCTCCTTCGGCCACTTCCCCTCCGTAACCCTAAAATCCCCTCAAACCGTCTGCCGTCGACCCTTCCTTGCGCAAAACCTTCTCCAGCAGCTTTGCTTTCACGGTCACTTGTCCCGGTAGTCCTTCCGACAGCCCTCGTATTCGTGTGACGTTCCCCCGGTGACGGTTTTCCCCGTGATTGAACGACAACGCAATCAAGCATCTCCCTCTCCGTTCTCTGTTGCGAGCACCCGACGACAATAAACGGTGATCGAAACAACCCGTATCTCATTCGGTATGTTCCTCGACCCTTTACTCGGGTTCGTATGGTTACGGTTTCGGGTTGCGAATGGTATGTCGTGGTCGGTTAGGTGCTTGGGTATGCATGTTTTGTGTCCATGCGTGGTGCTATGATGTATGTATATAGGCGTATCATGTGTACGGATGGGTCCTATATGAAAGCATGCTCTACTATGAATGTTTCTGCATATATATACACACACACATGCGCCTAGGCAATGTGTGTTCTTTCTGTTGCAAGCATGTACCCTTGTGGGTAAGATTTCATGTGATTAATATGTGTTCTTTATGACAATATGAATGATTATGTATGCTTCTGCGATTAAAGTGGTGTTGAACTCGGTTTACACCGTGAATGTGTATATATATATGCATGCGATTGTATATACATATGTGTGTGGGTGTATTTTGTGTGTGAATTAGTGTGTGTGGTTCTTTTTCCTTTCTGTTAATGAATGCATAATTGTGTGGGTATGCATTATACATGTGTGATTGTTGTGTATCCAGTTGTAATGGATGTATGTATGCAAGGATTGGGTTAGACGCATGGTGAGAGTTTGTTGGTGCATAGTGCTTGTGTTTGAGTTTAGGCGCATGAGGTTGGTAAGGGGGTGTTTCATGTGGATGTTTGAATGTATGTATAGGGATTTGTAAGTGTTCTATGCATGGGGATTTATTAGTGTGTGTTGACCGTGAGTATGCATGTATGGGTATGTGTTGTTTAAGGCGCATGGGAGGGGGATTGGGTCATGTTAGGCGCATGAGGTGGATAATGCATGGAAAGTCTTAGGTGGCCGCAAGGTGAGGGGAGAGTATGTCAATGTATGTATGTGATTCCGTATGTATGCATATGTTTCTATAAGGTGTTCATATATAAATGTGTGTAGGTCATGATTGTGTAAATTATGTGGATGTGTATATATCTTTACGGTATATATATTGTATAGGTATGAATGCATGGATAAAGATTGGGTGCTTTGCCCTGGGGTGAATGTCACATGTGGGTGTGTGCATAATATATATGTGTAGTGACTTATATATTAGAGCATGTATATATATATGTTTGTGTTATGTATATAATACATGCAAAAGAATATGATACCAAGCATATGTATATAGAGTGCGAACAACGCAAAGACATTTTGTATGGGTGTCCAAGATTATGAAAAATATGTGGGTTATATATATATATATGAGTCGTATAATTAAATTATATAAAGAGCCCTTTTTCACGTGATAATTAGGTCTTATAGACTGAATATGACTTAGGATTTGTTTATGCATGTGAACGTGGGTATTGTTAGTCTGTATCGATAACCGACACCGAACTGATTCGTGAGACGCGAAACCGTATAGTCCTAATATTTATAATTAATAAGTTATATTAATTATATATAAACTGAATGAAACACAGGTTAAACGGGACCCTATTCTTTGTGCTATCGTTTATTCGTTGCTGAGCATTTAAGGTGAGTTTTCACGGCCCCATTTTATATTCTTTCCTTTTCGGGGGAGAAAACATGCAAACACTATTTTGTTATGGTTGCCAGTATTATTGATATCGCCTGTTATGTTAGTGGAAACACATTTGAAAGTCCTACAGTAGTAAACCGTTAGTAATGGGATTAGCGAGGTAATTCTGAGTAGTACTACTGGGTTTGACAAACCCCTCCCGGGCTAGTCGCGCTAGCTTGATTGGAGGTCAAACGGGTGCGTAATTGACCTAACGATTGCCACGTGGTGGAAAGGCACTAAACACACAGTCAGCTTCGGTTTGAAACACTAAGTAACTTGTTTATAGGCTAGCTACCTATCGACATGCTTTATATACTAAACCATATGAAACGCTTTCTGACACATTACTTGTTGATTAAACCTGTGGACTCACCAACTTTATGTTGACACACTTTAGCATGTTTTCTCAGGTCATAGGAACGCACAATGTTAAGAACTCAGCTAGGATGCATTCATGGCATACATCACAACTCAACTGTTTTTTAGTAAAACTTTACTGACTTTTATGGTTTAAACGCATGTTGATACAATTTACTATTGATTTATGTTTTCGAAACGTTTCCGCAAGTTTGAAACACTTATGGTTGATTTAAAAGTCTAATTACTTAATGTAATGTTTTGTAATTACTGTGTCTGGTGTAACTGGTGCTATCAGAGATCCTGGTATGTCACACGCCTGACCATAAAACCTCGTTAGCGGATTTTGAGGGTGTGACAATCTGCACCCTATAACTTTTTTTAGTGGTATACGTATGCGAAATTTTAAGCGCCCCTTAAAGTTATGTAATCGTCCCACTTACACCCTCGATGAATTTTTTTGGGTCCACCATTGGGTCAACACATAGGCACCCTCTATGTGTTCCATGGCATTCCCTTTGGTGTCTCTACGTGGGTTGAGTATACCGTCCAGCCTAACAGGGTGGTTCATGTGGCTCATCATGGTGATATAATTGTAAAGAATTTGATGGTGATATAATTATAATTCTATTTAAAATTTAAGACATCTAATATAATTTTTAAGCAAAATACAAGTGTTTTATACAGTAGCTCATAATCTATATGTATACTATTATATAAAATATTTGATGATGACACAATCGTTACTTAATTCAAAGTACAAGACATTTAATATAAGTTTTTAAGAGCGAAGTGCAAATGCTTTATAATTTTTTTTCTAAATTGACACATTAGGTAATGCAAATGAGATTAATAATTGATAGATTGAAACTAGAAAACCTTCATTCCTGCACTTTAGTAAAGATTTCTTTCTTTTTTAGTTATTTTACAACACAACTCATTAATTTTGATATTGTTACCATTTACGCATTTATTTTCTCCTTAGTTTTGAGGATTCACTTTTTATAGTATTTTTTCTATTATACCTTTTCTATGAGCGTTTTACACGTGAATTTTTCAGGTGACTAATACTAGCTAACGTATAAATCGTCAAAACTAAGTCTTATAACTTTTACAACCCCTGTCGAAAAACGCGGGTCACTCCCACTAGTCTATATCTATATCTATCTATATCTATATTATATATAAAGCATTTTGAGACGGACATATTGGTAATTTTGCTTAAAATGTAAGACACTTAAAATAAATTTTTAAACATGAAGTGCAAATATTCTATGCAACAATTCCTAATTTGCCCATATTTAATAAACTTCTTTTAACTAATACATAATTTAATACATATTAGATTATTTAATTCAATTCACTAAATATTATCTTATTTATAATATTTTAAATTAATATATAAAATTTACATGTGTATATACCTTATAACTAAATACAAATTTAATCATTCTGTATTATCTTATTTATAATATTTTAAATTAATATCTAATTTTATATACGTTATAACTAGATAGAAATTTAATTAAGTATTATCTTATTTAAATACTTAATTATATAACCACTAAATATTTAAATAATAATAATTATGATGATGATGATGATGATACGACGACGACGACGACGACGACGACACGACGACGAGGTACGACTGTCACACCCTCGCTTAGAGCGGAAACACGAGGATGCGACGGACGGGATCGTCATAACACTTGGTATAAATACAGAGATATAATACATGCAAACTTCTCGTGTCATGACGTCTCCCGACACAATGGTGACTTGTGTCGTGGTTAGTCAGTTCCACGACTATCATAGTCTTATTGATTCTAAATCCAAAATACACATAGTTCACAAATAAATACAAATGATATACATTACAAATGCAAAACTAATGAAATCCTGAGGGTCTCTGCTAAGGCATCAGCACTAGCTATCCTCTTTGATTATGTTCACCTGAAAAGATATGCTCAAAAATGTCAACACATAATGTTGGTGAGTTTAGCAGGTTTAAATTGAAAACATATAATTGATGCTGTATAGATTATGATGTGGAATCAAACTGTAAGCACAAACCACATAACATGTGTTTAAGACAACCAAACCCTATGACGTTATGCATATAAATTCGACGGAATATATTCACCCTTGGCCGGATTGCTGGCAGCTGTGTTGGTAACTCGCAAGTTAACCAATCGTCGAAGGAAGGGGGTGTCAACCCAGTAGTACTACCAATACCTATCCGTTGGTTCCTAACCCGGAATTAATGGTTGTAAGAATAACACCATGTATGCATGCAAAACAGTATCACATTGATTCCAAGTATGAAAACAGAATATACAGTGTACAGCATTGAAAACTGGTGAGCATACTTTTCCCCCAATTTGATTGAAAACATTGAAAACTTGTATAAGCATAAAAAGGGGTCACGAAACTCACCTTGGATTGATGTAATGCACAAAGACTTCACAGAATAAGGCAATGCACGTTCAAACACGATCCATACCTATTATTGATTGTGACTAAGCCTTTAAAACGTATTCAATGCGAATGGATATATTTGGTTGAATTCGGGTTGGTTTGGTTTGACACATACGATTAGATATATATTTATGAGTTTGATTACAACTTGTGATTTATACATTAGATTTAATTAATTAAGGTATATTTTATAACTTATAGTCATTTCTGAAAATAATTCATGAAATTATATGATGTATAATTCCTATAGTTTTCATAGTTATAATTACCCACGATTGGTGTTTATTTTTATAAAAAAATGATTATTTATAATATTTATAAATAATATTTTATAAAGATTTTTAAGGTTTTAAACAAAATAAATTTTCAGAAAATATTTATGAAATCTTTTAAACAAGGAATGTTTATAAAAATTATTTTTATAATTTTTAAGAATTTTATATATTTTATTGAGGCTTAAAAGGTTTTTAAAATAAAATGCAGAGGCTCGGTTTGAACCCGGGACCTCTAACTCACCAACCCACACACATACCACTGAACCAAAGGCCTTAGCCGCAACAGAACTCGGTTTTATTACTTTTAAACATGAATTCCCGGTTTCCCCCAAATCCGTATAAACCCTAGAATGAATTCGATCAAATTGAACTCGAATTCGATATTATTAACAGTTAAATCATGGGGGTTTTGATCCCCATGTGTAAACGAGTAGAATGATGTGTTCAATTACCTGTTTGAGTTGAGATAATGCTTAGAACACTCGAAGAACAGCCGCAGTATAACTCGTATTTGAATGTGGATCAAAACGTGATAAAATCAAATTAATTGTATGGAAAGCTTCGAATGATGATAATAATCGAAAGCCCGATGCTATTTTGGGTTTAGAATGCTCGGAGAGTGGCAGTTGATTGAGTTGCAGGTCGCGACATAGGGAAGAGGTTGAATTCGATGTTTTTTTGTGTGTTTCAGGTACGAGTTCAAGTTGTATTCGATTGTAAAAAATGTATATTAAAATGTTCATGTTGACTTAATCTGATTAAAGTGGTGTTTTTAGTGGGTGTTCTAGCCGTTGAACGGCCGAAAAATAAAGTGAAAAGTTGATACCCGTTAATTCACTGTTTTAACGCGTTTTAAGGTTGCTTCGAGTTCGAATCTCAACCACGAAGTGATTATAACCGGTTTTGTAGTTTAAAATGGGGTAATTTTGAAGTTTGGACCTCGCCGAAAATTTGCCGGATTTCGGCCGGAGCCGGCGTCGGAAAATCGGGGTAGGCGGGTTGGGTTTTAAAATTTTTCAGATTTGGTCCCTGTGGTTTGGTTTGTTGTTATTTTATGCTATTAACTTCTTTTGAAGTTTCTGGAATTACAAAACACCCCCTATATTATAAACTAAATTTTATACATTTGTTTTTTTTATAAATCATTGTTATCATCATTATTATTATTATTATTATTATATATTATTATTATTATTATTATTATTATTATTATTGTTATTATTATTATTATTATTATTATTTTATTTTTATCACTATGATTATTATTATTATTATTGTTATTATGATTATTATTATTATTATAGTTTTTTTTTGTAATTATTGGAACGTATTGAACTTAATTGTTTATAAAAGTACGGGATGTTACAGTCTCCCCTGTTTTAGGAAATTTCGTCCCGAAATTTTAATCGCAAGGAGCCTGAAATGAAAAGATGAGGATACTGAGATTTTATTTGGTTCTCACGTTCCCAGGTGAACTTTGGGCCACGTTTAGATTCCCAGCGGACTTTGACAATAGGTATCCGGCTTTGTTTCATTTGTATATAATCTTTTACAAGATTCTTGACATAATGTATGCCAATTCGAACTCTTCCAGAGAATCGCGAGATTCTCTTTGAGGTTGGCATATGGAATGTTAGAACACGATGACGAGTTACCATGGTATGTTAGACTTATAATTATAACTTCCAGAACATAATCTCGTGACAAGGTGAAGTCTAGAAATCATTGAAAGACCAGCAATGATAAGAGGGGTTATCCGTTGGAATTTAAAAATCCCAAACGTCACCATCTGAAACGACCTTAACGCATATCTTGCGAATATGTATTTCTACCTTGACCAACCATCGGTCTAAGAATAATACGATATACGAAGATCTTGGAATGAGTTCACAATGATGGTTAAGAATATTGTTAAAACAGAAAATGAATCAATCATTCAGAATAACGATTGATGTTTTAACGTCATACCACAGTATACGAATATTTGAAATGGATGCAGGTTAATTTCTCGACATTGTGAGATAATGGGTTTGCTATTACATAAAGATTACCCTGAACCTTTCCTTGGTGGGTAAACTTGATAGCATTGCTGATCAAGTGGGTGAGAATTTGTCTAATCCGTAAAACATCGCCAATAACCTCCACTGGGACATCACCTCTTCTTGGCCTAAATTTTGTGGCCTCCAACCTCAGAACTCCTGACTCAACTTTGGAAAAGTCGAGGATGTCACTAATAAGTTGAAGGACTAGATCACCAGAAGACAACATGACACTCAAAAGTTGTTTCTGATCTTTATCAAGTTTTGTTGTTGATAGAATTTCTGCTATGCTAACGACCCCTGATAATGGAGATCTGATCTCGTGTGACATGGTTGCTAGCATTTATTTTGCTCTCATCGTTTCCTCTGCAATATGAATAGTCTTATTAAGTTCTGTCTCTTTGGCCTTCTGCACAGCTATTTCTTCCCTTAGTTTTGCCATCTTTTCTCTCTTTTTCACCTGATCAGTGATTTCCATGCCCATGTAATTAACACCAATTTTCTCCCCATCTTTGCTGAACACGGGTTCAACATATATTAAGAATGTTTTCGCTCCAAATAACTCAGTCTCAAAAGTAATTCCTCTCTTTGCTGGTAACTCTCTCCAGAACTTCTCTTTTAAAGTATTGTTGTTCCAATCCAAGATAGAATTTTAATGATCTTCAAGGTTAAGGATTCAAAAGTGGTTCAAGGAGTGAAGCGAATAATAGGAAAGGTATTTGTAAACATGTTTTGCAAGGTAGCAATATCTAAGTAAGTTTACATACGCAGTTCAACAAACCATGAGTTCAGCTGAGAACATTTATATGACTAGAAAGTCATGTTCATGAGTTGATAATATCTTCAGCAGAGGGATTGTTTAGGAAGGCTATTATCGCACAATCACGTTTTGATGATAAATCCAAAATGTAAGGAATAAACGTTTCCATATAGCTAGGTCAAAATACGAGGATAAAGGGTGGGAAATCGATTTAAGAATTTTAAGTGCTCCAAGCTTGGAATCAAAATCAGCTTAATACGATCGGGTCTCCTTTCAGGATCATGCTTTGGCTTGATAGATTGAATATCCAACATTGGTTCATCTCTCGTTACTTGATTACAACCATGGTAAGTTGAAGATCAAGAGTTGAGATTAGTCTTCAAGGTATGGAATTCATGCTTATCTTGATAATAACAAGAAAACAATCGAAGGTTGACATTTGTCACCAAAATACAGGTTTCAATCCTATTTGGTGAGATCATGTCGTTTGTGAAGTGTAAATTCCAATGAGAATAATTGAGGTTAATCCTCAAGATAAGGAAGTCACCCTAATCCAGAGGATGAAATTTCACAAAGCAAACAAATAGGAACCATTTATCGAAATAGAGATTCATCAAAGTAAGGGAATCTCCCCTGCTTTGATGAGATGGAATCATTTAGGAGATACGAACGTTCTTGGTCATAGGTTGACCTGCAAACTCTTGCATTTCCCGCGGTGCAAGCCGTATGAAGTTTGACTTAATGACGAAAGGAAAGTTAATATCAACTAAGAATTCAGAAAATTTCAAGTTTCATCAGTGTAACAAAGGAAAAAAATCATGCTTACAAGCTTAAGATCGAAGTTCGAGATAGCAGAATTTGTTATGATGGTGTTCAAATCTTGAATAATTTAAATCAGGAAGACGAAATCAGGGACAAGTATGATCCAACATAACAATGATATGTGAACATTTGATTCACAATCGAAGGGAATACATGGACTTCTTAAGATATGAGGTCAGCCATAACCTTATTGAAGACACGCGTACTCATAGGTGGTAATACGGTTATAATTAGTTTATTCGATTATTGAGGTGAGTGACCACTTAATATAAGATATTCAATTAACAAAGTATCCCAAGGTGTATGAATTACACCTACAGCTTTGCATGTTCTTAGTTATAGGACACATTCTTAGGAGGATTTGAGAACCGTAAATAACGGTTTAAAGTTTTGAAGACCATTCGGTGTTTAGGAAAGTGTCCTCGATGCTTTCGAACCACTATAGTAATCCGGTAGCTCCTTTGGTTCCACTGAACTTAGTGGGGTTGCAAGAACTGAAATGCTTGTAGGTACAAGCACGTGGAGGGTTAGGACAAACAGAGATTTGAGCAGGGTTCGCGCCTTGATTCAGATAAGTTAGGAGAGTTGGTATGACCGCAGCAACCTCACGTGCTACAATAGCAGTAATCTTTTGGCCAGAGTTTCCAGATCGGGATCGGTTTTGACGAGTAGACATTTTGAAATATCATTAAGACATTTTATGAGAATTTAGGAAATATGAGCTATACGACATGAAAACGAAAAATCGGGAATTTGGCATAATAGCAATGAGATGTTCCAAGTGCAATCGTTTGATTTGTAAATCAAAGTGAGTACGTTGACTAACCAAAGTTTTAAGTCAACCACATCTTTGTTAGAAACATGCGTACCTATAAGCAGATACTCATCCCACTCTTCCAACATTGCATGTATTTATTGGTGAGGCACAGACTTTGACGAGATTTTGAAAACCACGGATAACGATTCAAAGTTTATTTTGATAACCATTTGATTTAGGCACACAATGCCTTAGAATATGATTTAAGATTTGTGTGTGCTTTGATAGGAATCAAAGTATAAAATAATCACATATGGTTCCACTCATCAAGTTTCAATAATCCATGCTTTGGTCCATCAAGATCATTATGTAGCCTAGTTTAAGCACATTCTTAATATACCAGTGATGTTTATATATAGGGTTCCCCGCAGCGTTCCCACCACATCCACGATATACTTTGAATAATACTTAAACTAGTTACATAACATCTTAATTTTCCTTAGCATCATTCCAAAGAATAACGTAATACAAGTTTGATGTGAGCTACCGCAACTTATGTATAGGCGGTTTTACTAGTATATAAATGGCTACAGACAACCTATACCTCGGTTCCACACGGGAATTGATGACTGTAGAGAAAACATTTCCAAAGTGTAAATAGTTTAATGTGACGTAGCAAGATCCACAAAGCGTATACGTATAGTTTACAACCAAACCAATCCATGCCTCAGTCAATCGGGATCATCACATAGCCCAGTTTAAACACATTCTGGTATACCAAGGATGCTTATATATAGGGTTCCCCGCAGCGTTCCCACCACATCCGTGGCATACCTAGAACGATGCCTAAACCAGTTACGTGACATCCGTTTATCCTTAGCATTGTCTTAAAGAATAACGTATTGTATGTGTAGAGAGTATCATTACTCCTCTACATTTATGTATTCCACTTTCATTCTAAGCATTATTCAGTAGTTACTGAAACGTT
This sequence comes from Flaveria linearis, assembly GCA_024085815.1. NCBI lineage: Eukaryota > Viridiplantae > Streptophyta > Magnoliopsida > Asterales > Asteraceae > Flaveria > Flaveria linearis. Next base: position 9,221,838 of record CM044013.1, read on the forward strand.
AAGTGGAGAAATGTCTCATAAGGTCAATATTATGATTGGAAATACTATAAAGGCTCTAAATAGGACAGGACTTGAGTAAATGTTAATAATGTTTGATTGCCTTCAACAAAGACTTATAATGTTTGATTGCCTTCAACAAGGACTTACAATGTTTGATTGCCTTCAACAAGGACTTACTAGAATTATGACCCTAGCACCCTAGGGTATAGAATGGAAACATGTGATACTCATGATCGTTACCTCATGGTAAGATTAACCAGACTTCTCATGCATGGTGAATTGCAATTACGTGTGCACCCGTAATGGTAATTTACCTTGCATGATCACCCTTAGCTTCACTTACCCCAAGCTAACATCATAGTATTATTTAGATTCATCAAGCACAAATAATGTATTGTCCTTATGTCCATGAGCCAGTATTCCAATAATAGCATGTAATAGCAAATAAGCACATAAGCACATTATGTCTAATGATAACTGCATATTCGTCACATTTTCAGAATTTCAGTCATAACCATGATAGGGTCGGATTCAATATCAGAGATCGACGCTACGCGTGATCACCGAAGTTCCCTAATAATATGATGTTGTACAAGCGTCTAGTTTGTACTTTTCCTTTTCAGTAGTTTGTACAACAGCTGAAGAGTTTGTTCTTCAGTTGTTATAGTTTCAGTAGTTTGTAAACGACTGGAGAGTTTGTTCTTCAGTCGTTGTACCTTTTCAGTACTTGTAACAATTAGAATACTTAACATTTTTGTAAGAGGATGTCAGCTGTTTGACATCTAGTATCAAAGTATCCCATGGAGAAAAACTAAGAGTATTAATGTCTTTCTCAGGATGTTCAGATAACATGTGTATATGTACAAAGTCAAGTATGTAGGAACATACTTGTATATTATTAGGTATATAGGAATATACCTGTATATTAAGTTCATAGACTTAATATACTTGACCCATTTGCCTTGTAGATTTGTGTATTGACCAAAGTTTATCACTCATCCAAGAAATCCCCAGGTAGCGTAACGGGTCTCGCAATGAGATTTATACGAATACGCTTGCCTTAGCCCGAAGGCCTTTTGCCAGGAAATCCAGAATACAGGTGTCTATGTGTCACACAAATCATGAAGATCATTTAGGTAAAATCAAATGCACACAGTTCCTAGCATGCATTCTATATGAGGGTTCTTAGGTTATAGTCTAGGTCGAATTCTCCATCTAAATCTCTATAACCAAGGCTCTGATACCAATCTGTCACACCCTCGCTTAGAGCGGAAACACGAGGATGCGACGGACGGGATCGTCATAACACTTGGTATAAATACAGAGATATAATACATGCAAACTTCTCGTGTCATGACGTCTCCCGACACAATGGTGACTTGTGTCGTGGTTAGTCAGTTCCACGACTATCATAGTCTTATTGATTCTAAATCCAAAATACACATAGTTCACAAATAAATACAAATGATATACATTACAAATGCAAAACTAATGAAATCCTGAGGGTCTCTGCTAAGGCATCAGCACTAGCTATCCTCTTGATTATGTTCACCTGAAAAGATATGCTCAAAAATGTCAACACATAATGTTGGTGAGTTTCGCAGGTTTAAATTGAAAACATATAATTGATGCTATATAGATTATGATGTGGAATCAAACTGTAAGCACAAACCACATAACATGTGTTTAAGACAACCAAACCCTATGACGTTATGCATATAAATTCGACGGAATATATTCACCCTTGGCCGGATTGCTGGCAGCTGTGTTGGTAACTCGCAAGTTAACCAATCGTCGAAGGGCGGGGGTGTCAACCCAGTAGTACTACCAATACCTATCCGTTGGTTCCTAACCCGGAATTAATGGTTGTAAGAATAACACCATGTATGCATGCAAAACAGTATCACATTGATTCCAAGTATGAAAACAGAATATACAGTGTACAACATTGAAAACTGGTGAGCATACTTTTCCCCAATTTGATTGAAAACATTGAAAACTTGTATAAGCATAAAAAGGGGCCACGAAACTCACCTTGGATTGATGTAATGCACAAAGACTTCACAGAATAAGTGTAACACCCCGAAGTTTGACTTCTCAGCATGTGATGCGACTGAGCTTCAGTCGCCTGGGATTTATGCGATTGAAGTTCAACCGCATGGCTATTCGGCCGATTGGAGCTCAACCGCACGATTGAAGTTCAACCGCCCGAATGAAGTATGAGCCGACTGGAACACGTGCGATCGGGGTCCAATCGCATAGCGTTGATGCGACTGAAGGTCCAGTCGCCCCTGGACCAGGTGCGACTGAGCTGTGGGTATAAAAGGGGAGCAACTCCATTCTCCAACCCAACACCTTCACATTTTCAGTCGGGAAGAGAGCAGAGGGCGACCGAGAACGAAGAAGAAAAGGGGGAAAGTGCTGTCCGAGCTCCGAATCCGTCGAGAAGATAGCCAAAGTCGAAGTTCATCTACTTCTACCTGTAATGTGAGTTCTAGGACCCCTCATTTACATGTTTTTAACTGATTTTGGGGCTGGATCACATATAAACCCTAGTTTTGTAAAAGTGTATAGTGGACCCATTTGATGAAATCTTAGATAATGTGATTATAGTATGATATAGGACTTACACATGCTTGTATGATGTCCTTGTATGAATCCCTGAGCTTTGGGAGGGTCAATTTGGGTTAAAACGGGTTTAAGGTGGGTCTGAGCACTTAGGTTCGCGACTACTGTTCTTGAAGAACTCCAGTCGCTGCCCAGTTAGGGTTATGCGACTGAAGGGCCATTCGGCCGAATGAGTCTCAGTTGTTGCCCAATCGCCCGATTGAGGTTCAATCGCACGATTGAGTCTCAGTCGCACGATAGGCTATGCGGTCGAGGATTTCGGTCGCATAAGCCCAATCGCAGAGTAGTTTCAGTCGCATAGACCCAATCGCATAGTAATACAGACGCCCGACTGAGGATTCAGTCGCATAGAAGCCCAATCGTATGACTCAGTCGCATGGAGGCCATGCGACTGGGGTATGTTCAGTCGCCCGAATAGGGCTGTTGGGAACGAATAAAGAAGTGTATGTGTAATGTATGTATGCTAGGTATGATGTTGCCATGATAGATGGTGAATACTGATGAATTGTAAATATCAATGTTCCTTGATTTGATGCATGCTTATCCCCCATAGTATTACATGTTATTTCTAATAAATGAAATGAAAGTATATGTAAAGCACAGAGAAAGAGTAATAAAGAAAGAGAAAGGAACATTAATGAAAGTAACAAGTCTTGCAAGCATATAGGAGTTACACGACTATGTGTCGTTAGCTCAACTGTGTGGCGGGCTAGCTACCCACTGACGCACACAGGGTCAATCAATTGAGATTGGCAGGACCTTTGGACGTGCCCCGGATGTTCGGGTCGGCCTTGTACATAGTACGCATAGCCCTTTCGGGGGAACCGTTGAACCCTTCGGGGGGATACACATAGCCCTTTCGGGGGAACCGTTGAACCCTTCGGGGGGATACACATAGCCCTTTCGGGGGAAACACAGTTGGCTCTTCGGAGCATATAGATGGCCGACATCCATTCTCCCCTCGCGCACATAGTTGGGGTATCGCCCACTGGTCCACATAGAAAGTGAAACATAAAGAATAAAGTTATAGACAAGGCATACAGTACAGAGAAAGAACATTATTTGTTCACACAGTTGATGCGTGCTCGCATATACAGTATAGTATAGTATAATACAGAAAAGGGTATTTTTATATACTATTTATAAAACTAGAACTCACTCAGCAACGCTGACTTTTATGTGTTTCCAGTTCGCAGGTAGTGTTGCTGAGGATGGCACGAGGCGGCTACTCAGCTCTTTTGGGAGGGCATTCTCCATTTATAATGATGCAACGTCATGTGTTGCGGGCCCATAATGCACGCAACATGTCACGTTGCCTGCCATTACGAGATTTCTTGAGGATCTGAATCAACGAGATTACTCAAGAAATCTCCTTTATATATTTTTGAAAATATCTTCTATAGAGGTCGCTGTATGACCCTACGGTTGCTGAGGATTCATATAAACGGGATTACTTACGTATCAAAGGTTTCATATGCTTCCGCAGCAATCATGGTAAAGTTAGGCAATGTAAAGAAAGTTTGTAATAGCGCTTTTGTAATGTAATGCAACATTAAATGTTTTGTAAATGAACTACGTTGTATTAAATGGCAAAAGATTCATAGTAAAAGTTTATTGTTTCCGCTGCAAACGCTCAATTTTAAAGCTATGATTATATGTTATATGCATTGCTTATTTAAAATATATGCAATGAAAGACCGACTGTGGGGTTCCCGGGATCGGGGCCTTACAAGTTGGTATCAGAGCAAAAGTTTAAGTAAAATGGGTAAATTTTCATAATAAACCTAAACTTAAACTGAGAATGGGACAGGGAAAATGAGAATGCCATCTGAGTAGTTGCGTGCCATCAGGTATTTTCTTAAAGTTAACCAAAGTATGTGCGTGTGAAATGTGAATTATGTGTACTGTTGGATTGTGTTGGATCATGATAAGGCTGGTGCAACCAAATTCACTTCATAGTCATCTTTTGGTACTACATTCAAAGGCTTCCGAAGCTGAGCAAGAGATCTTCCGAAAGTCTAAGGAACAACAGCTGAAGACATCTTCCGAAGACAAAGTCTAATGAAAGAGCTTCCGAAGACAAAGTCTGAAAGAGCTTCCGAAGACAAAGTCTGAAAGAGCTTCCGAAGACAAAGTCTGAAAGAGCTTCCGAAGACAAAAGAAGACTCCAAGCCTCGGAAGAAGCAGTCTTCCGAAGTATAAGTGCCTTCGGAAGAAGTTATTCTTCCGAAGCACTTTATCCTTCGGAAGATATCGCTATGTCCAGCAGATAAAAGTATGGTCCCTGACAGTCCGCTGCAGACCTCTGATACAGCATGGCATCTTCCTAAAGAGCCATGTTGTTGACCATACTTTATTCTACTGTTCACCTTTTTATGATAGTACATGTTACCAACTTTAGTTGGTGACAAAAGGTAAGTCAGGGACATGTCCTGACTACCAACTTTCAGACAAAATGTCTGAAAGACCTCACCTAGAGTCTTGTAGTATAGATGTAAGGTTAGAGGTGTCCAGCTGGTATCAAAGTATATCCGGCTGTAGGTAGTATTATATATATCTTCTCCTGTAACTCTTTATGTAAGTGATTTGAGTCCAAGAGTCTTGTAATCCTTTGAGTTGAGAAGCAATATATAAAAGTACCTTGAAAATTGCTTGCTGTGTTAATTTTCTTACTGCGTGTTACTTGTTATATTGTGATCAACTCTTCATAGACTGATTGCCGAGTGTTGATTCACAGTGAGTTGAGAGAAAAACCTCCAGAAATCCGATCCTGCAATTGGTATCAGAGCTCCAGGCTCTTGATTGTGAGATCTTACCATCCTAATCAACCTGTTTTTCCCTCCTCACCACAATCCACTCACTCAAATGGCTGCTCTCTCCAAGGCTGATATGGAAACTGGTACCTTGACCAAGTCCCCTATGATCACCCCTGAAGACTTTGACACATGGTGTATGCGGATGGAAGGCTTCATCAAGTGTCAAGACTCAAGAATGTGGGACTCCATTGTCAATGGTCCTTTCATACCAAGCACTACATCTGCCACTGGTAATCGCATCATTCCAAAAGATGTTGATGATTACTCAGAGGAAGATAGGAAGAGAATAGAGCTAGATCAAAGGGCTATGACTTGTCTCCAAACTGCTCTCCCCAACTCCGTCTACAGACGCTTCAAGAAGTGCAAGACTGCTAAAGATTTATGGGAAGCTTTGAAGCTGATGTATGAGGGATCCAAGGAAACTCAAGAGAACAAGAAAGATCTCTTGAAGCAGCAGTTTGAGAACTTTACTTTCAAGGCTGGTGAGACCTTGACTCAACAATACTTCAGGTATGTTGAGCTAGTAGATACTCTGACGGATATTGGAGTAGCTCTTGAGAACAGGGACATAGTTAGGAAGTTCATGTCCTCTCTTCCTAAACTATGGACTCACTACTGTGTTGTCATCAAGAGAACTTCGGACCTTAAGACTCTGTCTCTCACAGAGTTGTATGGTATCCTAAGTGCATTTCAGATGGAGATGAACATGCAGAACTCCTCTGACCACTCTAATAACCAACAGAGTTCAGCCCTTCATGTGGTTGAAAGGGAAAGCATGGAACCACAACATCAGTTGCTATGCTACCCTGACAACTCACACACTGGACCCTTCATCACTCTACCTGAGACTCCAAAGTCTCAAAAGGTTCAACACAACTCCTTTCAGGATAGTTGTGCCTTTGTCTCTGGAAGTGGACACTCTGGTGATTTTCAATACTGCTTTGATGATCTTGAGTGCTTTAATCCAGATGACATGGAGTACATGGACATTGTCCAGCAGATGGCTCTTTTAACTTACAGAGCGAAGAAGTTCTTCAAGAGAACTGGAAGGCAATTCCCTCAAAACCCAGTCAACAGCAAGTTTGGGTTTGATAAGAGCAAAGCAAGGTGCTACAACTGCAACCAACTTGGTCACTTTGCTAGGGAATGCAAGGCTCCCAAGAACAACCCGGGAACCCCACAGGCCTCCACACATCCCACTGCTCCCAAACATGAAGAAAAGTCAACTGAAACAGCTGCTGTTGCTCAGGAAGTTGACTGGAGCTTCATGGTACAGGATGTGACTCCCGCTCAAGCACTCATGGCCGGAACAGATGATGATCAGGTATATGAACATCTTTGTACTGCTGCCTGTATTGCTAAAGTTAAATTGTATAAGGATTACATTTCGGAAATCAGATCTGAGGTTGAGTCTTTAAATGTGCTAAAATCTAACTTTAAAAGAGCTGAATCTGACTATCAAAGGAAAATTGATGAGTTAGAGAAAACTGTGTCTCTTTTGAAACATGAAAAGACTAACTACAAGACTCAAATCAAAGATCTGATCTCCAAACTTTCTGAGGTTGAAGCCCAGCTAGTCACAGCTGAGGCTCAGGCCAGGAAGCAAGCTATTGCTGAGCAAAGCTTCCAAACTATTCTTGCATCAACCTCTCATTCCAAAATGTTTTATCAAAACAAAGAAGGGTTGGGAACCAGTGAAATAGCTCCACCACACTCTTATGAGTCTATAAGACTACCTAGATGTGGTACTGAAGAGCAAGAGGTTCCAACTGCTGACCCTTCTCCATTGGAACTAGAGGATGAAGCAAAATAGTGGCCTCCACAGGGGAGAAACAGGAGGATACACCCATCTCCACCTGTGATGACCAAATCCTAACCACCAAGGCAAGAAGAAGCAGAGCTAAAGCTGCTAGAAGGACTGCTAAGAAGGTTGCAGAGTCCAAGCTTAAGTTTGACCCTAAGCAAAAGGGTGTCTTCATTTCTGCCGGGTTTCAAGTGGTAGGTACTCCTGATTCAGGAAAGGAGTGTAGTACCAGCACTCCTGTCCTACTGAAGGATCAGAAGTTGAAAGGGAAAGTTGCTGATGAAGAGAAGAAACCCAAGAAACAGCAACCTGCAAGTTCCCAGAAGACTAACATTGCATGCATAATGTGTGGTCTGCACAACCACATGGCTAAAGATTGTTACTACAATCCAGCAAGCACACATTATGCAAATAATGTCAGAAAAGAAGTAGTCAGAGAAGGTTTCTCAGTTGGACCACTTCAAAAGGTCCAAATGATGAAAAAGGGAAAGTTGGTCTCGGAAGCCAAGTTGCTTTCGGAAGAAACTGCTTCTTCCGAAGGTAAAATGGCTTCGGAAGCCAAACCTTCTAAGGTTCGGAAGAACAAGAAGGCTCCCTTGAAAACCATCTCAGAAGAAGATTACTTCGGAAGAAAAGGTGGTGAAGGCTTCTTCCGAAAAGAGAGAAGCTTCGGAAGAAGACCATGCTGCAAAAGCTTCAACAAGCTCATCCTCAAAGATCAACCAAAGGATGGATTGGAAGATCAAGGAAGATGCTGCAGCCCAAACCTCTTCTTCAACAATGACCTCTATTGAACCCCATTGCATATCTTTTGGTTCAATTATGTCACTATCTTTGGAAGAGCCCGAGACCTGCAAGGCTTGGGCTTCCAAACAAAACTAACTATCTCATCTTATGTGCAGGGACATCCATTTGACAAGAACAACAATATCTGGATTGTAGACAGTGGATGCTCCAGGCACATGACAGGGAACAGATCTCTCCTTCAACAATTCCAGAACTTTGATGGAGGGCCTGTCCAATTTGGAGGTGAGGCCGGAGGATATATTTCTGGCAGAGGAAGTATATCCAATGGCAGAATAAACATTGACAAAGTTCACTTTGTCAAACAGCTTGAACACAATCTGTTAAGTGTTTCTCAATTCTGTGATCAGAAGCATCAGATGCTCTTCACAGAACATGAGTGCATTATCCTCAAACCAGGGATGACAATTCCTCCGGAATTGGTGCTTCTCAGATCTCCCAGGAAAGGGGATATGTACAAGCTTGATATGAACAATGCTTCTCCTATGGGTGAAGTATCATGCTTTCTTTCCAAAGCTGATAGTGATGAGTCAACACTATGGCATAAACGCATGTGTCATGTGAATTTTAAAACAATGAATAAATGTCTAAAAATAACTTGGTACATGGTTTGCCTAAAAGGAATTTTTCTGCAAAGATAACTGTGTTGCATGCCTGAAAGGGAAACAACACAGATCATCTCATAAATCCAAATGTGTTAACTCTATCACTACTCCATTACACTTATTGCACATGGATCTCTTTGGTCCCACAAGTATAATGAGCATTGGAAGGAAATCATACTGCCTTGTGATCGTTGATGATTTCACAAGATTACATGGGTATTCTTTTTAAGAAGTAAAGATGAAACTGCTGAAACTTTAAAATCTTTTATTCTTAAAATAGAAAATCAAATTGATCACAAGGTTAAGATTATTAGGAGTGATCAAGGGACTGAGTTTAAGAACTTCGTTCTTGACTCATTCTGTGACTCAAAAGGGATCGCCAGACAATATAGTGCTCCCAGAACTCCTCAACAAAACGGTGTTGCTGAGAGGAGGAACAGGACACTTATTGAGGCTGCTCGGACCATGTTAGCTGATTCAAAGCTGCCTCTAACATTCTGGGCAGAGGCAGTCAGCACTGCATGCTATGTGCAGAACAGGGTTCTTGTAGTTAAGCCCCATGGAAAAACCCCTTATGAGTTATGGAACAAGAGGCCACCGTTCATTGGCTTTCTAAGGTCCTTTGGCTGCAGGTGTACCATACTTAACACAAAGGACAACTTGGCAAAGTTTGCTGAGAAGTCGGATGATGCTATCTTTATTGGATACTCTTCTAGCTCTAAAGCTTATAGAGTATACAATATTAAGAATCAACAATTTGAGGAGTCATCCAACATAGTTGTTAATGAGCACACCCCTTGTGTTAGGGGAATGGACCTGAGTATATCTTTGATTTAGAATTGTTTCCAAACTATTCTAAACCATCTTGTGAGAATGTTTCAGCTGGAACAGGTGCTCAAGTGATACTGATGCTGATGCAGGTCAACTATATGAGCTTCCCAGACCTATTCCAAATTCCCAAGAGCTGAAGGGCAACAAGCTTCATCTATTCACCGATCTGACAGTGTAACTATCTCCAGAAATAGTGAAGCTTCAACAAGTGAATCACTTGATCAACCTCAAAGTTCCTCAGGTGATCCACTACAACACCAGGTTGAGGGAAGTGGTATTCTGAAGGAACAGGCAACTGTTAATACTACTTCACAACCAACCATTGATGATGTTTCTCAATCATTCAATCAGTCCTCATTGAATGACTCTGAAACAGCAGTTAGACAGAGTGATCCATTCCTGATCAGAATATGTCTAACCTAGACTTATCTCTGCAATTGGAAGTGATTCCTCGTCTTAGGATTCACAACACTCATCCAACTGAGAACATCATAGGGATGTCTCTGAGGGTGTGAGAACAAGAGGACAAACTCATCATGGGAATGTCTGCTTGTACTCATGCTTCCTGTCTCAGATGGAACCAAAGAAGGTAGAAGATGCCTTAAAGGATAGTAGTTGGGTTGAATCGATGCAGGAGGAGCTGCTTCAATTCAAAAGGCAAAAGGTCTGGAATCTATGCCCACTACCATCTGGTCAAGTACCCATAGGCACTAAATGGGTATTCAGGAACAAGAAAGATGATAGAGGCTTGATCATCAAGAACAAGGCAAGACTAGTAGTTCAAGGGTACACCCAGGAGGAAGGAATTGATTATACTGATGTCTTTGCACCTGTTGCAAGACTTGAGGCAGTTAGGATCTTCCTTGCTTATGCTGCATCCAAGAACTTCACAGTCTACCAACTTGATGTCAAGTGTGCTTTTCTATATGGGGATATAGATAGGGAAATCTATGTGTGTCAACCTCCAGGATTTGAAGACCCACAGCACCCCAACTATGTGTGCAAGCTGGATAAAGCTCTATATGGGCTGCACCAAGCACCTAGGCTGTGGTATGAGACCTTGTCTCAGTTTCTCCTGAAGAATGGATACACTAGAGGTACCATTGACAAGACTCTTTTCATCAGAAAGAGTGGAGAAGACATTTTGCTTGTACAAGTCTATGTTGATGACATCATATTTGGTTCTTCAAACGATCAAATGTGTAAAGACTTTGAAAGCATTATGAAGCAGAAGTTTGAGATGAGTTCCATGGGAAAAATGGACTTTTTCCTAGGAATCCAGGTAAAACAGATGAAGGAAGGGTTCTTCATAAGTCAATCTAAGTATGTCTCAGACATCTTAGAAAAATTTGAAATGAAGAACTGTAAACCAGCCAAGACACCCATACCCAGAAACCATAATCTTTGCCCTGACCTTGAGGGGGAGGATACTGATCAACATCAGTATAGAGCAATTATTGGTTCTCTGATGTATCTCACTGCAAGTAGACCAGATATCATGTTTGCCACATGCATTTGTGCAAGATATCAGGCTGCTCCAAAGGTGTCTCACCTAGCTGCTGCAAAGAGAATCCTCAGATACCTCAAAGGAGTACCTAAACTAGGTCTCTGGTATCCAAGAAATAGTGATTTCAATCTCTATGGATACTCTGACAGTGACTATGGTGGCTGCAACATTGACAAGAAATCAACATCAGGAGGATGTCAATTTCTTGGTGGAAGGATTATCTCATGGCAATGCAAGAAACAATCCTGTGTCTCTACATCAACTGCTGAAGCTGAATACATTGCTGCTGCTAGCTGCTGTGCTCAACTGCTATGGATTCAAAATCAGATGTTAGACTATGGATTCAACTTCATGACTACTCCTATCCATATTGACAACAACAGTGCTATCTCCATTACTGAGAATCCGGTGAAGCACTCCAAGACAAAACACATTGATATCAGGTATCATTTCATTAGAGATATTCATGAGAAACAGCTGATAAAGTTAATCAAAGTTGACTCAAATGAACAATATGCTGATTTGTTCACAAAGGCATTTGATGAACAAAGATTTAAGTATCTCATATCAGCAATTGGGATGATAAACATTGAATAACTACCTCTTTTGAAAACCTTTTTAAATGAGTAATGTCTTGTGTCAATACAATTTAAGCCCTGTTACAAAAGATCTTTAAATTATTCCAAGTGTAAATTCCTTCCGAAGAGGAACTAACTCTCGGAAGATATTCTCTTGAATATCTTCCGAAGCTAATTCTTCAATGGATATTTTCTTCTCGGAAGAGTTTTTGGTCTCGGAAGAAGCGATTGATTTTATATCAGATCTACTTCCGAAACTTATACAACTCTCCATTCGGAAAGACAGTTTTACCTTCGGAAGCAATGCCTTGCTTCGGAAGATAAAATGCCTTCAAAGGACAACTTTACCTTCAGAAGCAATATCATGCTTCGGAAGAGAAATTGCTCTCGGAAGAAAGTTACCTTCGGAAATGTTTTACCCTCGGAAGTAAAGGTTTTTATATGTAACGGATATCTTTTGGGCCCCACTCTGTAAAAAGTAAAGATTTTGTTGATAATGTCAGATTATTTAAAATTATCCTTGCCGCCATCATCATTTCTCTGCCGTAAACCACCATACCACCCACAGTAACCCCAAAACAGTTACCCTATTACCACCACCATACCACTATTCACCCCTTTTTAATAATCTTGACTTATCAATTTCATCTTCTTTTACCACTTTACAGCCCTAACTGTTCCCTTCACTGTAAAACCCTCAATCTCTCTCAAAATTTCAAGCTTACCTTTTCTCCAATGGCGCTAAACCCTCAGCACAATCAAGTCGCATTACTTGACTCGTCAAGAGATGCCGACTTCACCCAAATCATCACCTTTCTCACCGAATCCACCTACCTCACTGCACTCACAGTTAACCCAACCGTATACTCCAACCATATGTCAGAATTTTGGAGCAACGGAGAAACTACAGTGCTGAACGGGGTTCGAGTCCTGAGAACCAGAGTTTGTGGCCAAGAGTTGGTCATCAATGAACAGATCATCAGAGAGCATCTTGAGCTTCACGATGATGGGGCTCCTACTGAGTTCCCCAAGGAAGACTTGGAAGGCACCTATATCCTCATGGGATATGGAGGCGATGTCAGCAGGTCCACAGTATACAAGTTCAACTTCTCTTACCATTGGAAGTTCCTGCTACACATTGTTTTGCACTGCCTCTCCAATAAATCAGGGGGTTGGGATCAAATCCCATATGAACTAGGATGCCTAGTTCATGGGTTGGTGAGAGGCCTCAGATTCAACTACTCACGATTCGTGTTGAACAACCTAATCGCCAATCTCAGCAGGGATACATTCTTCATGTATCCCCGATTTCTTCAACACATAATCAACTGTGAGATGGAACCAAGCAAGCTTGTCTGCGCAGCTGCTCTTCCTGTTCCACACATGAGGCCTACCATCTTCAAGATACTGAAGAAGATGTCCACCAACTTCACTGGACGGTACACTCCATTACCTCCAGAGATGACTGAGCGCATAGCTCCTGGTGACATCCCTGTTCTCCCCACAGGTGATGAACCCACACCAGCAACAGCCACCACAATACCAAAACCTTCTTTACCATCAAAGCCACCTATCAGAGACGCCCCAAACGAACCCTGTTCAATCTACTCTGATTGAACAAGCTCCTCCTGTTCACACCGAAAGGACTAGAGTGGAATCATGGGCTCCCACTCAGTCCGAGGTCACACCATCCTTCACATTTGACCTCAATGTGGGTTTTGAGCCTCCTCAGTCTCAAACCCCTGAGCCCGAACCCCAAGCCCTAAGCCCACAGGGTGAGTCTTCACACTCCCCTGTGAAGCTTCTAGGGACAGCCCCACCATAGGCTCAATGCCTGTAGACATTGATCAAGGTCCCGGGTCAGTAGGACTAACCACCCTCTCTTTCACTGACCTTTTACTCCGAACTGATGAAGAGATTACATCTCTCCATGGCCATGAAGTTGATCTAAAACACCCCTGAGAGATCAACAGAGCCAAGAGGGATCCCTTGTCTCTAGCCCCCATCAGAAGCCTGCTACTGAGGTGAGTCCCACTGATGTGGAGGGGACTCATGTAGACTCAGCTGCCACTACTCAGAGTCTCTCATTGAGCTCTCAGGACAGTGGTAACATAATTAGGACTGAGTCTACGGCAACTTTGCCCATTGAAATCTCTGAAAGAGATGACTCTGAGCAGAGGAAACCAGGGTGCCAAGAAACCACATCTGGTGGTGAGAGTGAGCATACTAGGTATGTTATCTCATCTCCCCGTGATTCTTCCTATGAAGATGAGGGAAGTATGCAACTAACACTTCAGTACTTGCTTTCTAAGGTCTCCAACCTGGAATCACAGGTGAAGATCTTAGAATCAAGGACTGCCACTCAGCAACTTGAGATTAACTCTCTCAAGGCTAAACTAGCTGAGAAACAGACGGAGAGGTCTGTTAGGCATGTACCTATCCAGGTCTCACTGACTTCTTCCTCTAGCTCATCTAGCTCTCAAGATGATGCTACCAAAAAGGGGGAGAAAGTTCAGAGACAAACACCGAAGGAACCACAGACCCAACTCATTTCCACCCAAATCATTAACCTACCTGAGTCATCTCAATCCTTTCTGGAGATTGACTCAAGGATGCTTCAAGATCTCTACAGACTGTTCACACAGTTTGTATTGAGATCATCCCTAGAACAGCCCAGCCCCGACACCACACTTGCATACTTTGGGGCTGAGGAGCTTCAAAGACTGACTGCACCTTCTACCACTGTGGAGGAAGTTGGTCAACCTAAGGTCTTCATGGAACCTGAGATTAGCTTCGAAGGGGAAATGGGGACTGATGGCCCAGCAACTGAAACAGATGGGACAGAATCTGCAGCAGTCTCATCTTCCGAAGCTCTAGCTGAGGCTTCCGAAGCTTACATGGAAGCCTCGGAAGAACAAGACAAATCTTCCGAGGCCGAAATAGAAGCTGCGGAAGGCCTATTTCAGATGTCCGAGGAACTGACCATCACAGATGTCATTGCTGAAATTGCATCTGAGGTGAGCAGGGAGGACATTTCTGAAATACCTCCAACCCAAGCACCAGCTGAACTTCTCTCTCAATCACAGCCCTCCATCCAAGAACCACCACAGTCAAGCACAATCAAAGACAAAGGCAAAAGAAAGTTGACTGCGGAAGAGCTTCAGGAGGAGGAGAATTGAGAAGGCCAAAAAGAAGGGTCGGTTTCCTACTGAGAAGCTGTTAGCTGCCAGTTCTAAGGCAGCTGCAGCAATCAGGAAGAAATCAACCTAAAGAGAAGAACAGCACTCATTGACCAGCTCATCAGCCTAGGAGCTGTCAATGAGGAAATACTCCTGCTACCACTAGAGGAGTTGGTGAATTTGGAGAGGTCAACCAGGCTACAACAAGAAAGGGAAGCCAGGTTGGCCTTGGAGAGGGAAGAACAAGAGCAGAGGGAAGCAGCCCTGAGGCTGAGAGAGGCTAGGATCAAGTTCCTCCTCTCAAGAGGCTTCAGTCTTCCTGAACTGTCTCCACATGATGATGACATGATCCTGCTGCTCTCCACAACAAAGAGCAGGATCAAATGGAGAAGGAAAGGAAGAAGGCTGCTAGGGAGAAGTTAATGGTGAAGAGGAAGAGGGAGGAAGAGAAGGAGGTCACTGCTGCCAAGAAGTCAACTGACAAAGCCTGGATGAAGGACTACCTCCGGGCTCATGGCTTCTCTGGCAGGCAGGTGGGACCTATGTCCGAAAGGACACTCCAGCGGATAGTCAGTGAAATAAAAGCTGACATTCGCTTGGGGAAAAGGAAGGAGATGTATAGGAGGATGAAGGGAATGGTTTTCACCCCAGCCACTCAACCACAGCCACAACCCACTTCAGAACCAACCCCTTTTCCCATCAAACCTGAACCCACTGAAGAAACCTTCACCCCTCAACCCACAACTCTACCCAAACCTACCACATCACCTCAACCACCCAAACTACCCATCCTAAAACCCAAGACTCAACCCAAAACCACTAAACCAAGCCTACCCAACAACAGCCAAGATCATCCCCTCAGCCTCCTAAACATTTCTCCTTTGAGGAGATGAAGGAGCTCAAGACAAAGCTCATCAATTGCACAACTTTGAGCAGTATCTCCTGTGAGGGAGAGGTTATCAACATCACCTATGTTGATAACTCTTCAAGCTTCCTCACCCTAGGCCAATTTCTTGAATTGCCTAGAGAAACCTTGGGCCAGGCTGCAAGGCTTCTTGGTCTCAACTCCGATACCCTCAATGCTGAGGAGAAGAGACTAAGAAGAAGACTGGTGACTCTGCTGGATACCAGGAAAGAGGACAGGATTTCTGGTCAATCTCCTGGACCTAGAAATGCAATAATCCAGTGGAGGTTCGATGAACCTTCTCACAACTTTGTTGTGGAAAGAGAGAATGGTGAAATCAACAGGCTTAATGCCACTTCTCTGCTGCATCTCAGCAGATTTGATCTTGCTGAGCTTGCAGAGAAGCCATTCTCCAATCCCTCCAACTCTGAGACTGCTGCACACATCAGAAACCACATTAGCGGTCTCCACTTGGCTGAACGAAGTAGAAAAGCCAAGATTGAAGAAGAGTTGAAGATGAAAAGAGTGGAAGACAAGGAAAGATCAACCACCAAAGGCACAACCTTTCTACAGATGGTGGAAGGTCCTGAATTGGAACCAATAGTTCGATGGGAATATGACTATACTTCCCATCAACTAACTCTTTTCAGAGGGCCACAACAAAGGGTACACATAATCCAAGGTGACAGAGTAGAGGTTCTGTCCACCAAAGATTTGTACAAGATTCTCAGCATCACAGCAGGAAAGAATGAAGATACTGATAAACACCTGCTCGCCTTGGTGCTGAGAACTTTGAGAAGAAGAGGGAAGTGAAGTTTTGGTAGCATCAGCCTAGGGGGAGTTTGTTGGATCATGATAAGGCTGGTGCAACCAAATTCACTTCATAGTCATCTTTTGGTACTACATTCAAAGGCTTCCGAAGCTGAGCAAGAGATCTTCCGAAAGTCTAAGGAACAACAGCTGAAGACATCTTCCGAAGACAAAGTCTAATGAAAGAGCTTCCGAAGACAAAGTCTGAAAGAGCTTCCGAAGACAAAGTCTGAAAGAGCTTCCGAAGACAAAAGAAGACTCCAAGCCTCGGAAGAAGCAGTCTTCCGAAGTATAAGTGCCTTCGGAAGAAGTTATTCTTCCGAAGCACTTTATCCTTCGGAAGATATCGCTATGTCCAGCAGATAAAAGTATGGTCCCTGACAGTCCGCTGCAGACCTCTGATATAGCATGGCATCTTCCTAAAGAGCCATGTTGTTGACCATACTTTATTCTACTGTTCACCTTTTTATGATAGTACATGTTACCAACTTTAGTTGGTGACAAAAGGTAAGTCAGGGACATGTCCTGACTACCAACTTTCAGACAAAATGTCTGAAAGACCTCACCTAGAGTCTTGTAGTATAGATGTAAGGTTAGAGGTGTCCAGCTGGTATCAAAGTATATCTGGCTGTAGGTAGTATTATATATATCTTCTCCCTGTAACTCTTTATGTAAGTGATTTGAGTCCAAGAGTCTTGTAATCCTTTGAGTTGAGAAGCAATATATAAAAGTACCTTGAAAATTACTTGCTGTGTTAATTTTCTTACTGCGTGTTACTTGTTATATTGTGATCAACTCTTCATAGACTGATTGCCGAGTGTTGATTCACAGTGAGTTGAGAGAAAAACCTCCAGAAATCCGATCCTGCAGATTGAGATACTAATGTAGTCAGGATGGGTGATGCTCGGGGTGCGAAGAGTAGAGTAAGTGGCTAATCACAACTGGCCACTGTAATTAGGGACTTACTGTACTTAACATAACTGAGCTATTTCCTTGAATGACCGTGTTGGTGTTTTGATCTTTCAGTGTGATAGAAGATGGTCGGTGCTAGATCATCTAAAGCCCCACTTGGTGGAGGCGGTGGCGGAAGTGGTGTGGAACCACGAGCCACAAGAGGAAGACCTAGACGAGAGCAGAAGGTTCCTGAAGAACCTAATACTACTCCTCGGGGGGGATGGATGAGAGTGATGATTTAGGGCCTCGGTGAAAGAGGCAGTTGTCGAGGAGGTGCATCAGGTTATGCAGACGATCTTGCCGTCTGTAGTAACGAAGTGATCAAGGCAGTACGTGAAGATGAGAGACGGGGGAGGAATCGGTCCTCTGGTAGACAGCAACAGGCAGGGGTAGAAACAGTATTGTCTGATGATGAAGAGGAAGAAGAGGAGGAACAGGTACGGGAGACAGCCCGGGGTTGTGATTATGGAAATTCATGAGGTGCAAGCCTCTAACTTTTGATGGCTCTCGTACTACTACTGATGCTCACCGATGGGTGATGGAAATGGAAGCTGTCCTCGATATTAGTGATTGCCAGGAGGACAAGAAGGTGAAGTTTGCTACCCACTCTTTTACAGGGTCGGCTTTATGCTGGTGGAAAAATATGGTCCAAGCCGAGGGTAGCAGGGCTATAGGGAAGATGAAGTGGGCTGAGTTGAAAAGGCTGGTGATCGAGGAATTCAATCCTCGTCGGGAAATGGATAGAATAGAAAGGGAATTCCTGCAGCTGGAGGCGGGGACGATGACCCACCAACAATATACCACCAAGTTCAACGAGTTGGCGCTGTTGGTGCCAGAGCAGGTGACGCCGGTGTCCCGCAAGATTAACCGGTATATTCAGGGGTTGCCAGCCGAAATTCGTTGGCATTTGATTTCTGCTCGACCAAGTACTTTCAGGTCAGCGGTGGATTTAGCTGGCAGGCTATACGATGAACGGGCTACGTTGGCAAAGGCCGAGGGCAGTAAGAAAGGAAGTGAGGAAAAGAAGTGGCAAGGGAAGAGGTTTGGTCGAGGGGGTGCCTCGACGAGTAATAAGAAGACGAAGGTGGATGACCGCCGGGTGGTCATGTCGGGTTCAGGAGGAAAGAAGTGTGGTAAATGCGGGAGAGAGCACGGTGGTGAGTGCAGATGGGGGCTGAATGTATGCTTCAGGTGTGGTCAGCCTGGTCACATTGCTAAAGACTGTAGGAAGCCTAGGGCTGAGGCTTCAGGGGTAAAGAAGGCAGGAAGTGAAGGTCCGAAAGCAAGCGCCAGGGCATTCACAATGACGCAGGAAGAGGCGAGGACGGACCCCGATGTAGTGTCCGGTACGTTTCTAGTGAACCAAACTTTAGCCTCTGTGTTATTTGATTCGGGTGCCAGTAGGAGTTTTATTTCTGTTGCTTTTCGTGCCAAATTGCCTGTTAGTAGTAGACGTGTGGATATGCCGTTTGATGTAGAGACTGCTATAGGTGAAACCACCAGGATTTCCGAGGTAATTGAGGGTTGCGACGTAGAACTGGAGGGTCACAAATTCCCAGTTAAGCCATTTGCGATGACGTTAGGCGGTTTCGATTTGGTGCTTGGAATGGATTGGTTGGCAGATTTCGAGGCGAACATTGTGTGTCGCAAGAAGATGATCAGTTTGACGGCGCCCGACGGTAGTCCAGTGACAGTTTATGGGGATCGGGTTACTACGATTCCGAAGGTGATCTCAATGGCAGTGGCGGGGAAATGTATGAGGCGAGGATGTAACGCCTTTTTATGTTATGTGAAAGATGCAGAGAAGCCAACACCACAACTGTCTGATGTTCCGGTTGTGTGTGAGTTCCCAGACGTGTTCCCAGAAGACTTATCGGGATTGCCACCTGACAGAGAGATCGAGTCTCAGATTGATTTGATACCAGGCGCCCAACAGTCGCTAAAGCACCATACCGATTGGCCCCGACAGAAATGAAAGAGTTGATGGAGCAGTTACAAGAGCTGTTGGATAAGGGGTTTATTCGACCGAGTATCTCACCTTGGGGTGCTCCGGTCCTGTTTGTAAAGAAGAAGGACGGTAGCATGAGGATGTGCATCGACTACCGTGAGCTGAATAAGCTGACCATAAAGAACAGATACCCCTTGCCGAGGATCGATGACTTGTTTGATCAACTTCAAGGTGCTAGTTGGTTTTCACGTATAGATCTTCGATCAGGCTACCATCAACTGAAGGTGAAGGAGCAGGATATCCCTAAAACAGCTTTTCGTACGCGCTACGGTCATTATGAGTTCCTCGTTATGTCATTTGGTTTGACCAACACGCCAGCTGCTTTTATGGACCTGATGAATAGGGTGTGCCGGCCGATGTTGGATAAGTCAGTGATTGTATTCATTGATGACATCTTGATTTATTCAAAGAACGAGACTGAGCATGCCGGTCACATTCGCGAAGTTCTGGAGACACTGAGAAGGGAGAAGTTGTATGCAAAATTCTCCAAGTGCGCATTTTGGTTGCGTGAGGTTCAGTTTTTGGGTCACGTGGTAAATCCGGATGGGATTCTGGTCGATCCGGCAAAAGTGGAAGCAGTAATGCAATGGAAGTCTCCAAAAACGCCATCCGAGATCCGTAGTTTCTTGGGTTTGGCGGGTTACTACCGAAGGTTCATCCAAGACTTTTCCAAAATTGCTTCTCCACTGACCAAGTTGACCCGGAAAGATGTGAAATTTGAATGGGGTCAAGCACAAGAGAAGGCGTTCGAAGAACTGAAGACAAGATTGACCCAAGCTCCAGTATTGGCACTTCCCGATGGGAGTGAAGACTTAGTAGTTTATTCTGATGCCTCCTACTCGGGGTTGGGATGTGTATTAATGCAGAGGGGAAAGGTGATAGCCTATGCATCCCGACAGCTGAAAGTTCATGAGGTTAATTATCCTACTCACGACCTGGAGCTAGCAGCTGTGGTTTTCGCGCTGAAAATTTGGCGGCACTATTTGTACGGGACGAAGTGCACCATCTTCACAGACCACAAAAGCTTGAAGTACTTCTTTGAGCAAAAGGATCTGAATATGAGGCAGAGACGGTGGTTGGAGCTAATAAAAGACTATGATTGTGAAATCCATTACCACCCGGGCAAAGCTAACATGGTGGCTGACGCCCTTAGCCGAAAGGAGAGGCCTGAGCCGATTCGGGTGAAAGCGTACCAACTAATCATGACCTCCGACGTGATGAAACAGGTCAGAGAATTCCAAGATGAGGCCTTGAAAGATGAACATCTCAACTCTGAACGAATGACAGGTCTGGTAGCGGACCTAGTAGAGAACACGACGGGTGTTAGAACCGGTTTGGGCGTATGTGGATTCCTCGTCTTGGGGATCTACGAATGAAGATTTTGGATGAAGCTCATAAGTCTCGATACTCCATTCATCCCGGTGCCACCAAGATGTACCAAGACATGAAGAAAGATTATTGGTGGCCGGGTATGAAACGCGATGTGGTGGAGTATGTGAGTAAATGCCTCACGTGTTTGCAAGTAAAGGCAGAGCACCAGAAGCCGTATGGAAAGATTCAACCGTTGGACATACCGGAATGGAAGTGGGAGCACATCACCATGGATTTTATCACAAAGCTGCCACGTACCCCAAAAGGGTATGATACGATCTGGGTGATTGTGGATCGATTGACGAAGAGTGCTCACTTCTTACCAATGCGGGAGACATATTCGTCCGAAAGGTTGGCCGATCTTTTCATCAAAGAGATCGTGACTCGTCATGGTGTACCGGTGTCAATTGTGTCTGATCGCGACACCCGGTTTACATCCAAATTCTGGAAGAAGTTCCACGATGCCATGGGGACGAGGTTGCATATTAGCACGGCTTATCATCCTCAAACTGATGGTCAGTCGGAAAGGACCATTCAGACTTTGGAGGACATGCTCCGAGCATGTGTTATCGACTTCGGGGGAAGTTGGGATGACCATCTACCGTTAGCCGAGTTCTCGTACAACAACAGTTATCATGCTAGTATTGGCATGCCACCTTACGAGATGTTATACGGTAGAAGATGCAGGACCCCCGTCTGTTGGGGTGAAATCGGTCAGAAAGAATTGGGAAGCGTCGAGGTGGTAGAGGCTACGACTGAAAAGCTCGAAAGAATTAAAGCGCATATGAAGGCAGCCAAAGACCGACAGAAGTCGTATGCCGACAAACGACGCAGACCAATTGAGTTCCAAGTGGGAGACCGGGTTATGTTGAAGGTCTCACCTTGGAAAGGGATCATTCGATTCCGGAAGCGTGGTAAGTTGAGTCCGCGATATAGGCCCTTTCTGAATTGTTGCTCGAGTAGGGGAGGTGGCTTATAGGTTGGATCTGCCAGATGAACTAAGTGGAATCCACCCGACTTTCCACGTGTCTCATCTGAGGAAATGTTTGGCAGACGAAGACATGGTCGTTCCACTGGGGGATATCGAGGTAGACGAAAAGCTCAATTATGTAGAGCAACCAGTGGCGATCATAGATCGCAAAGAAAAGAGATTGAGAAATAAAGTGGTTCCTCTTGTGCGTGTACAGTGGCGGCACAGGAAGGGATCCGAGTCGACGTGGGAAACTGAAGAAGAAATGAGGCAGCATTACCCACGACTGTTCGAAGAATAACAGGTTTCGGGGACGAAACCTAAAATAAGGGGGGTGTACTTGTAACACCCCGAAGTTTGACTTCTCAGCATGTGATGCAACTGAGCTTCAGTCGCCTGGGATTTATGCGATTGAAGTTCAACCGCATGGCTATTCGGCCGATTGGAGCTCAACCGCACGATTGAAGTTCAACCGCCCGAATGAAGTATGAGCCGACTGGAACACGTGCGATCGGGGTCCAATCGCATAGCGTTGATGCGACTGAAGGTCCAGTCGCCCCTGGACCAGGTGCGACTGAGCTGTGGGTATAAAAGGGGAGCAACTCCATTCTCCAACCCAACACCTTCACATTTTCGGGAAGAGAGCAGAGGGCGACCGAGAACGAAGAAGAAAGGGGGAAAGTGCTGTCCGAGCTCCGAATCCGTCGAGAAGATAGCCAAAGTCGAAGTTCATCTACTTCTACCTGTAATGTGAGTTCTAGGACCCCTCATTTACATGTTTTTAACTGATTTTGGGGCTGTATCACATATAAACCCTAGTTTTGTAAAAGTGTATAGTGGACCCATTTGATGAAATCTTAGATAATGTGATTATAGTATGATATAGGACTTACACATGCTTGTATGATGTCCTTGTATGAATCCCTGAGCTTTGGGAGGGTCAATTTGGGTTAAAAACGGGTTTAAGGTGGGTCTGAGCACTTAGGTTCGCGACTACTGTTCTTGAAGAACTCCAGTCGCTGCCCAGTTAGGGTTATGCGACTGAAGGGCCATTCGGCCGAATGAGTCTCAGTTGTTGCCCAATCGCCCGATTGAGGTTCAATCGCACGATTGAGTCTCAGTCGCACGATAGGCTATGCGGTCGAGGATTTCGGTCGCATAAGCCCAATCGCAGAGTAGTTTCAGTCGCATAGACCCAATCGCATAGTAATACAGACGCCCGACTGAGGATTCAGTCGCATAGAAGCCCAATCGTATGACTCAGTCGCATGGAGGCCATGCGACTGGGGTATGTTCAGTCGCCCGAATAGGGCTGTTGGGAACGAATAAAGAAGTGTATGTGTAATGTATGTATGCTAGGTATGATGTTGCCATGATAGATGGTGAATACTGATGAATTGTAAATATCAATGTTCCTTGATTTGATGCATGCTTATCCTCCATAGTATTACATGTTATTTCTAATAAATGAAATGAAAGTATTATGTAAAGCACAGAGAAAGAGTAATAAAGAAAGAGAAAGGAACATTAATGAAAGTAACAAGTCTTGCAAGCATATAGGAGTTACACGACTATGTGTCGTTAGCTCAACTGTGTGGCGGGCTAGCTACCCACTGACGCACACAGGGTCAATCAATTGAGATTGGCAGGACCTTTGGACGTGCCCCGGATGTTCGGGTCGGCCTTGTACATAGTACGCATAGCCCTTTCGGGGGAACCGTTGAACCCTTCGGGGGGATACACATAGCCCTTTCGGGGGAACCGTTGAACCCTTCGGGGGGATACACATAGCCCTTTCGGGGGAAACACAGTTGGCTCTTCGGAGCATATAGATGGCCCGACATCCATTCTCCCCTCGCGCACATAGTTGGGGTATCGCCCACTGGTCCACATAGAAAGTGAAACATAAAGAATAAAGTTATAGACAAGGCATACAGTACAGAGAAAGAACATTATTTGTTCACACAGTTGATGCGTGCTCGCATATACAGTATAGTATAGTATAATACAGAAAAGGGTATTTTATATACTATTTATAAAACTAGAACTCACTCAGCAACGCTGACTTTTTATGTGTTTCCAGTTCGCAGGTAGTGTTGCTGAGGATGGCACGAGGCGGCTACTCAGCTCTTTTGGGAGGGCATTCTCCATTTTATAATGATGCAACGTCATGTGTTGCGGGCCCATAATGCACGCAACATGTCACGTTGCCTGCCATTACGAGATTTCTTGAGGATCTGAATCAACGAGATTACTCAAGAAATCTCCTTTATATATTTTTGAAAATATCTTCTATAGAGGTCGCTGTATGACCCTACGGTTGCTGAGGATTCATATAAACGGGATTACTTACGTAATCAAAGGTTTCATATGCTTCCGCAGCAATCATGGTAAAGTTAGGCAATGTAAAGAAAGTTTGTAATAGCGCTTTTGTAATGTAATGCAACATTAAATGTTTTGTAAATGAACTACGTTGTATTAAATGGCAAAAGTATTCATAGTAAAAGTTTATTGTTTCCGCTGCAAACGCTCAATTTCAAAGCTATGATTATATGTTATATGCATTGCTTATTTAAAATATATGCAATGAAAGACCGACTGTGGGGTTCCCGGGATCGGGGCCTTACAAGTTGGTATCAGAGCAAAAGTTTAAGTAAAATGGGTAAATTTTCATAATAAACCTAAACTTAAACTGAGAATGGGACAGGGAAAATGAGAATGCCATCTGAGTAGCTGCGTGCCATCAGGTATTTTCTTAAAGTTAACCAAAGTATGTGCGTGTGAAATGTGAATTATGTGTACTGTTGGATTGAGATACTAATGTAGTCAGGATGGGTGATGCTCGGGGTGCGAAGAGTCGAGTAAGTGGCTAATCACAACTGGCCACTGTAATTAGGGACTTACTGTACTTAACATAAACTGAGCTATTTCCTTGAATGACCGTGTTGGTGTTTGATCTTTCAGTGTGATAGAAGATGGTCGGTGCTAGATCATCTAAAGCCCCACTTGGTGGAGGCGGTGGCGGAAGTGGTGTGGAACCACGAGCCACAAGAGGAAGACCTAGACGAGAGCAGAAGGTTCCTGAAGAACCTAATACTACTCCCTCGGGGGGATGGATGAGAGTGATGATTTTAGGGCCTCGGTGAAAGAGGCAGTTGTCGAGGAGGTGCATCAGGTTATGCAGACGATCTTGCCGTCTGTAGTAACCGAAGTGATCAAGGCAGTACGTGAAGATGAGAGACGGGGGAGGAATCGGTCCTCTGGTAGACAGCAACAGGCAGGGGTAGAAACAGTATTGTGTGATGATGAAGAGGAAGAAGAGGAGGAACAGGTACGGGAGACAGCCCGGGGTTGTGATTATGGGAAATTCATGAGGTGCAAGCCTCTGACTTTTGATGGCTCTCGTACTGCTACTGATGCTCACCGATGGGTGATGGAAATGGAAGCTGTCCTCGATATTAGTGATTGCCAGGAGGACAAGAAGGTGAAGTTTGCTACCCACTCTTTTACAGGGTCGGCTTTATGCTGGTGGAAAAATATGGTCCAAGCCGAGGGTAGCAGGGCTACAGGGAAGATGAAGTGGGCTGAGTTGAAAAGGCTGGTGATCGAGGAATTCAGTCCTCGTCGGGAAATGGATAGAATAGAAAGGGAATTCCTGCAGCTGGAGGCGGGGACGATGACCCACCAACAATATACCACCAAGTTCAACGAGTTGGCGCTGTTGGTGCCAGAGCAGGTGACGCCGGTGTCCCGCAAGATTAACCGGTATATTCAGGGGTTGCCAGCCGAAATTCGTTGGCATTTGATTTCTGCTCGACCAAGTACTTTCAGGTCAGCGGTGGATTTAGCTGGCAGGCTATACGATGAACGGGCTACGTTGGCAAAGGCCGAGGGCAGTAAGAAAGGAAGTGAGGAAAAGAAGTGGCAAGGGAAGAGGTTTGGTCGAGGGGGTGCCTCGACGAGTAATAAGAAGACGAAGGTGGATGACCGCCGGGTGGTCATGTCGGGTTCAGGAGGAAAGAAGTGTGGTAAATGCGGGAGAGAGCACGGTGGTGAGTGCAGATGGGGGTTGAATGTATGCTTCAGGTGTGGTCAGCCTGGTCACATTTGCTAAGACTGTAGGAAGCCTAGGGCTGAGGCTTCAGGGGTAAAGAAGGCGGGAAGTGAAGGTCCGAAAGCAAGCGCCAGGGCATTCACAATGACGCAGGAAGAGGCGAGGACGGACCCCGATGTAGTGTCCGGTACGTTTCTAGTGAACCAAACTTTAGCCTCTGTGTTATTTGATTCGGGTGCCAGTAGGAGTTTTATTTCTGTTGCTTTTCGTGCCAAATTGCCTGTTAGTAGTAGACGTGTGGATATGCCGTTTGATGTAGAGACTGCTATAGGTGAAACCACCAGGATTTCCGAGGTAATTGAGGGTTGCGACGTAGAACTGGAGGGTCACAAATTCCCAGTTAAGCCATTTGCGATGACGTTAGGCGGTTTCGATTTGGTGCTTGGAATGGATTGGTTGGCAGATTTCGAGGCGAACATTGTGTGTCGCAAGAAGATGATCAGTTTGACGGCGCCCGACGGTAGTCCAGTGACAGTTTATGGGGATCGGGTTACTACGATTCCGAAGGTGATCTCAATGGCAGTGGCGGGGAAATGTATGAGGCGAGGATGTAACGCCTTTTTATGTTATGTGAAAGATGCAGAGAAGCCAACACCACAACTGTCTGATGTTCCGGTTGTGTGTGAGTTCCCAGACGTGTTCCCAGAAGACTTATCGGGATTGCCACCTGACAGAGAGATCGAGTTTCAGATTGATTTGATACCAGGCGCCCAACCAGTCGCTAAAGCACCATACCGATTGGCCCTGACAGAAATGAAAGAGTTGATGGAGCAGTTACAAGAGCTGTTGGATAAGGGGTTTATTCGACCGAGTATCTCACCTTGGGGTGCTCCGGTCCTGTTTGTAAAGAAGAAGGACGGTAGCATGAGGATGTGCATCGACTACCGTGAGCTGAATAAGCTGACCATAAAGAACAGATACCCCTTGCCGAGGATCGATGACTTGTTTGATCAACTTCAAGGTGCTAGTTGGTTTTCACGTATAGATCTTCGATCAGGCTACCATCAACTGAAGGTGAAGGAGCAGGATATCCCTAAACAGCTTTTCGTACGCGCTACGGTCATTATGAGTTCCTCGTTATGTCATTTGGTTTGACCAACGCGCCAGCTGCTTTTATGGACCTGATGAATAGGGTGTGCCGGCCGATGTTGGATAAGTCAGTGATTGTATTCATGATGACATCTTGATTTATTCAAAGAACGAGACTGAGCATGCCGGTCACATTCGCGAAGTTCTGGAGACACTGAGAAGGGAGAAGTTGTATGCAAATTCTCCAAGTGCGCATTTTGGTTGCGTGAGGTTCAGTTTTTGGGTCACGTGGTAAATCCGGATGGGATTCTGGTCGATCCGGCAAAAGTGGAAGCAGTAATGCAATGGAAGTCTCCAAAAACGCCATCCGAGATCCGTAGTTTCTTGGGTTTGGCGGGTTACTACCGAAGGTTCATCCAAGACTTTTCCAAAATTGCTTCTCCACTGACCAAGTTGACCCGGAAAGATGTGAAATTTGAATGGGGTCAAGCACAAGAGAAGGCGTTCGAAGAACTGAAGACAAGATTGACCCAAGCTCCAGTATTGGCACTTCCCGATGGGAGTGAAGACTTAGTAGTTTATTCTGATGCCTCCTACTCGGGGTTGGGATGTGTATTAATGTAGAGGGGAAAGGTGATAGCCTATGCATCCCGACAGCTGAAAGTTCATGAGGTTAATTATCCTACTCACGACCTGGAGCTAGCAGCTGTGGTTTTCGCGCTGAAAATTTGGCGGCACTATTTGTACGGGACGAAGTGCACCATCTTCACAGACCACAAAAGCTTGAAGTACTTCTTTGAGCAAAAGGATCTGAATATGAGGCAGAGACGGTGGTTGGAGCTAATAAAAGACTATGATTGTGAAATCCATTACCACCCGGGCAAAGCTAACGTGGTGGCTGACGCCCTTAGCCGAAAGGAGAGGCCTGAGCCGATTCGGGTGAAAGCGTACCAACTAATCATGACCTCCGACGTGATGAAACAGGTCAGAGAATTCCAAGATGAGGCCTTGAAAGATGAACATCTCAACTCTAAACGAATGACAGGTCTGGTAGCGGACCTAGTAGAGAACACGACGGGTGTTAGAACCCGGTTTGGGCGTATGTGGATTCCTCGTCTTGGGGATCTACGAATGAAGATTTTGGATGAAGCTCATAAGTCTCGATACTCCATTCATCCCGGTGCCACCAAGATGTACCAAGACATGAAGAAAGATTATTGGTGGCCGGGTATGAAACGCGATGTGGTGGAGTATGTGAGTAAATGCCTCACGTGTTTGCAAGTAAAGGCAGAGCACCAGAAGCCGTATGGAAAGATTCAACCGTTGGACATACCGGAATGGAAGTGGGAGCACATCACCATGGATTTTATCACAAAGCTGCCACGTACCCCAAAAGGGTATGATACGATCTGGGTGATTGTGGATCGATTGACGAAGAGTGCTCACTTCTTACCAATGCGGGAGACATATTCGTTCGAAAGGTTGGCCGATCTTTTCATCAAAGAGATCGTGACTCGTCATGGTGTACCGGTGTCAATTGTGTCTGATCGCGACACCCGGTTTACATCCAAATTCTGGAAGAAGTTCCACGATGCCATGGGGACGAGGTTGCATATTAGCACGGCTTATCATCCTCAAACTGATGGTCAGTCGGAAAGGACCATTCAGACTTTGGAGGACATGCTCCGAGCATGTGTTATCGACTTCGGGGGAAGTTGGGATGACCATCTACCGTTAGCCGAGTTCTCGTACAACAACAGTTATCATGCTAGTATTGGCATGCCACCTTACGAGATGTTATACGGTAGAAGATGCAGGACCCCCGTCTGTTGGGGTGAAATCGGTCAGAAAGAATTGGGAAGCATCGAGGTGGTAGAGGCTACGACTGAAAAGCTCGAAAGAATTAAAGCGCATATGAAGGCAGCCAAAGACCGACAGAAGTCGTATGCCGACAAACGACGCAGACCAATTGAGTTCCAAGTGGGAGACCGGGTTATGTTGAAGGTCTCACCTTGGAAAGGGATCATTCGATTCCGGAAGCGTGGTAAGTTGAGTCCGCGATATATAGGCCCTTTCTGAATTGTTGCTCGAGTAGGGGAGGTGGCTTATAGGTTGGATCTGCCAGATGAACTAAGTGGAATCCACCCGACTTTCCACGTGTCTCATCTGAGGAAATGTTTGGCAGACGAAGACATGGTCGTTCCACTGGGGGATATCGAGGTAGACGAAAAGCTCAATTATGTAGAGCAACCAGTGGCGATCATAGATCGCAAAGAAAAGAGATTGAGAAATAAAGTGGTTCCTCTTGTGCGTGTACAGTGGCGGCACAGGAAGGGATCCGAGTCGACGTGGGAAACTGAAGAAGAAATGAGGCAGCATTACCCACGACTGTTCGAAGAATAACAGGTTTCGGGGACGAAACCTAAAATAAGGGGGGTGGACTTGTAACACCCCGAAGTTTGACTTCTCAGCATGTGATGCAACTGAGCTTCAGTCGCTTGGGATTTATGCGATTGAAGTTCAACCGCATGGCTATTCGGCCGATTGGAGCTCAACCGCACGATTGAAGTTCAACCGCCCGAATGAAGTATGAGCCGACTGGAACACGTGCGATCGGGGTCCAATCGCATAGCGTTGATGCGACTGAAGGTCCAGTCGCCCCTGGACCAGGTGCGACTGAGCTGTGGGTATAAAAGGGGAGCAACTCCATTCTCCAACCCAACACCTTCACATTTTCAGTCGGGAAGAGAGCAGAGGGCGACCGAGAACGAAGAAGAAAAGGGGGAAAGTGCTGTCCGAGCTCCGAATCCGTCGAGAAGATAGCCAAAGTCGAAGTTCATCTACTTCTACCTGTAATGTGAGTTCTAGGACCCCTCATTTACATGTTTTTAACTGATTTTGGGGCTGGATCACATATAAACCCTAGTTTTGTAAAAGTGTATAGTGGACCCATTTGATGAAATCTTAGATAATGTGATTATAGTATGATATAGGACTTACACATGCTTGTATGATGTCCTTGTATGAATCCCTGAGCTTTGGGAGGGTCAATTTGGGTTAAAACGGGTTTAAGGTGGGTCTGAGCACTTAGGTTCGCGACTACTGTTCTTGAAGAACTCCAGTCGCTGCCCAGTTAGGGTTATGCGACTGAAGGGCCATTCGGCCGAATGAGTCTCAGTTGTTGCCCAATCGCCCGATTGAGGTTCAATCGCACGATTGAGTCTCAGTCGCACGATAGGCTATGCGGTCGAGGATTTCGGTCGCATAAGCCCAATCGCAGAGTAGTTTCAGTCGCATAAACCCAATCGCATAGTAATACAGACGCCCGACTGAGGATTCAGTCGCATAGAAGCCCAATCGTATGACTCAGTCGCATGGAGGCCATGCGACTGGGGTATGTTCAGTCGCCCGAATAGGGCTGTTGGGAACGAATAAAGAGTGTATGTGTAATGTATGTATGCTAGGTATGATGTTGCCATGATAGATGGTGAATACTGATGAATTGTAAATATCAATGTTCCTTGATTTGATGCATGCTTATCCTCCATAGTATTACATGTTATTTCTAATAAATGAAATGAAAGTATTATGTAAAGCACAGAGAAAGAGTAATAAAGAAAGAGAAAGGAACATTAATGAAAGTAACAAGTCTTGCAAGCATATAGGAGTTACACGACTATGTCGTTAGCTCAACTGTGTGGCGGGCTAGCTACCCACTGACGCACACAGGGTCAATCAATTGAGATTGGCAGGACCTTTGGACGTGCCCCGGATGTTCGGGTCGGCCTTGTACATAGTACGCATAGCCCTTTCGGGGGAACCGTTGAACCCTTCGGGGGGATACACATAGCCCTTTCGGGGGAACCGTTGAACCCTTCGGGGGGATACATAGCCCTTTCGGGGGAAACACAGTTGGCTCTTCGGAGCATATAGATGGCCCGACATCCATTCTCCCCTCGCGCACATAGTTGGGGTATCGCCCACTGGTCCACATAGAAAGTGAAACATAAAGAATAAAGTTATAGACAAGGCATACAGTACAGAGAAAGAACATTTTTTGTTCACACAGTTGATGCGTGCTCGCATATACAGTATAGTATAATACAGAAAAGGGTATTTTTATATACTATTTATAAAACTAGAACTCACTCAGCAACGCTGACTTTTTATGTGTTTCCAGTTTGCAGGTAGTGTTGCTGATGATGGCACGAGGCGGCTACTCAGCTCTTTTGGGAGGGCATTCTCCATTTTATAATGATGCAACGTCATGTGTTGCGGGCCCATAATGCACGCAACATGTCACGTTGCCTGCCATTACGAGATTTCTTGAGGATCTGAATCAACGAGATTACTCAAGAAATCTCCTTTATATATTTTGAAAATATCTTCTATAGAGGTCGCTGTATGACCCTACGGTTGCTGAGGATTCATATAAACGGATTACTTACGTAATCAAAGGTTTCATATGCTTCCGCAGCAATCATGGTAAAGTAGGCAATGTAAAGAAAGTTTGTAATAGCGCTTTTGTAATGTAATGCAACATTAAATGTTTTGTAAATGAACTACGTTGTATTAAATGGCAAAAGTATTCATAGTAAAAGTTTATTGTTTCCGCTGCAAACGCTCAATTTCAAAGCTATGATTATATGTTATATGCATTGCTTATTTAAAAAATATGCAATGAAAGACCGACTGTGGGGTTCCGGGATCGGGGCCTTACATAAGGTAATGCACGTTCAAACACGATCCATACCTATTATGATTATGACTAAGCTTTAAAACGTATTCAATGTAGGATATATTTGGTTGAATTCGGGTATACGAGTTTGATTACAACTTTGTGATTTATACATTAGATTTAATTAATTAAGGTATATTTTACAACTTATAGTCATTTCTGAAAATAATTCATGAAATTATATGATGTATAATTCCTATAGTTTTCATAGTTATAATTACCCACGATTTGGTGTTTATTTTATAAAAAAAATGATTATTTATAATATTTATAATAATATTTTATAAAGATTTTTAAGGTTTTTAAACAAAATAAATTTTCAGAAATATTTATGAAATCTTTTAAACAAGGAATGTTTATAAAAATCATTTTTATAATTTTTAAGAATTTTTATATATTTTATTGAGACTTAAAAAGGTTTTTAAAATAAAATGCAGAGGCTCGGGTTTGAACCCGGGACCTCTAACTCACCAACCCACACACATAACACTGAACCAAAGGCCTTAGCCGCAACAGAACTCGGTTTTATTTACTTTTAAACATGAATTCCCGTTTCCCCCAAATCCGTATAAACCCTAGAATGAATTCGATCAAATTGAACTCGAATTCGATATTATTAACAGTTAAAATCATGGGGGTTTTGATCCCCATGTGTAAACGAGTAGAATGATGTGTTCAATTACCTGTTTGAGTTGAGATAATGCTTTAGAACACTCGAAGAACAGCCGCAGTATAACTCGAATTTGAATGTGGATCAAAACGTGATAAAAATCAAATTAATTGTATGGAAAGCTTCGAATGATGATAATAATCGAAAGCCCAATGCTATTTTGGGTTTAGAATGCTCGGAGAGTGGCAGTTGATTGAGTTGCAGGTCGCGACATAGGGAAGAGGTTGAATTCGATGTTTTTTTATGTGTTTCAGGTACGAGTTCAAGTTGTATTCGATTGGAAATGTATATTAAACGTTCATGTTGACTTAATCTGATTAAAGTGGTGTTTTTAGTGGGTGTTCTAGCCGTTGAACGGCCGAAAAATAAAGTGAAAAGTTGATACCGTTAATTCACTGTTTTAACGCGTTTTAAGGTTGCTTCGAGTTCGAATCTCAACCACGAAGTGATTATAACCGGTTTTGTAGTTTAAAATGGGGTAATTTGAAGTTTGGACCTCGCCAGAGGGTTGCCGGATTTCGGCCGGAGCCGGCGCCGGAAAATCGGGGTAGGCGGGTGGGTTTTAAAATTTTTCAGATTTGGTCCCTGTGGTTTGGTTTGTTGTTATTTTATGCTATTAACTTCTTTTGAAGTTTCTGGAATTACAAAACCCCCTATATTTATAAATTAAATTTTTATACATTTGTTTTTTTTATAAATCATTGTTATCATTATTATTATTATATATTATTATTATTGTTTTATTATTATTATTATTATTATTTTATTTTTATCACTATGATTATTATTATATTGTTATTATGATTATTATTATTATTAATATATATTTTTTTGTAATTATTGGAACGTATTAAACTTAATTGTTTATAAAAATACGGGATGTTACAACGACTAAGACTTCGACTGAGGTACGACAGTTTCTTGGGTTGACTGGCTATTATTGGCGATTCATCGAAGGGTTTTTAAAGATTGCTCAACCTCTCACCGCGTTTATCTCAAAAAGGCACTACGTACAATTGGGGTGACAAACAAGAATCCGCATTTCAAGTTCTGAAGCAGAAACTCTGTACGGCACCGATTCTATCCCTGCCTGAGGGAACAGACGATTTTGTAGTTTACTGTGATGCTTCTATTCAAGGTCTCGGTTGTGTGCTAATGCAACGCGAGAAGGTGATTGCTTATACTTCCCATCAATTGAAAGTTCACGAGAAAAACTACACGACACATGACTTAGAGTTGGGAGCCGTTGTGTTTGCACTCAAGATATGGAGACACTACTTGTACGGTACCAAGTGCACCATTTACACCGATCACAAGAGTCTCCAGCTCATCTTTGAACAGAAGGAGCTGAACATGAGACAACGTCGTTGGGTCAAGTTGTTGAACGACTACGATTGTGCGATCAAGTATCATCCGAGCAAGGCTAATGTAGTAGCAGATGCCTTAAGTCGAAAGGAGACACCTAAGCCGAAGCGAGTTCGAGCATTGCAACTCACCATTCGCACTGGATTACCCGATCAAATACGTAATGCTCAACTTGAAGCTTTGAAACACGAGAACCTGAAAGCCGAATCACTACGAGGCATGGAGAAACAATTAGAGGTCAAACCTGACGGAATTTTACTTCATGGAACGAATATGGGTTCCTTTGTATGGAGAATTACGAGAGCTGATAATGGATGAAGCTCACAAGTCACGATATTCTATTCATCCGGGTTCAGATAAGATGTATCAGGATTTGAAGACCCTATACCGGTGGCCAAACATGAAAGCTGATATTGCCACTTATGTAAACAGATGTTTAACCTGTTCTAAGGTTAAGGTGGAATATCAAAGGCCATCCTGTTTGCTCCAACAGCCGGAAATTCCAGTATGGAAGTGGGAACAGATATCAATGGATTTCATCATAAAACTGCCTAGGACTCCCAGCGGATGCGATACCATTTGGGTGATCGTGGATCGCTTGACGAAATCCGCATATTTCCTGGCAATCCGGGAGACTGACCGAATGGAGAAGTTGACTCGTATCTACCTAAGGGAAATAGTCTCTCGGCACGGTGTGCCAATTTCCATTATCTCTTATCGTGACGCTCGATTCACTTCACACTTCTGACAATCTTTACAACGATTATTGGGAACGCGGTTAGATATGAGCACTGCATATCATCCTCAGACTGACGGCCAGAGTAAGCGTACGATCCAGACTTTGGAAGACATGTTACGCGCTTGCGTGATTGATTTTGGCAGCAGTTAGGAAACTCACTTACCGTTAGTTGAGTTTCTTACAATAATAGCTATCACACATCGATCAAAGCTGCTCCGTTTGAGGCACTGTATATGCGTAAGTGCCGATCACCTATTTGTTGGGCGGAAGTTGGAGAAAGTCAACTTACCGGTCCTGAACTCGTGCACGAGACGACTGAGATGATCGTGCAGATCCGTAACCGTATGGTAGCAGCACGTGACCGACATAAGAGTTACGCTAATAAGCGTCACTGACCATTGGAATTTCAAATAGGTGACAAAGTGCTTTTGAAAGTGTCACCTTGGAAAGGCGTGATTCGTTTCAGGAAACGTGGAAAACTAGACCCTAGATACGTGGGAACGTTTGAGATTGTCAAACGGGTCGGCCCTGTAGCCTATCAGTTGAACCTACCCGAAGAACTTAGTGGAGTACACAATGTGTTCCACGTTTTGAACCTGAGAAAATGCCTTGCAGACGAGACTCTCATCGTTCCGTTAGAAGAGATACACGTGGATGAACAACTGCGTTTCGTTGAAAAACCAGTGGAGAACATGGATCGAGAAGTCAAAACCCTAAAGCGCAGCAAGATCCCCATTGTGCGCGTTAGATTGAACTCAAAGCGTGGACCAAAGTTTACCTGGGAACGCGAGGATCAAATGAAGAAGAAGTACCCACAACTGTTCAACGATCAGACACCTACTTCTTAAGGTATTCATTCTCGAGATACCTTTTCCTTTAATTTCGAGACGAAATTCCCTTCAACAAGGGGATGATGTCACAACTCTGTCAAACATGTCAAACACGTTACGAACCACCAACCCTAACCTAATCTCACACATTTGACTGAACCCTAACTGAAACTCATGCGTTTAACCGAGCGTAACATTCTAATTTGCGGGACGAAAATTCATTCAACAAGGGGATGATGCGACACCCCGAATTTTTCAAGTTAATTTTTCAATACTTTAGCAAATCAAATTTTATTATTATTACTAGGAAATAATGAGTATCATTATAATAATTATTAAAATTGTTAGTAATAACTAAGTGCACTAATTACACACTAGGCTAAATTAGGAGGGCTAAAAGTGTAAATACCAATGTGAATGGAAATTATAAAAACCGTGAGTCTCCTCTCCTTCGGCCACTTACCCTCCGTAACCCTAAAATCCCCTCAAACCGTCTGCCGTCGACCCTTCCTTGTGCAAAACCTTCTCCAGCAGCTTTGCTTTCACGGTCACTTGTCCCGGTAGTCATTCCGACAGCCCTCGTATTCTTGTGACGTTCCCCAGGTGACGGTTTTCCCCGTGATTGAACGACAACGCAATCAAGCATCTCCCTCTCCGTTCTCTGTTGCGAGCATCCGACGACAATAAACGGTGATCGAAACAACCCGTATCTCATTCGGTATGTTCCTCGACCCTTTACTCGGGTTCGCATGGTTACGGTTTCGGGTTACGAATGGTATGTCGTGGTCGGTTAGGTGCTTGGGTATGCATGTTTTGTGTCCATGCGTGGTGCTATGATGTATGTATATAGGCGTATCATGTGTACGGATGGGTCCTATATGAAAGCATGCTCTACTATGAATGTTTCTGCATATATATACACACACACATGCACCTAGGCAATGTGTGTTCTTTCTGTTGCAAGCATGTACCTTGTGGGTAAGATTTCATGTGATTAATATGTGTTCTTTATGACAATATGAATGATTATGTATGCTTCTGCGATTAAAGTGGTGTTGAACTCGGTTTACGCCGTGAATGTGTATATATATGCATGCGATTGTATATACATATGTGTGTGGGTGTATTTTGTGTGTGAATTAGTGTGTGTGGTTCTTTTTCCTTTCTGTTAATGAATGCATAATTGTGTGGGTATGCATTATGCATGTGTGATTGTTGTGTATCCAGTTGTAATGGATGTATGTATGCAAGGATTGGGTTAGACGCATGGTGAGAGTTTGTTGGTGCATAGTGCTTGTGTTTGAGTTTAGGCGCATGAGGTTAGTAAGGGGGTGTTCATGTGGATGTTTGAATGTATGTATAGGGATTTGTAAGTGTTCTATGCATGGGGATTTATTAGTGTGTGTTGACCGTGAGTATGCATGTATGGGTATGTGTTGTTTAAGGCGCATGGGAGGGGGATTGGGTCATGTTAGGCGCATGAGGTGGATAATGCATGGAAAGTCTTAGGTGGCCGCAAGGTAAGGGGAGAGTATGTCAATGTATGTATGTGATTCCGTATGTATGCATATGTTTCTATAAGGTGTTCATATATAAATGTGTGTGTAGGTCATGATTGTGTAAATTATGTGGATGTGTATATATATCTTTACGGTATATATATTGTATAGGTATGAATGCATGGATAAAGATTGGGTGCTTTGACCTGGGGTGAATGTCACATGTGGGTGTGTGCATAATATATATGTGTAGTGACTTATATATTAGAGCATGTATATATATGTTTGTGTTATGTATATAATACATGCAAAAGAATATGATACCAAGCATATGTATATAGAGTGCGAACAATGCAAAGACATTTTGTATGGGTGTCCAAGATTATGAAAAATATGTGGGTTATATATATATATGAGTCGTATAATTAAATTATATAAAGAGCCTTTTTTCACGTGATAATTAGGTCTTATAGATTAATATGACTTAGGGTTTGTTTATGCATGTGAACGTGGGTATTGTTAGTCTGTATCGATAACCGACACCGAACCGATTCGTGAGACGCGAAACCGTATAGTCCTGATATTTATAATTAATAAGTTATATTAATTATATATAAACTGAATGAAACATAGGTTAAACGGGACCCTATTCTTTGTGCTATCATTTATTCGTTGCTGAGCATTTAAGGTGAGTTTTCACGGCCCCATTTTATATTCTTTCCTTTTCGGGGGAGAAAACATGCAAACACTATTTTGTTATGGTTGCCAGTATTATTGATATCGCCTGTTATGTTAGTGGAAACGCATTTGAAAGTCCTTACAGTAGTAAACCGTTAGTAATGGGATTAGCGAGGTAATTCTGAGTAGTACTACTGGGTTTGACAAACCCCTCCCGGGCTAGTCGCGCTAGCTTGATTGGAGGTCAAACGGGTGCGTAATTGACCTAACGATTGCCACGTGGTGGAAAGGCACTAAACACACACAGTCAGGTTCGGTTTGATACACTAAGTAACTTGTTTATAGGCTAGCTACCTATCGACATGCTTTATATACTAAACCATATGAAACGCTTTCTGACACATTACTTGTTGATTAAACCTGTGGACTCACCAACTTTATGTTAACACACTTTAGCATGTTTTCTCAGGTCACAGGAACGCACAATGTTAAGAACTCAGCTAGGATGCATTCATGGCATACATCACAACTCAACTGTTTTATTTAGTTAAACTTTACTGACTTTTATGGTTTAAACGCATGTTGATACAATTTACTATTGATTTCTGTTTTCGAAACGTTTCCGCAAGTTTGAAACACTTATGGTTGATTTAAAAGTCTAATTACTTAATGTAATGTTTTGTAATTACTGTGTCTGGTGTAACTGGTGCTATCTGAGATCCTGGTATGTCACACGCCTGACGGTAAAACCCCGTTAGCGGATTTTGAGGGTGTGACAATCTGCACCCTATAACTTTTTTTAGTGGTATACGTATGTGAAATTTTGAATGCCCCTTAAAGTTATGTAATCGTCCCACTTACACCCTCGATGAAATTTTTTTTGGGTCCACCATTGGGTCAACACATAGGCACCCTCTATGTGTTCCATGGCATTCCCCTTTGGTGTCTCTACGTGGGTTGAGTATACCGTCCAGCCTAACAGGGTGGTTCATGTGGCTCATCATGGTGATATAATTGTAAAGAATTTGATGGTGATAAAATTATAATTCTATTTAAAATTTAAGACATCTAATATAATTTTTAAGCAAAATACAAGTGTTTTATACAGTAGCTCATAATCTATATGTATACTATTATATAAAATTTGATGATGACACAATCGTTACTTAATTCAAAGTACAAGACATTTAATATAAGTTTTTAAGAGCGAAGTGCAAATGCTTTATAATTTTTTTTTTAAATTGACACATTAGGTAATGCAAATGAGATTAATAATTGATAGATTGAAACTAGAAAACCTTCATTCCTGCACTTTAGTAAAGATTTCTTTCTTTTTTAGTTATTTTACAACACAACTCATTAATTTTGATATTGTTACCATTTACGCATTTATTATTTTCTCCTTAGTTTTGAGGATTCACTTTTTATAGTATTTTTTCTATTATACCTTTTTTATGAGCGTTTTACACGTGAATTTTTTCAGGTGACTAATACTAGCTAACGTATAAATCGTCAAAACTAAGTCTTATAACTTTTATAACCCCTGTCGAATAACGCGGGTCACTCCCACTAGTCTATATCTATATCTATCTATATCTATATTATATATAAAGCATTTTGAGACAGACATATTGGTAATTTTGCTTAAAATGTAAGACACTTAAAATAAATTTTAAACATGAAGTGCAAATGTTCTATGCAACAATTCCTAATTTGCCCCTATTTAATAAACTTCTTTTAACTAATACATAATTTAATACATATTAGATTATTTAATTCAATTCACTAAATATTATCTTATTTATAATATTTTAAATTAATATATAAAATTTACATGTGTATATACCTTATGACTAAATACAAATTTAATCATTCTGTATTATCTTATTTATAATATTTTAAATTAATATCTAATTTTATATACCTTATAACTAGATAGAAATTTAATTAAGTATTATCTTATTTAAATACTTAATTATATAACCACTAAATATTTAAATAATAATAATTATGATGATGATGATGATGAGGCGACGACGACGACGACGACGACGGCGGCGGCGGCGGCGGCGGCGGCGGCGGCGGCGGCGGCGACGTTGTTGATGTTTAATTTAACTTGATTAGTAGGTACGTTTTAATAACTTTAAATTGTTATTCAAAGATGTTTAATTTAAATCTACAAACATTATGATGCCGCATTTCTCACTACATCAACCCGTGAACAAACCGCCGGTCAACAACATGGAACACTAACGCGTATGAGTACTATGCAGAAGCCAAAACGATTTAATACACTGATAACATTTGTGGATCCCGAAACATTCTACGCATCTTGTGCGTTATCTACCATACATGCATGTTAATTAACATTTTCATTTTACATTTTTTCCCAAGCATTTACTTTGTTATGTTTAATTTGTTTAACAATTACTTTTTATTGTTACTTGGTGGTTGTCTTGCGGTAGTTTGTCATTTATTGACCACTTATGTTAACAACTAACAAGTTGTATTTTGATCTTAAACAAAGTGGATTTTATTTAGAATGCTATTAAACATAGTAATTACGTTATTAAATTAAAATACCCGGCCACCGGACGGGTATAAAACTAGTTTTCATAACTCCCGTGCATAGCACAGGTCATCCCACTAGTTTTTACAATACGATATATACCATATTCAAATTATACGACTATATATATTTGGCATATTCTTGTCATATCAAGATATCTTATGCTTCCATCCCTCGTGACATCAATATCCACCCCAAAATGACACATCGAGACCACAGATGAGGTAGTAATCCTAGGGCGGCCACCTCATCCAACCGCCCACCGAGGTTGCATCAGGTTTATAATCAGGTTTATAAGTTCCATTGTGTGCTTTAACATCTACACAAATAAGAAAGCATTTGATTATTGACCAAGACACAAACATACACATGCATGATGCATGCAAGAAAGTAAATGGTTCCCTTAATTGTGTGGTTTTCCCTATGGTTTTGAATTATTTTCTAAGAGGCAAATTGTAAAGTCCTGAATCCGATCGAACTCACTTCGTTTGAATTGTTGCACTTGATAATACGCGAAGACGGGTGCGCGGTTTGAATTGTATCAACCGAGAGAACAAAACATTCAGCACAAAATCATTGTAAATCAAACGTATATTGTCGAAAGATTACAATGAAAATCGATACTAGATCGATCTCACCCGAAGGTGGAATCACAAAAGTGATCTGCTCGAAATTGAGCGAAAAACTACAAAAATATTGAACTCTCGGTTATTTGGAAATGATGTTGCACACTCTCCACTAACTAATAAAGAAACATATATATACATGCTTTACACAACTCGCATGCATGTGTCAGATCCATTAAACTTTGTTTTCGCATAGCACTTTCTTTGTCGCATGCTTCAAATGACAAAAGTGAATTTAATGCCCACGTGTATCCCACTATCACATGCATATTCCAACTTTCGCAACTGATTTTCGAATGCAACATAATTTCGCATCGCATGCTGTATGCATGCATTACTTTTCGCATGCTATATTCTTCC
Source organism: Flaveria linearis (assembly GCA_024085815.1). Taxonomy (NCBI): domain Eukaryota; kingdom Viridiplantae; phylum Streptophyta; class Magnoliopsida; order Asterales; family Asteraceae; genus Flaveria; species Flaveria linearis. Next base: position 9,262,824 of record CM044013.1, read on the forward strand.
ACTTTCGCAGCATGTATATATTATTCAATTTCGCATGCAATTCTTTTCTTCAATTGTCGCGCGAGCGCAGCTTGTCGCGTACGATTCTCGCATCAACATATCGCACGCATGCGATTTGTTCGTCTTTCGCATGCATTCATGCAGCCTCTCGCGATTTTGTTTCGCGCGACCAACAACGATATCGTAATCCAAATATTTTGTCCCTTACAATCTCCCCCTTGGATTATGATATCGTTTTGAGTTCTTCAACAAATTGAATCTTCAATAAAACCTTTCAATGAAGGTTCTCGCATCAGCGGATAGAGGAAACAACTATTCAATAAACCTTTCTCAATGAAGGTTCTCGCACACGTAGAAATATCTTCATAAATTCATGCAACAAAGTCTCTTGAGCATTTACACAAACACTTGGTGTGCGGTTTACAACTTTTGAGCTTGTTTAACGTCCTCGAACGGAAGATTGCGGAATAATGATCCGTTGTATCAAGAGCAACACCTTGCTCTGATACCAAATGTAAAGTCCTGAATCCGATCGAACTCACTTCGTTTGAATTGTTGCACTTGATAATACGCGAAGACGGGTGCGCGGTTTGAATTGTATCAATCGAGAGAACAAAACATTCAGCACAAAATCATTGTAAATCAAACGTATATTGTCGAAAGATTACAATGAAAATCGATACTAGATCGATCTCACCCGAAGGTGGAAATCACAAAAGTGATCTGCTCGAAATTGAGCGAAAAAACTACAAAAATATTGAACTCTCGGTTATTTGGAAATGATGTTGCACACTCTCCACTAACTAATAAAGAAACATATATATACATGCTTTACACAACTCGCATGCATGTGTCAGATCCATTAAACTTTGTTTTCGCATAGCACTTTCTTTGTCGCATGCTTCAAATGACAAAAGTGAATTTAATGCCCACGTGTATCCCACTATCACATGCATATTCCAACTTTCGCAACTGATTTTCGCATGCAACATAATTTCGCATCGCATGCTGTATGCATGCATTACTTTTCGCATGCTATATTCTTCCACTTTCGCAGCATGTATATATTATTCAATTTCGCATGCAATTCTTTTCTTCAATTGTCGCGCGAGTGCAGCTTGTCGCGTACGATTCTCGCATCAACATATCGCACGCATGCGATTTGTTCGTCTTTCGCATGCATTCATGCAGCCTCTCGTGATTTTGTTTCGCGCGACCAACAACGATATCGTAATCCAAATATTTTGTCCCTTACACAAATTGTGAAATAATATACGCAGTTTAATGAGGAAGTTGGTCTCGTTATAGCATTCACGACCCCTTCTTCATCTTTATCCATATAATTATCATCACTATTTTTTCACTCTTCTTTTCAACTTTATCAACTTCAAATATATTTAAAACATTATAGTGTTTTGAACAGTGTTTCCCAAAAATACAGATTGAAAAGTAAATTTCTCATATCCTTCGCTCACAACCACTTATAATCATACCATACAATATAGGGAATACATTCACATAAATTTAGAGAACGGGTTGGGAATGCTCGATCTTAAGGATGGAATGTTAATTATGAACTGAAATCATTGCATGGTATCGTGCTCGTACCACATCGGTTGTACGAGCTAGGGTTTATAGGCAAAATGAGTTATTGCACCTATAAACTAGTTTTTTGGTTTGAGTTTTTCTGTTTGCTCCGTAACATAATTAAACTTAGAGCTTAGAATGTCACATATAGATAATAAAACCAATTAAACTATTAAGAGGAGCAACACCGAAATAGTCATCATTGTTAGAATTTATACCATAAAATCAGAAAAATATCATCTTTTATTTAATAAAACGTTCTTTCGTAAAAAAAAACCGTCGCTTATATATAGCGTGAATACATGAATTTATAGCATTAATAGCGTGATTAGTGCATGAATAACATGATTATAACGTGAATAGCAATGATTATAAGTGTATTGTGAGTAGGTAGCGTGGTTTACGGTGTTTGTTAGAATATATAACATACCTCGTAATATATACATACATATATATATATATATATATATATATATATATATATATATATATAATATACTAATATGTAACATACCTCGTAAATTACGAGCCTGGGATGGGTACGTTCTTCCCCAATAAGAAGTTAGAACAAGTGCTGAAAGAAGAATAAAGCATATAATTAAGCCAATTAATGACTTCATTTCATATACGGGCAAGTATATTTGCACCAACTTAAAAGTATGATTATAGATTCTTACGTATAATTACTTGATTTATATAACAAAGTAACAAACAATATGTGCGACTCAAAAGTCAAGAGTCTACGTATGATATGAAGTCTTAGTCTTCCATGACCACAGAACTACAAAAGTATTGGATGTGGCCTCGGCAAATACACTCCATGCGTTCTACTAGTGATAAATCATCTTTGAAATAAACATATATTTCATTCAAAATAATATTAAATGCCCATCTACCCAAACAATGACGAAGCTTTAAACTTTTAATAAGTGGGGCCAAAAGTCTCGAGACCTAAATCGGGGAGGCCGGACTCTATACGTATAAAAATTTCAGACGAAATTGTGACACCCGATATTTTCAGATCACTTTCCGATCAACACGGACATTGTGTTCGATCATATATTCATAAATTTAATGTTGTCTACGTAAATACGTCATTAATTGCACAAATATTCATGAACCTTTTACGTAACAATAATTCGGATAATTGTCGGATTGCACACAAATCTGTCCTCGAACACGGGTGATTTGTCAAAATAGTTTTCAAACAATCACAATTGGTATGAAATTATATGTTATAGGATTACATGATTAAATATTTAGCTTAGTTGTGAAATTTAGGAATCTTCTGGCACTAACGCGTTTTTGCACATTTTCAGCTTTTAAAGCCTATTTATTATAAAAATGGCTTTCAACTAGCAAAATAAATATTATTTCATGTTATTAAAATTTATTTGATATTATGTAAGCATTTGATGCGGTTTGGGCGGCCGATGACGAGTCTCAGCACTTGTTTTGGTCGCGGTGGTGGTTCTTGATCTATAAAGATGGTGGTGGTGGTGGTGACAATGTTTTTGGTCGATCACCGATCATGATAGTGGTTGCGGTTAGGTGATGGCGTGCATAGGGCTGTCCAAACTGCTCGGCGCTCGAGGATCGCTCGACGATCGATCGGAAAATGCTCGCTTGAATTCTGCTCGGTCGTAAACGAGCAAAGCGGATCGGATCGGTTTGTAAACGAGCAGAGCACGAGCAAAGGTCCACTCGCTCAACGCTCACTCGATTTTTTCTCAAATATATATATATATATATATATATATATATATAATGTATAATATTTAAATTGGTTAAAATTACATTTTGTCTTAACTCTTAATTTAAAAACCCATTACCTAATTCAAAAGCCCATTCCCTTAATTAACCACAACCAACTACACATAACAGATCCACGCTCCAGTGCTCCACAATCAACATCCTTACTTCAATTCACACTTCAGTCTTCACATGCCATAACCACCGGACCCCTTCTAACATTATCTTTTTAATATCTAGAAATCTACAAAAGAAGAAGAAAAATTGAAGATTGATGTCTTTATTTCAGATGAGTGTGGTAACAACTAATAGATATGAAATGTATATATTTCTATAAAACTTTTGTATGTACATTGTCAATAATATTGAAGCCTACAATATATACTATTATGCTTAGTCTAAAATGTTTAATTAAACTATTGGCGTTTTTTAGGTGGACATGGACATGGTCGTAAAAATCATCGTTAGTGGACTTTTTGGAGATTAGATAAATTGTATTTCTAAGAATTTTAAGTTTGACTTAGAATTTAATGTGTTTGAATTTGTATTTTGTGTAACTTTTTATTTCGTACGGTTTTTTGTTAACTTATTAGGTTTGTTATTGGAACTTGAAATTCTTGAATGAATGAAAAACCGAGCTAAACGGAGCCGTATGTATTTTGTTATGCTAAATTTGTTATAAAACCGAGCGAAACCGAGCTGCTCGGCTAAATTCGATCCGAGCATGAGCATGATTTTTCCGCTCGATTTTATAAATTCGATCCGATCCGAGCGGCTCGATTTTAAATTCGAGCGAGTTCGAGAATACCTTCGCTCGGATCGGCTCGGCTCGTGAACAACCCTAGATGTGCATGCTATGGTTGTTAGTTGTGACTTGTGGTTATGGGTGTTGGTTGTGGTGGTGGTGTAAGGTGGATGAAGGCGGTTGTGTTGGTTATGGTGGTCAATTTGATGATGGTTATGTGTAGGTTGCAGGTGGTTATGGCTATTTTTGGGTTTCTCCGGTAGCCGTAAAGGCGTCAGTAATGATGATGGTTGTCGGTGGCTATACCAGTGGTTGTTAGGCTGCTATGGTGGTGGTCTAGTTTGGGTCACGATGGTCTTTGGTAGTGGGGACGAAGATGGTGTGATGGTTGTTGATGGAGGTGCTGTTGATGATTGTGATGGTGGCAGTACGTCATCGGTGTAGTTTTAGCTTATGATGGTGATGACTGTTAGGTGTGAAAGTGATTGTTGGTGATGGTTGTAGTGGTGATTCTAGGGTTCTGGCGGTTATGAAGGTGTTGAGGGGTGGTTGTAGTGGTCGGTTGTATTGGTTGTGGTTGAGATATTATGGTTATGGTTATGAGTGTTGGTAGGATGGGATGATAAAATGGTGTGCGGGTATTGGTCAAACATGGTCAACTGAGGTCGACGGGCAGTCAATAACAAGAACGTGATAAGATCAAATTGAATACGTATGGGTTCGAGTACGTGAACCGAGTGAAAGATATAATCGCACACGTCACTCATTTAAATTTCGTCATTTCCCCATCCTTTGACCATGAATAGGGGAAATGACATGCACCCTTGAAACACCTATTTCCCCATCCTTTGACCATGAATAGGAGCCCATGCTCCAAGAATTTACCCTTGAAGAGGATTGAGTGCTATAAAGGACATGCACCCTTCACTTCAACTACACCAACACATCACACTCATCTTCTCTCTTCCTCCTCTTCAAATTTCGTCCAATACCCCATCACCACCACTCCATTTCATTTTCAACTCATTTCTACAAATCTTGGGTGATTCAAGTGCCTTTGGTTGAAGATCAAGTGATTTTTGAAACTTCCAAGCATCCTACAACATCTTCTTCACTTTTTCTTGTTTTGGTTCTTAGTTCAAAGGATCAAGTCTTCTTTTCTTTGCATTTCAAGACTACCATATCTTTCTCCTTGCTTGTTTAAGGTTAGCACCTTGTTTCTAATCTTCTATACATCATCATGATGTGTTCATACTAACTCATCCAAAAGTGCTCTAGCAAAGTTTAAAAAGTAACAAAACATGTAAGATATTTTCTGGCAGATTCATGTTTTGTGTTTTCAACACCATAACTTGACATAAACATGATCAAATGAACCATTTCTTGAGCCTAAAATTAACTTTAGGATGTCTAGTTTTAACTCATCCAACCTTGAAATTTTTAGATGAGTATAACCTATCCAAAACGTACAAACATAATTAAAGTGTTGAACTTGAATTTTTGGCAGAATTGATAAGGTAGAAAGATTGAGGCATAAGTTATGCTTAAAATAATCAAATGGAGATTTTGTTTCTGTGGTAACTTAGCTCGAGGTGTTAGGTTTAAAAGTAATATAGGCTCTATTTGTGAATGTAGGGTTTGACCCCTCAAAAAGGTAAATTTTATAGACATGTACAGAAAAATGCTGCACTGACATCTGTTGCTTCATGAACCATTTCGAGGCACTTAAACTTAGTTACATGTTACAAGCTATACCTTTTTGGAATTCTAAAACATAGACATAGATGTGATAAAAGTATCAGATTTTATAAAAATTCTTTGTACCAAGAAAAGAGGATGACAACCAGACCCAAAAATCCCCTTGATTCTGTCAAATGCCTATATTTAGATAAAGTAAACTTTGGAGATATCTGGTAAAAAGAAAACCCATACACATGGAAAGTATAATACCATTATACTTAATATAAAACACATTCAATACATTATGTACTTTAGGAAGATAAATATGAAGACAATAATCTAAATAAAACATTTACGACTCGACGTGTCTAACTAGTCAAGTGACATTTTCAAAACTAACTTTGTGGATGAGTTATGCATGACCATCTAGGGTTAGTAATCATGACCTCATGAATATATTGTGATTTTGTTTAGGAGATTCCTAGACCAATCATACGTACAGACTATTGCTAGTATTCACGTGTGCATTACAGGTGAGTTTCACGGCCCCATTTACTTATTTTCCTTTTAGGGGAGACTACATGCAAATTACTAATTTTCTTGGACACATTTATTTGTCAATGATTTCACATGTTATATAAGTTGTTTACTTAACGTATGAAGTCCCCTGTTATCGGACCGTTAGTTTATTTTCCAAAGCGAGGTAATCATGGATAGTACTATTGGGTTTGACTACCCCCACCCGGGTTAATTACCCTAACCTTGACTGGAGGTCTAAACGGATGCATTATTAGCCTGTTCACCCTGTGCTTACGGTAGGCATGGGTAGGGGCAATTTATTACAGTTACAGTCTAGCTTCGGTTGCGGTGCCTATATAATTTGTAGCATTGTATGTACAACAATCAAATCATAGAAAATATTGTGGTCCTTTATGATATTTATTATTACTTAAAACATGTGAACTCACCAACATTATGTTGACATTTTTCATGCATGTTTTCTCAGGTAATTGATAGATGCATCAAGTTAAGCTGGCATGGATCATCTCATGTTTAGGGCCATTCATGCTGTTTGGGATATTCATTTTCGTATCTGTCATGTTTTGAAAATAATTTACCTTATTACTATTGCTTTCACAAATTTAACTCTGAAACAATGATGTATCTTTTAAACTTATTTGAGACGTATGTTTTACAAAACCATGTAGTGGTCGATCAGTGACTATGAAACCATGACGTTCGCACCCCACGGGAAACCGCCGTGGTTTGGGGGTGTGACAGTTTACTTTGTCTATAAGAATGTACACATTTAGGTGATGGTATGGAGGCAAATTGTACAAATTAATATTGTACATTTAAGGTTTATTTCAATTATTTTGATATTATGTTTAATTTCAATTATTTAGATATTGGTCAAACTTACTCATACTCATCGTATATTATCACTTAGATCAAGTAGGATAATCTGTACATGACCATCATCATAATTTAATTAAAGTTGATCAAAGTAACATAATTAGTCCATAAAGCTATGAGTGATCATTTGATGAAAATACTCATACTTGCTATTTTTATTTCTCGTGAGATGTTTAAATAAGAAGAATTACAGAGAAACACCACTTAAAACTTTTTCTTTCAAGATCATCCATTGATATGTCTAGACATCATAACTAAAACAAATCGAATATAACACCATCATCCTCTTCAAAGATTTCTATTTCACACAAATAAGTTTAATTCTAATTTCATGATTATGATTGACGTAACATAATTAGAGTTTTATATCAAGATATAATCAATAACTTTAATTAACTTGTGGGGTGGTAACAACATGAATTGACGTGGAATTAGGTTGACAACGGTTTGGAGATGAGGGGAGTCGCCGGAAAATTTTAATCAATTATGGGGAAAACTGGATTAGTATTCGTATATTTTTTTAGTTTTGTTTTTCTAATAACATTGATACGTAAATTTCACAATTATAACAAAATTTCTAATGCTTATTAGTGTTAAGGACCAAACATGTTATGTTGGCCGATCAATGTGGCACATAAGTGTAAATTATGAAAAGAAGATACCAAAACCGTAATAAAAACGTACCATAAGAAGCACTTATGTAATAAACTCTCTATACTTGTATATTTATTTTTGTTAATAAAAATGTGCTAATATCTGGTTATAAAAATTGTATTTGTATTTGTAATATATTATCCTTCATATGTGTACATACATTGATTGTAAATGACATGTTATAATCTAAAACTAGGTTTTGACACCGCGCGTTGCCGCGGCTATGCGAGTTTTAACGTACTCCTAAACCAAAATTAAATCAAAATGAAGGTTCAAAATCAAAAAATCAGCAAAATACACAAAGTAAAACACACCAAAACCCCAAATTCATAACACACTATAATATGTGAAACCCAAAAACTAAATCAAAGCCCAACACCATACACAAAACAGACTAAAATCAAAGTCGCAAAAGGCGACACCGTCTAAAATAGAAAACCAACGAAAATTAAAGCCCAGAAAGAGAAAAAAAGGAAAATTCAAACCTTAATAGCAAGAATCTTCAGGGTATCGATAATGAAAGAAAGAAAGCAAGAACCCAGGAAAAGAAAACGCCAACGAACCCTATAAACGAACTAACCAAAACACACCTCGAACCTACACCCAAAACAAACCTTATAAAACAACACAACAACAACAACAACAAAAAAAAAAAAAAAAAAAAACACCGACCAAATATGTGAAACCCAAAAACTAAATCAAAGCCCAACACCATACACAAAACAGACTAAAATCAAAGTCGCAAAAGGCGACACAGTCCAAAATAGAAAACCAACGAAAATTAAAGCCCGGAAAAGAGAAACAAAAGGAAAATCCAAACCTTAATAGCGAGAATTTCAGGGTATCGATAACGGAAGAAAGAAAGCAAGAACCCAGGAAAAGAAACGCCAACGAACCCTATAAACGAACTAACCAAAACACACCTCGAACCTACACCCAAAACAAACCTTATAAAACAACAACAACAACAACAAAAAAAAAAAAAAAACACCGACCAAATATGTGAAACCCAAAAACTAAATCAAAGCCCAACACCATACACAAAACAGACTAAAATCAAAGTCGCAAAAGGCGACACAGTCCAAAATAGAAAACCAACGAAAATTAAAGCCCGGAAAAGAGAAACAAAAGGAAAATCCAAACCTTAATAGCGAGAATCTTCAGGGTATCGATAACGGAAGAAAGAAAGCAAGAACCCAGGAAAAGAAAACGCCAACGAACCCTATAAACGAACTAACCAAAACACACCTCGAACCTACACCCAAAACAAACCTTATAAAACAACAACAACAACAACAAAAAAAGAAAAAAAAACACCACCGACCAAACATATTAATTAGAATAGATAATGACTTAATTTGTGATCTTGGAAGAGAGTCTAAATATCGCACTAGTCTTAGATCGAAATGGTTATGAATAAACTTTTTTCTTATATTTAATTACACGATTGGTCCCTGTGTTTTGCTCATATTGCAATATTGGTTTCAACTTTTAAGAAATTACAGATTTAATTCCTACTGTTTACCAAAACGTATCAGGATTGGTCCTTAGCACTAACTTTAGTTAAGTTTCTCAGTTAAGTATAGGTGAAAAGATCAAGTAGGTGTTTGGGATTGCTTTTCAAAACTACTTTGATTTTTTGGAGGGGTAAAAAGACAAAAATGTCTTTCCAAAAGTTATCAAAAGTTAAAATTTTTAATTTTTGCTGAGTTTTGGCGGGGTATTTTTATCTTTTTACCCCTCCAAAAAGCCATAAGTAGTTTTGAAAAGCTTAGCCAAATATGTCCCAAAATACCCCTAACATAATTTAATAATATATACACACAGTCCACATATCATCTTCAACGTCGATCGCACCACCCCGTCGCCAGCACACCACTGCACCGTTGTCGGCGCCCCATGGCATCGTCACCCACGCACCACCGCACCTTTTCATGATTGCGTTGCACCGGCAGTCGCATTTCGCCACCAACTGCATGGCTCTGATTGCGTTACCATCTCCGGTGTCATCATGAGCATCATATTTATTGGGTTCAAAATCAATCTAACTGATAGAAGGTTAATAGTAATTTCACCTCTCCAGAAATTAGCAACAGAAGGAAACGGTGCAGAACTAGACGAAGGATTTGACTTCTCTCCTTGAAATGCCTCCATTGATGATTAATACAGCTCGATCAATGAATTATGAATGACAATATGGTTTATTCAATACGCTATATCCTTGTACGAATCTGAGAACCTTCACTTCACTTCACTTCAATCAATGTTTCGCACAGTTATGAAGAAATTGGTACTTTGAAGAAGCTTGATTTTGTTAATGTATTTAATAATCATGAAGAATTTGATGTATTTATAAAGCATCGATTATTAATCCGTTTCGTGAGCTGAGAAGGAAGTTTGAGTTGTTGAATGCTCCGATTGCTTTGTACCGGCGGTCGCATTTCGCCGGAAACTAGATATGTGGACTGGGCGACGGTGCGGCGGGGGGTGTCAACGACTGTGCGGTGGGGCACCTACGACTATGCGGTGGGGCGCCTACGACTGTGCGGTGCCGGCGACGGGGTGGTGCGATCAATGTTGAAGATGATATGTGGACTATGTGTGTACATTATTAAATTATGTTAGGGGTATTTTAGTCTTTTCACCTATACTTAACTGAGAAACTTAACAGAAGTTAGTGCTAGAGAGTAGAGACCAATCCTGTTACGGTTTGGTAAACAGTAAGGACTAAACCTGTAATTTCTTAAAAGTTAGGATTAATATTGCAATATGAGCAAAGAAACCAATCACGTAATTAACTCTTTTTCTTATTATATATATATGGTTGCTGCAAAACAGTTATAAAGATAGCACAGATCTTGGCCGTTGATTTCCACGTTCTTTTAATCCTAGCCGTGTTAATTGAACGGTTGTGCATTGTTGCGGCAGTTACCAGAGGTTCTCCGATTCTCCTCCCCACTTTCAGGGGTTACACCCTTCGATCTTCCCTCCCCATTATTTCTATAACTACCACTCCCAATAACCACCATTGTTTAATTAATAATCCATGCCTGAACCCTAATCGCAACCAACATCCCTTTCTATCTTCTCGATATCTCTCATCACTCTAAATGGAATCTCATGAAATCTCGACTCTATAGCAAACTCTGCTTCTGTGTACAAAGCTGCCAACAACGCCGCACCGCTGCCGCCCTAGATGAATTTCATTCGGCCTATTTAGAGCTCCTTTCCGTTATATCTCTCTAAACCGGAACTTCATACTCCAGCAGCAAGGTGGAATCAGGGCACTCACATGTTTGATCAGGCCGTCAGTGATCGAAGACTTCTACTAAAAATAACGCAACCTTCTGATTCCATCGCCGGACCGTCGTGGCGGTACACATCTCTAGAACTAATAATTTAGAATAGGGTTACTTTCTGTTCTCATAAGCCTATTAACCCGTATGGTTTGGGATTGGACTCAAAATGCTTTTCATTTTTGGTGAATGTAGGAGTCAACAATGCTAGAATAAATCATTGGGTAAAGAGATCTTGGTGGACTTTTAACGGGAAAGCTTTCAAGCAAAAGGTCAGTTACTTGGACTTCACTGATAAAACAAATCAAAAATGTTAATCTAATTCTACTTATCCCTAATAATATACAAATTCAAAATCACTGATCGTCTAATTTTATATCGAGTGCTGATGTGTTTAAACTTGAGTCAATTAATTTGCTTGTGAGAATTTTAATTATATGGCTGAATTGTATGTTTTAGTGCATATATGATAAAAAGAAATGTTCTTTTATCAAATAATTATTAGTGCATTTTGGGTTGAGCATTGAAAATAATTATTACACTGTTACATATAAAAGCCTTCTACATTGGATTTGAAGTAGAAAGAACTAAAGTATTTGATTGTCTTCTCACAATCCTTGGTTATGTAATACAGGTGACAAATGGATGTTTTCGGCTATCCTATTAACGTGGAACAAATTCTTAAATCTAACTTCCAGAACTACACAAAGGTATCTCTGGTCTTGGTTAAATTTGTTGGTTTACTTTGTTTTTTGTCACACCCTCAAAATCCGCTAACGGGGTTTACCGTCAGGCGTGTGACATAACCAGGATCTCAGATAAGCATTAGTTACACCAAACGACTCGATAATTACAAAACATATAGATTGCTTAATAATAGTGGAACAAACCAATTATGTTTAAGATATGCGGAAGCGTATACAGTAAAATATTTAACAATGGTTTTGAAACACACAAACACATGTCCAGTCCAGTTTATGTAAAATAAATGCAAATTAACTCTTGAAAACAGTTTGTGGTGAATACAGAATGACATGCTGTAGATGCAGTGCTCCTAACGTGCCACATCAACGTCCTGAGAGAAAACATGCAAAAATCTCAGTACAAGACTGGTGAGTTCACAGGTTTATCAGAAAACAGTAATTATCAGTAATGAAGTTCCCGGATTAAGTAATCCGATAAGTATAGTGAAATCCCCGGATTTATCAATCCGATAAGTATAGTGAAATCCCCGGATTTATCAATCCGATAAGTATAATGAAATCCCCGATTTATCAATCCGATAAATATAATGAAATCCCCGGATTTGTATTAAAGCATATAATGGGTAGCTAGTCCATAATGATCACTATGTGTATGAAGGCGCGACCGAACTGACATGTAAGCAATAGTATAATGTAGGCCCGGTTGTGGATCACACACCACAACACTTGAAATTAGGCTAACCGTTCACCCGTTTGACCAGCTAGCGCGACTAGCCCGAGTGGGTATGTCAATCCCAGTAGTACTACTAACAATTACCTCGTTAAGTCCATATTAACGGTCCGTTGGGCAAGTATACACCATAGTATCAAATATATGCAATATTACAAAAATCCAATATAATGTAACGTTTTTGAAATCAGCATGTTTCTCTCCCCCAAAAGAGTATATAAGTAAAAGTGGGGCTGTAAACTCACCTTGATTGCACAGCAGAGAAATAATGTTCGAGCAACGGTTAAGGTTTCGGTTAACCTGTGTTTCATTTAATGTGAATATAATTAATATTAATTATTAATTACAATATAAGAGTCGTACGGTTTCGCGTTTCACGTCTCGGTCACGGCGCAGGTCATCGATTTACCCATTACCATACTAGAACACTCGACCACCCATTCACAAAATGCATCAAATCCATTTATCATGTTGATTGTCTAGTTCGACTATGTTCAACAGTCAACACTAAGACATCTCAATACATAACAACTAAATACATGAATCCATGCACCTAAAATGTACATATAAAACATATGCACCTGAATATATATATATATAACCTACATGCTAATATGTTCATATAAAAACATAGGACTCAATTATTAAAAAAAAACATCATTCCCGCATGGTTCATGTCCATTATAGGACATATTCATTATGAATATAATTGTGTACATTTATATAATTGTGTTAATAATTGTGTATATATATATAATTGTGTTACTCCTATAATCGTTACTCCTGTATATAGGTCCATTATAGGACATTTTCTGTGAATAATTGTCACGATTATAATAATTGTAATGTAACAATCAAAGTTGTATTTATATATATATATAACGTTACTCCAAACAATTATTGTTTAAGTCCATTCAATTATATATATATATATAATAACTGGTGAAGACTAATTGTATGAGTTATTACATATATATCCATATAAAAACATCAACAACAGTGCTAATTGTCTAATTCTAAAATGGGTGTCCAGGTCCATTCATGCGGCTATAATAACCTACATACATAAATATATCTATATAAGCACACACATAGGTACATACAAGGTGTATACATATTTACATATGCAGGATCATATGTGCAGAAAACCTATATATTTATGTATGCGCAGAACACACACACCCTATATATATATACACGGAACCATATACACACACAATACATACATATAACCGAAAACACACACAAACACAACAACCCGAAACACATATATATGCCACGTACACAGCAGCCGAAGGCTGCTGTGTTTTTGTCGTTCTTAAACAAACACACACACTCTTAACATGTATATATATACACTGCAGAAACATACATATATATGTATACACACACGAAGAAAGCACATAACATCCATTTACGCAAATCACACCATACGTACATATATATATATATATATATATATATATATATATTATATATATATATATATATATATATATATATATATATATATATATATATATATATATATATATATATATAAACGCAGAAACGACACACACATGCGTGACTAGATTTCCACAGCCCTTGAATCCGTAAGTACTCATATGCGAACCGTAACCGAGAACTCGAAACCGTACAAGATCGAACAAAGTTAATGATCAATTAAGAAACGTACCGAACGAACCGCGACTGATTCGGTTGATTGGTTGCTATCGGAAAGGCCCTCAAAGGACGTAGGTGAACGAGAGCTCACGGTTGAAGAGGAACGTTTCGTCGTGATATGCCGCTCGTGAATAAGAGGTTGCCGTCGCGAAGGAGGGTCGCCGGTAGTGAAACCGTGAGGGTTGGTGGTTGACAGGAGTCAAGGGAGAGGAAGAGAGGGCTGCCGCGGTTTTAGAGAGGGATCGTAGAAGGGCTATGTCACACCCTCGCTTAGAGCGGAAACACGAGGATGTGACGGACGGGATCGTCATAACACTTGGTATAAATACAGAGATATAATACATGCAACTTCTCGTGTCATGACGTCCCCGACACAATGGTGACTTGTGTCGTGGTTAGTCAGTTCCACGACTATCATAGTCTTATTGATTCTAAAATCCAAAATACACATTGTTCACAAATGAATACAAATGTTATACATTACAAATGCAAAACTAATGAAATCCTGAGGGTCTCTGCTAAGGCATCAGCACTAGCTATCCTCTTTGATTATGATCACCTGAAAAGATATGCTCAAAAATGTCAACAATAATGTTGGTGAGTTCCGCAGGTTTAAATTTAAAACATATAACTGATGCTGTATAGATTTTTAATGTGGAATCAAACTGTAAGCACAAACCACATAACATGTGTTTAAGACAACCAAACCTAATGACGTTATGCATATAAATCTGACGGAATATATTCACCCATGGCCGGTTTGCTGGCAGCTGTAGTCGGTAACTCACAAGTTAACCGATCTGTCGAGGGTGGGGGTGTCAACCCAGTAGTACTACCAATACCTAACCGTTGGTTCCCAAACCCGGGAATTAATGGTTGTTTGAGTTTTCCATAGATTAACACCATGTATGCATGCAAAACAGTATCACATTGATTCCAAGAATGAAAACAGAATATATAATGTACAGCATTGAAAACGGGTGAGCATACTTTTCCCCCAATTTGATTGAAATCATTGAAAACTTGTATAAGCATAAAAAGGGGCCACGAAACTCACCTTGAATTGTTGTAATGCACAAAGACTTCACAGAATCAAGCAATGCACGTTCAGATACGATCAATACCTATTATTATTATAATCGAGTCTTTAAATTGTATCAACATGAACAAGTATATTTGATCGGATTTGGGTCAGTTCGGTTTGATGTTTATGATTTGGTTTATGCGTTTTAGTTTAATCATAAACTTAGTGATTTATATTTTAGGATTGATTAATTTAAAAGATGTTTTGGTAAGAAATAACTTATAATTTACATTCGTAAATAATTATGAAATTATATGGTGTGTAATTTTCTATGATTTTCGTGATTATTTCGTAATTAAACACGATTTAATGTTTATTTTTATAAAAATTACTTATTTTTAATATTTATAAATTATATTTTATAAATATTCTTATGGTTTTTAAACAAAATAAATTTACAGAAAATAATTTTGTGAGTTTTTAGAATACAGGATGTTTATAAAATTTATTTTATAATTTTAGGGATTTTTGTAGAATTTTTAGAAGCTTAAAAATGTGTTTTAAAAATAAAGGCAGAGGCTCGGGTTCGAACCCGGAACCTCTTGCCCAGAATCCCACACACCAACCAGTGAACCAAGGCACAAGGCCGCAACAGCACCCCGTTTTATTTGTTTTTAAGTCAACCTAGCCGATTACCCCCAAATCCATATGAACCCTAATCTGATTTCCCCCAAATTGAACTCAAATTCGATATTATTGATGATCAAATTCATGGGGCTTTAGTTCCCCATGATCAAACGAGTAAAATGATACATTTGATTACCTGTATTGTGTCGATTGATGATAAGAACAGTCAAGAACAAGCCGCGGTTTTCTTGAAATCGAAAAGGAATTAAACACTGATGAAACTCGAATTAATTGCACAGGAAGCTTTGAATGAGGTTGAGGATTGAAAACCCTTTATTAATTGTGGTGTATATGGGTCGGAGTGTGGTGTACGGTTAGTTGCAGGTCGCGGATGAAGTTGATGATAGAATTTAGTGTTCGTGTGTGTTTTGTTTGCAATTAGAAGTTGTGTTCGAATTATTGATTGATAAGGTTCGTGTTAATGGAATTATTTTTGATTAAAGTGATGTGTAAGTGGGTCAATTAGCCGTTTGAAGCTGTCGGGAATAAAGTGGAAGATTATTACCGTTAATTTACCGTTGATACGCGTTTGGAGGTTGCTTCGAGTTCGATTCTTATCCACGAAGAGATTCGGGTTAAATTGGGCTATAAAATCGGGATTTTACGCTGTTTTGGTGGTCGCCGGCGAGTCGCCGGAGACTCGCCGGAATCGGTGCCGGAAAACGAAAGGGATTGGGCGGGGGGTTGGTTTTGTAATTTCAGAAATTACACAAATGGTCCCTCGAGTTTTATTTTTTATTTTTATGTATAAACTTCATTTTAAGTTTCAACAATATCAGAACACCCCCTTGGACTTATTATTATTATTATCATTTTCATTTTATTATGATTATCATTATAATTATTATGATTATTATTATTATTATGATTATTATTATTATGATTATTATTATTACTATGGTTATGATTATTGGTATTGTTATTATTATTTTCATTATTATTATTATTCGCACGAACGAGCATACGAGAGTTTCAACTAACACGACATATATACATAAAAACAATAGATACATAAGGATAATTAACACACATAGAATATGTACATGAAGATAATTCGATTAACACGATACATAGATTATGAATCTACGTGAGGCTAGTCAATATACACACGACGAGCTGATGTTGGTTGACAGTCTATTAACGACAGATGCCACATACCATCACATTCACCACATGATCTTCAACAAGAAGAATCTTAGGTTTCCTTTCTAATTTGGGAATATCTTGAATGTTTCTAAGACTTTGTTCATTAAATCCATCTGTATCATCTGATCTGTCACGCTAATGTGACAGTAACTCACAATGTTCTTTGCTTGATTTTGTGAGGTGTCACAGTATCCCCCAGTTGAGGGAATTTCGTCCCGAAATTCAACTGATGCCAGATCCAAGAGTGTCATCCTCGAACAGATGAGGATATTTGAGTTTCATCTGATCCTCTCGTTCCCATGTAAACTCTGGACCTCGTTTGGAATTCCATCTCACACAAACAATAGGTATCTTGCTGCGTCTTAGTTTCTTGACCTTTCGGTCCATGACTTCAATAGGTTCCTCCACGAAATGGAGACTTTGATCAATCTTGATATCTTCGATAGGCACGTGAAGTGATTCGTCAGCTAAACACTTCTTAAGGTTTGATACATGGAAAGTATCATGTACACTGCCCAGCTCTTGTGGCAACCTTAACGGTATGCCACTGGACCGATCCTCTCTGTGATCTCAAATGGTCCAACGTATCTCGGAGCTAACTTCCCCTTCTTTCCAAACCGAACTATCCCTTTCCAGGGAGAGACCTTAAGTAACACTCGATCACCAACATTAAACTCTAACGGTTTCCGACGGTTGTCGGCATAGCTCTTTGGCGATCTCGAGCAGCCTTAAGTCTGTCTTTGATTAGGAAAATCTTATCGGTTGTTTCTTGTATGATTTCAGGACCTGTTAGCTGACTCTCGCCAACCTCGGCCCAGCATACAGGTGATCTACATTTCGGCCATACAACGCTTCGAATGGTGCACACCCAATACTAGTATGATAGCTGTTGTTGTAGGAAAACTCTATCAATGGTAGATGAGTGTCCCAACCACCACCAAAATCAATGGCACACGCACGTAGCATGTCCTCAAGTGTTTGTATTGTGCGTTCACTTTGGCCGTCAGTCTGAGGGTGATAGGCTGTACTCATATCCAGTCGAGTGCCCATCGCTTTCTGCAACGTCTGCCAAAAGCGTGAAGTGAATCGACTGTCTCGGTCGGATATGATTGACACTGGCACTCCATGCCTTGTCACCACCTCTTTGATGTACAATCTTGCCAACTTATCCGTTTTATAGTCTTCTCGGATAGGCAAGAAGTGTGCTGATTTTGTTAATCGATCTACTATGACCCATATCGTGTCATGCCCGCTTGGTGTTCTCGGGAGTTTGGTGATAAAATCCATTGTGATGTTCTCCCATTTCCACTCGGGAATTTCGGGTTGTTGTAATAATCCCGATGGTTTTTGGTGTTCAGCTTTAACCTTGGAACACGTCAAGCATTTGCTCACATATAGAGCAATGTCTTTCTTCATACCCGGCCACCAGTACAGATCCTTCAGATCATGGTACATCTTGTCTGCACCGGGATGAACAGAATATCGAGTCTTGTGTGCTTCATCCAAGACTAATGTACGTACATCTCCCCATTTGGGAACCCATATGCGATCAATGAAGTAATGTACGCCGTCATCCTTGCGATTCATCTGTTTATCCAATCCTCGGAATTCTTCTCCCGCAAGGTTTTCTTCTTTTAGAGCCTCAGTTTGCGCATTTGGATTTGAGTTTTCAAGCTCGTTTGAATAGTCAAGCCCAAGGCTCGAACACGTAATGGTTTTACGCGTTCTTTACGACTGAGGGCATCAGCCACCACATTTGCTTTCCCCGGATGGTACCGGATTTCACAATCATAGTCACTAAGTAATTCTACCCATCGTCGTTGTCGCATGTTGAGCTCTTTCTGATTTAGGATGTGTTGAAGGCTCTTATGATCGGTATAGATGATGCACTTGGTTCCATACAGATAGTGTCTCCATATTTAAGTGCAAAAACTACAGCGCCCAACTCCAAATCATGAGTTGTGTAGTTCTTCTCATGCACTTTTAGTTGTCGTGAAGCGTATGCAATCACCTTACTTCTTTGCATTAACACACATCCCAATCCTTGATGTGAGCATCGCAGTACACCACAAAGTCGTCATTTCCATCCGGAAGGGATAGTATTGGAGCATTACACAGCTTTTCCTTTAATGTCTGGAAGGCTTGTTCTTGTGCATGTCCCCAATCAAACTTCTTATCTTTCTGAGTTAGCATGGTCAACGGTTGTGCGATTTTGAAAAGTTCGCAATAAACCGTCGATAATATCCGGCCAATCCTAAGAATTGTCGGATTTCTGATGGTGTTTTGGGTGTATCCCAATTCTTTACCGCTTCAATCTTGCTGGGGTCTACATGGATTCCATCCTTGTTAACCACATGACCCAAGAACTTCACTTCTTGAAGCCAGAATTCACACTTCGAGAATTTGGCGAAAAGCTTCTCTTCCCGCAACAATTCCAAAATTGCTCGAAGGTGTTTCTCGTGGTCTTCCTTTGAACGAGAATAGATAAGTATATCGTCTATGAACACGATTACAAACTTATCTAAGTATGGTTTGCACACTCGATTCATTAAATCCATGAACACAGCTGGTGCATTAGTCAGCCCGAACGGCATGACTAAGAACTCATAGTGCCCGTAACGAGTCCTGAATGCTGTTTTCGGTATGTCATCCTCAAAAACCCTCAGTTGATGATATCCAGAACGAAGATCAATCTTGGAGAAATACGAAGCTCCCTGTAGTTGATCAAACAAATCATCAATTCTGGGCAGAGGGTATCGGTTTTTCACAGTCAACTTGTTCAACTCGCGATAATCGATACACATACGAAATGACCCGTCTTTCTTCTTGACAAATAGAACCGGTGCTCCCCATGGTGAATGACTCGGCCGAATGAATCCCTTCTCCAATAGCTCTTGTAGTTGGTTGGAGAGTTCCTGCATTTCGGAGGGTGCTAAACGATATGGTGCTTTTGCTACCGGCGTAGCTCCAGGAACCAACTCGATACGAAATTCTACCTGTCGTAGAGGAGGTAATCCCGACAAATCATCAGGGAATACTTCCGGATAATCTCGCACCACAGGAATATCTGCCAACTTGACGCCTTCTTTCTTCTTTTCTACAACATGAGCCAAGAGTGCATAGCACTGCTTCCGTAGACATCGTCGCGTCTTCATGCATGAGATAAGCTTCAGAGTTCTTCCTGGTCGTTCTCCTTGAATCTTGAGTACCTCCCCATTAGGCATGGGGATTCGTACTATCTTCTCCCGACAAACGATCTCTGCTCCGTGCTTTGCCAACCAATCCATCCCCACAATTACGTCGAAACTCCCTAACTCGAAAGGTACCAAATCTATGTCGAAGGCATGGTTTTCTAATATTATGGAGCACTGTCTAATTATCTCATCTGCTTGTACAAATCTACCGTTGGCCATTTCTACTGAAAAGCTAGTTTCTAGCCTACTCGGTTTCAACCCAAGCATGTGTGCAAAATCAGAACGATATGAAGCTATTATCTGCTCCCGTATCAAACAATATAGATGCGAAGTGGTCGTTGAGAAGATACGTACCCGTGACGACATTGGGATCTTGGGGGCATCATTGGCTCCAATGACGAAGGCACGTCCTCTTGCAGTATTTCCTTGGTTTCCTTGGACGGGTTACCAGCTATGGCCAACAGTTGCTGCTGGTTGTTGCCTTGTTGACCGGGTGCTCTGTTCAGTCGAGGACACCTGTTTCGGAAGTGATTAAGACCTCCGCATTCGTAGCATGCCCTGGCGTTCCCGGCGGGGTTAACCGCATTGATGGGCGTGACCAGGTTTGGCGCATTCTACAATCTTTCGCCCAATGACCCAGGCGCTTACAGTTCGTGCATTCCCGACACGGCTTTGTTGGGGAGTGGTGCCAGTTACACTTGTTGCACTTGGGGTGCGGTCCCGTGTAGTCCTTCGTCCCTTGAGTCACGGCCACAAAGTTTCTGGTCGTTTTGGCCCTCTTATCAAACTTTCCAGTACCAGACCGACTTGTTTCCCCAGTCTCTTTTCTTTTCTCCGCTCCCTTACCCAGTACTCCTGTTCTTACCATCTCGTCTGTGAGAGCGCCCGCTTTCAGAATAGCGTTCTGGATTGTGGGGGGAGCAGCTGCAGTTACCATCGCCCGAATTTGAGGCACGAGTCCCCAAATGTACCTTTCATCCTCTTGGATTCCGGAGTGACTAGGTGTGGAACTAGTCTAGCCAACTCGTGGAATCGGTCAGTATAAGCTGCATGCCCTGCCCCACCATAGCATGATTCCAGAACTCATGCTCAAGCTTCTGCATTTCGTTGAGGGGGCAGTATTCCTCGGTAATCAATGCTTTGAATTCATCCCAGGTCATTTGTATTGCAGCTTCCCTTCCTCTAGCTTGAACCTGGGTGTTCCACCAGGTTAGTGCTCTGCCCTGCAGTGAGCACGTAACATACTTGATCCGCTGGCTATCGAGGCATTCACTGATGTCGATCACGGCCTCCATTTTCTCAAGCCATCTAGTCAGGGCTATTGCCCCACCTTTCCCATCAAATTCGTGGGGTTTACAAGCCACAAATTCTTTATATGTACATCCACGTTTGATTTGATTGTCGCCAGTTTCATTCCCATTTGTTCTGCCATTGCCAGTATCACCCACCACACCTTGGTCATGTTGACCGTTGGTGTTGTGATCCCCGTGGGGAGGATGGTTCAGCAGGGCATCGCTTACTTGGGTTACAATGGTTGGTACCAATGCAGCTAGCTGCTGAGCAATCATGGCAGCTATATCAGGATTGCCAGTTTCCTGATTATTATCGGCTGGAGCACCACCAGCTTTTGAGGGTCTACCCCTTCTCCTGTTTTGTGGGGCTTCAGCTTGTTGGTTGGTTTTGCGTGTGATTCTTTTTGGCGCCATCTTCTAACTACTGAAGGATGGAAGTTTTAGTCACCGTATGATTTCATGCATTAATTCATAATAACCTATGCTTCGGTCCATTAAGATCATTATGTAGCCCAGGTTAAGCACATTCTCAGTAACCGGTGATGCTTATATATAGGGTTCCCGCAGCGTTCCCACCACATCCACGATATACCTTGAATAATACTTAAACTAGTTACATAACATCTTAATTTTCCTTAGCACCTACCCAAGAATAAATGTTTCACAAGATCAATATCATGATTGGAAATACCATGAGGGCTCTAAGTAGGACAGGACTTGAGTAAATGTTAATAATGTTTGATTGCCTTTAACAAGGACTTATAATGTTTGATTGCCTTCAACAAGGACTTACTAGAATCATGACCCTTAGCACTCTAGGGTATAGAATAAAAACGTGTGATACTCATGATCGTTACCTCGTGGTAAGATTAGCCAGACTTTTCATGCATGGCGAATTACAATTACGTGTGCACCCGTAATGGTAATCTACCTTGCATGATCACCCTTAACTTCACTTACCCCAAGTTAACATCATAGTATTATTTAAATTCAACAAATACAAATTATATGATGTCCTCCTGTCCATGAGCCAGTATTCCAATAATAGAAGGTAATAGCAAATAAGCACATAAGCACATTATGTCTTAATGATCACTGCATATCCATTATACTTTCAGAATTTCACTCAATACTACGATAGGGTCGGATTCAATATCCGAGATCAACACTACGTGTGATCACCGAAGTTCCTGTTACTATGATGTTGTGCGCATACAAGCGTAAAGTTCTAGCATAAAGTATCCTAAGAAGATAGTATAAGAGTAGTAATGTCTTCCTTTGGGATACTCAGATAAAACGTGTATAATATAAAATCAAGTATGTAGGAACATACTTGTATATTATTAGGCATATAGGAATATACCTATATATCAAATTTATAGACCTTAGGTGAAATCAAATGCACACAATCCCTAGCATGCATTCTATATGAAGGTTCTTAGGTTATAGTCTAGGTCGAATTCTCCACCTAAATCTCTATAACCAAGGCTCTGATACCAATCTGTCACACCCTCGCTTAGAGCGGAAACACGAGGATGTGACGGACGGGATCGTCATAACACTTGGTATAAATACAGAGATATAATACATGCAACTTCTCGTGTCATGACGTCCCCCGACACAATGGTGACTTGTGTCGTGGTTAGTCAGTTCCACGACTATCATAGTCTTATTGATTCTAAATCCAAAATACACATTGTTCACAAATGAATACAAATGTTATACATTACAAATGCAAACTAATGAAATCCTGAGGGTCTCTGCTAAGGCATCAGCACTAGCTATCCTCTTTGATTATGATCACCTGAAAAGATATGCTCAAAAATGTCAACAATAATGTTGGTGAGTTCCGCAGGTTTAAATTTAAAACATATAACTGATGCTGTATAGATTTTTAATGTGGAATCAAACTGTAAGCACAAACCACATAACATGTGTTTAAGACAACCAAACCTAATGACGTTATGCATATAAATCTGACGGAATATATTCACCCATGGCCGGTTTGCTGGCAGCTGTAGTCGGTAACTCACAAGTTAACCGATCTGTCGAGGGTGGGGGTGTCAACCCAGTAGTACTACCAATACCTAACCGTTGGTTCCCAAACCCGGGAATTAATGGTTGTTTGAGTTTTCCATAGATTAACACCATGTATGCATGCAAACAGTATCACATTGATTCCAAGAATGAAAACAGAATATATAATGTACAGCATTGAAAACGGGTGAGCATACTTTTCCCCCAATTTGATTGAAATCATTGAAAACTTGTATAAGCATAAAAAGGGGCCACGAAACTCACCTTGAATTGTTGTAATGCACAAAGACTTCACAGAATCAAGCAATGCACGTTCAGATACGATCAATACCTATTATTATTTATAATCGAGTCTTTAAATTGTATTCAACATGAACAAGTATATTTGATCGGATTTGGGTCAGTTCGGTTTGATGTTTATGATTTGGTTTATGCGTTTTAGTTTAATCATAAACTTAGTGATTTATATTTTAGGATTGATTAATTTAAAAGATGTTTTGGTAAGAAATAACTTATAATTTACATTCGTAAATAATTTATGAAATTATATGGTGTGTAATTTTCTATGATTTTCGTGATTATTTCGTAATTAAACACGATTTAATGTTATTTTTATAAAAAATTACTTATTTTTAATATTTATAAATTTATTTTATAATATTCTTATGGTTTTTAAAAAAATAAATTTACAGAAAATAATTTTGTGAGTTTTTAGAATACAGGATGTTATAAAATTTATTTTATAATTTAGGGATTTTTGTAGAATTTTAGAAGCTTAAAAATGTGTTTTAAAAATAAAGGAGAGGCTCGGGTTCGAAACCGGAACTCTTGCCCAGAATCCCACACACCAACCAGTGAACCAAGGCCAAGGCCGCAACAGAACCCCGTTTATTTGTTTTTAAGTCAACCTAGCCGATTACCCCCAAATCCATATGAACCCTAATCTGATTTCCCCAAATTGAACTCAAATTCGATTATTGATGATCAAATTCATGGGGCTTTAGTTCCCATGATCAACGAGTAAAATGATACATTTGATACTGTATTGTGTCGATTTGATGATAAGAACAGTCAAGAACAAGCCGCGGTTTTCTTGAAACGAAAAGGAATTAAACATGATGAAACTCGAATTAATTGCACGGAAGCTTTGAATGAGGTTGAGGATTGAAACCTTTATTAATTGTGGTGTAATGGGTCGGAGGTGTGGGTGTACGGTTAGTTGCAGGTCGCGGATGAAGTGATGATAGAATTAGTGTTCGTGTGTGTGTGTTTTGTTTGCAATTAGAAGTTGTGTTCGAATTATTGATGATAAGGTTCGTGTTAATGGAATTATTTTTGATTAAAGTGATGTGTAAGTGTGGTTCATTACCGTTTGAAGCTGTCGGGATAAAGTGGAAGATATACCGTTAATTTACCGTTGATACCGGTTGGAGGTTGCTTCGAGTTCGATCTTATCCACGAAGAGATTCGGTTAAATTGGGCTATTAAAATCGGGTTTCTGTTTTGGTGGTCGCCGGCGAGTCGCCGGAGACTCGCCGGAATCGGTGCCGGAAACGAAAGGGAATTGGGCGGGGGGTTGGTTTGTAATTCAGAAATTACACAAATGGTCCCTCGAGTTTATTTTTATTTTTTATGTTATAAACTTCATTTTTAAGTTTCAACAATATCAGAACACCCCCTTGGACTTATTATTATTATTTCATTTTCATTATTATTATGATTATCATTATAATATTATGATATTATTATTATTATGATTATTATTATTATTATGATTATTATTATTATTACTATGGTTATGATTATTGGTATTGTTATTATTATTTTCATTATTATTATTATTCGCACGAACGAGCATACGAGAGTTTCAACTAACACGACATATATACATAAAAACAATAGATACATAAGGATAATAACACACATAGAATATGTACATGAAGATAATTCGATTAACACGATACATAGATTATGAATCTACGTGAGGCTAGTCAATATACACGATGAGTTCACGAGCTTGATGTGGGTGACAGTCTATTAACGACAGATGCCACATACCATCACATTCACCACATGATTCTTCAACAAGAAGATCTTAGGTTTCCTTTCTATTTGGGAATATCTTGATGTTTCTAAGACTTTGTTCATTAAATCCATCTGTATCATCTGATCTGTCCCGCTAATGTGACAGTAACTCACAATGTCTTTGCTTGATTTTGTGAGGTGTCACAGGCTACCGTTGAGGGTTGTAGCAGCGGTGTAGCAGCGGTTTAGTCGAGAGAAAGAGGTGTCGAGAGGTTGCCGTTGATGTGAGGTGGGTTGTTTGCTATAAAAGAGATATGTCGGTGTGGTTGCAGGAACATGGATTAGTGGCTCCCTCAAATTCCTCCACTAACACAAGCAGACAATCCTCTATTCTATTAGTATTATTTATTATATTATATTATTATTATTATTATTATTGTTATTATTATTATTATTATTATAAAAATAATAAAATAGAAACTCGGGTTGTCACATTTTGTTTTATTTAATGAAATCTTCAAATGAAACACTGGTGTCACCAGAAATGATAATGAGGAGATCATTTGGAAATCAAACTTTTACAGCAGATGAAGACACATTGCTTCACAGTGGAAGCTTTAACTACAAGATTTTTATCCTATCGCGACGACAAAAGTCGTCGCCATAGGTGCCTGTTGTCGTCGGCATAGCCTATGGCGACGACATGTCGTCGCTATAGGGGTAGTAGCCGTAGTTTCCGTCGCCATAGGTCAAAAACTGTCGTCGGCGTAGACCTTATCGCCATTGCCACCTATCACGACGACATGTCGTCGCGATAGTCTGGTCGCGATAAATTTTCCCTCAATTTTTAAAATTAAAAAATATATTTAAATAGACCCTATGGCGACGACATATCGTCGCTATAGGTGTTTTGATTTTTAATAATAAAATATTAAAGTAATATAATTATTTCTTAATTTTATCTATGGCGACGACAAGTCGTCGCCATATGGTATCTGTTTAAAAAATTTATTATTTAAATTTTGATTTTTTCCAGTTTTTTACCTGAATAATACCCAAATCAGATACTCAGAATAAAACCTAAATATTATCAATACTAAACGTAGATCAAACAATTCTAATTAAGTACATACCAAAGAAGACAAAAGTAGCAAACTAAAAATGTCTTAAGTCTTTAGAAACCTAACAAATTAACTTCCTAATTATCGTCATCTTCATCATCTTCGTTGTTGTTGGGATTATACTTTCTTCTTTCAAATTCAGCCGTCTTTTCTTGCATTTCTCGCATTTGTTGCCTTAATGCTTCCATTTCTCATTGGGATGTGATGATCCCTTGATTGTTCATAACGAGAGAGATTTTTTACTTTCGTCCAACACCTCTCGTATGAACACGCCTTTCTCCTAATGCAAGCTCTAAACATTGCATCTCATTAACGGGCGACTCTCCGCCTCCATTTGCATTGGGCGTATTGATTTTTAATTTTTGCCTGCAATTTTAAAGAATCAAAATGAAAAGTTATTAAGATTTTTATGAAATTTCGACAGCATAACTGTAACAAATGAAAAAAAACCATCCCAAATCATAACTAAATATAACATAAAATTCGCAACATAAAATTAACTTTCAAGATATAAACATAACTAAATATAACATAAAATTCCCAACTTTCAAGATCACCAAACATAATATATTAAATACATATGAACTTATGATAATAACATTGTTAACATATTAAACTTACCCAATCTTTTTCTGCCCTTTGGTTGACCATCCTGACCCTTCTCTGTAATGCGACCTCCTTCAGTTTCGATGTAACTTGGGGTCCTGGTTTGTTGCTCCTATTAAAAACAATATTCATAAAAAACATAAAGAATTAATGTCACACCCTCAAATTCGGGTCTGGAATCTATCACGGAGGGGTGAGCAAACAGGATCGAACACAGTAGTTACACATGAGGTGCAGTTATCTATATGATAAGTTTTAGATAACATTTCATTAATAATCAGAGCATTAAATATTATGCGCACGGAATTAAATATATATATTGTTTCTTAACAATACTTCTAATCATGTCTTGTTAATAACCAATATGTATCTGGAGCTCTTATATGATCCTACGTGCTCGTCCAAAAGCTCCTAATAGATACTGAGAATACATGTAAATCAAGTGTCAACACAGGGTTGGTGAGTTCATGGTAAGTAAAACATATTTGATAAATCATCCATTATCATTCAAAGAAGGGTTTATTGTCAAAGTGTGAGTTTAATTTACTCACCGGTATATGAATAGCCTGTCGGAACCCTTTTTAATAAGGTGAACCCGCTATCCCACATACCCACTATGTACAAGCCAACAATCCATCACATAAGATTTGCCCATGTATCATAGTTTAATTTTCCCTTTTCCTTTTTATGTGTGTATTATGCCAGTTTTAATAATTCAAATCAGAGGGCGCGAATCCTCTCTTTACATTTATCCTCATATGGGTGGTAAGTGGAACTATAATGGCAAAACTATATAGCGCAACAATCTGCCTTCCCACAGAATAGTCATCCCGAATGACAGCGAGATCTTTGTGCATCTGATAAGGACACACATGTCCAAACCTTTGTGGGGGTTAGTCACTCCCCGATAGTACTATCCAAAAGATCCCTACCTTGTTTATAGCCCAGTTTACACAGAAGGATTTCATAATAACCATATGTAATCATAAATGTGATCCAATTATTTTAACATAATACACAAAAATAATTTGTAAATTAATTACAACATGTATTCCAGCCCCAAATATTTAAATGGTTAAAAGGGGAATAGTTATAAATCACCTCAGTCTTGTGTGGTTTGTTGACAAGCTAGTAAATTCCTGTAAGGAATTATAATTCACTAAGCAAATATTTACAAATCCATAACCTAAATAAGTTGATCTTGAACCTGGCGTTCAATTGATCTAAGTTTGGTTCTCGGGGGATTGTTATAAACATATAATTAAATCATTTAGTTATTTTATTTTAATAACTAAAGATTTATATTTCATAATATTTGATAAATTTTATAATGATTTTACATATCTTATGTTCTAATAAATTATAGATATTATTTAAACATGTAAGTTTATATTTAATTTTGTAGATTTTATAATTTAATATATAAATCTAATTTCTGTTATCATGTTTAAAACACAAATAGAATACTTTAATATTTATAATTAATTTATAAAATCTAATAGCAAGATTTATAAATAAAAACAAATCATCTAAACATTATATTTATATGGTAATGTTATATAATTAAAACATAGATATGTATAAATAATAACCTATTATTAAATTATAACATATTTACACGATAAAACATAATATAAATTATTTAATCATTAATATGTTCAATAATTAATAATCATAACATAATAGATTTATATTCAATAAATAATATAAATTATCTAATTATTAATTATGTGATCCATATTTATATATGTATATACACCTTATTTTATGATTATGTGTAATAATCTAGTCCATTTTTATGAAATGATTATTTATAACATTTATAAATAATATTTTATAACATTTATAATAATTAATAAATAAATAATAAGGTTTTTAAGAAATAATTTTCCAGAATATAATTAAATAACTTATAAATTAGCAAAGTTTATAAAAACTGTTTTTATAATTTTTTAGTTATTTTCTGTATTTTTAAATAGTATAAAAGGCTTTTAAAAAATTATATGTTGGTGGCCGGGTTCGAACCCGCGACCACAAACACACACGACAACACACAAACCAGTGAACACAAAGGCTTATAGCCGTGATAAGTCTCGGCTTTTAATTCTTTTAAACACAAACCCAAATCAATCCCTAAATCAAGAACCCTAATTTCAATTGATTTGAAATTGAACCACCAATTGATGTTGTTAATCAAATTAAGTTTAGGGATATGATTCCTCAAGTAAAACCGAATGTATGGGTGTAATAAATTACCTGTTTTGAAGTTTGATCGATGATGAACACTACGAAGAACAGTCGCGGCTAATGTGGAATCCAAACGATGATCAAACACTGATGATACTCGAATTAATTGCACAGGAAGTTTTAGTGGTGTACACGATCAAAATACTTCTGTCAATTTGGGTTTAGAATGTGTCTAGGTTGGATTTCGAGTGAGTTGAAGGTCGCGGAGATAGGAAGGAATCAATTTGAGATGTTGTGTGTTTTCTGGTGTAATTGGAGTTGTAGACCGATTGGTTACATTTATAACATGGATTAGGTGAGGTTGATTCGATTATTGTAGTGTGTTTGTGCGATTCAAGTCTGTAAAGAGGCCGACAGTAATCACGTGGGTTTAGATCGATCGCACTCTTGTTTGTTTCCAAATTAATGTGTGGCATGAGTTCGAATCATGCACGCGGTTGTGGTGGGAACAATTATTTGGATCAAAACCGAGTAAATTCGTGTTTAGGAGTCGCCGGAACGTCGCCGGTGGCCGGCCGGAGGTGAGGGTCGACGGTGGGGGGTTGGGTTTAAGAATTTACAGAATGGCCCTGTGGTTTCAGGATTTTATTATTTCATGTTTG
Organism: Flaveria linearis; assembly: GCA_024085815.1. Classification (NCBI taxonomy): domain Eukaryota; kingdom Viridiplantae; phylum Streptophyta; class Magnoliopsida; order Asterales; family Asteraceae; genus Flaveria; species Flaveria linearis. The sequence goes on from CM044013.1 coordinate 9,293,034, forward strand.
AAGTTTAAAAAAAAATCAGTTTTAAAAATTTACAAATTACCCCCCCTGAACTTATTAAATCAATTTTAATAAATTTTGTAAATTATTATCAATAATAATATTTTCATTATTATTATTATCATCATTATTAACATTATATTTTAATAATAATAATAATATTATTATTATTGTCATTATTTTTATTATTATTAATATATCATTTAATAATAATAATAATATAAAAATAATTTATAAATTCACATAAAAATTATATTAAACACATGAAAATTTTCGGGTTGTCACATCATCCCCCTGTTAGAGGAATTTTCGTCCCGAAAATTAAGATGTACTGGTAATATTCTTGAACAGGTTAGGATACTTGCGCATCATTTCGTCCTCTCGTTCCCAAGTGAACTCAGGACCACGCCAAGAGTTCCACCGGAACTCTGACAACCGGAATCTTGCTATGCTTAAGTTGTTTAACTTTCTTATCCATGATTTCAACTGTGCCTCAACAAGTCTGAGTTTCTCATATACTTGCAGTTCCTAACCAGTGATTCATCGGATAAACACTTCCTTAGATTAGTACGTGAAAACATGTGGCACACCACCAAGTTCAGCAGGTAGATTTATTCATAGGCCACTGGGCCGATCCTTCTGACAATTTCAAAAGGTCCCACGTAGCGAGGGTTCAATTTCCCTCGTTTCCCAAAGCGTATAACTCCCTTCCAGGGAGATACCTTTAGCGAAACTTTTATCTCCTTCCTGAAATTCAAGTGGCTGCTGCGGGTTTATCAGCGTAACCTTATGGAGATCCTGGCAGAAAGCTATGCGTTCTCTTATCTGGACAATTTTCATGAGTTTTCAAAGATCAAATTCTGGGCCAGTAAGTTGACTATCTCCAACTTCTGCCCAGCAAAGCAGTGATCTACATTTACGTCCATATAAGGCATCGAATGGTGCTGCCTTGATGCTCGAATGATAGCTATTTTATATGAGAATTCTACCAAAGGTAGATGACCTTCCAAGTTCATTCCAAAATCAATAATACAAGCCCTAAGCATATCCTTAAGAGTCTGTATGGCTCTTTCACTTTGACCATCAGTTTAGGGTGATAGGATAGGCTGTGCTCATATCTAGCGGCGTACCTAGTGCTTTCTAAAGTTTATCCCAAAGATAGATGTAATCGTGTGTCACGATTAGAGATGATAGGCACTGGCACTCCGTGTCTAGAGATAATTTCTAAGCAACTAGGGTTAATGTTAAAGAATAATTCCAGAAGAATCAAAGCTATTATCAATTCTGATATCAAATAGATGTGTAGCTACCGATGATAAGGTACGTGCATGTAACAACATTTGGTTTTGTCGAATATGGTTGCTTCAGTCATATAGGTATGACCGTGTGATGTATTACCTTTATTTCCATAATTTAACTATTCTTACTTATAGTCATTTCCTAATTCTGATTATTTCTAACTTGTCTTGGGGTCCTAATCAACCTAGGGCACACTTATGGTAATGGTCGGAACTCCACTTTGTAATGTTCCCGTTTAACACATGTTTAGCTTAATCGTATCACCAATCATAGTTAGGTTCACGACATTGACACTAAAGCAAATCATCTAAACCATCAGAGAGGCTTATTCTACTACTCACTAGATTTTACCAGTGTCCTTCTTAATTCTATTGGTCTAATGTCATAAGGTATGACATCAGTTTTATTAATTCATGGAGTTTGTTAGTATAAAGAGCACGACTTAACCCTACCATTGAATGATTTTAGAATTACAATTCTAACTTTTGCAGTTCATTCCTTAAGTAATAGTCCTCAATCACCAAGGCTTTGAACTCATCTCAACCCTCAATAATCCTATATAAGATCACTGGTATACTAAGAATGTGTTAATCGGTTACACGACACACTAATTTTCTTAGCATTATCACAGAGAATAACGTAATGTATGTATAGAAAGTATATCACCCTTCTATATTTCCTGTAGTCCCTTTCATTCTAAGCATCAATCAGTTCCTCAGTTACTAAAATGCTAAGTGGAAGAATATCTTTTAAAAGATAAAATTGTATCATGATTGGAAATACCATGAAGGCTCTAAGTAGGACAGGACTTAAGTATAGCAAGTAAACACAAGCACATAAGTACAATATGTCTAATGATAGCTGTCTATCCTTTATACTTTCAGGATTTCAGGTATACCATGTCAGGGCAGTACTAGGGAAACAAGTCTCTCTTTAAGTTAGACAAGTGTAGCTTAGATTACCAATGGAACACGTCAAGGTAATTTGATTCATATGCCTTAAAGACTTGTTATTGACCACAGTAATTTCACGTGCTATAATAGCAGCAATGTACGCCAGAGTTCTAGACCGTGAACGGATTTGACGAGAAGTCAATCTGAACGATCATTAAGAATTTTCTGGAAATTGGGTCATATGAGCTATACACGACAATCGAGAATTTGGCAAATAGCAATGAGATGTTCCAGGTGTAATCGTTTGATCGGAAATCAAAGCGGAATACGTTGACTATTCAAAGTATGGGTCAATCACAACTTTGTTGAAGACATGCGTACCTATAAGCATATACTCATCCCAAGGGTTCCCAGGTAAGGTAAACAGGGTCCATCGGTTGATTTGGATATATGCGAATACCTGCCTAGACAGAACACCTCGAGATACAGGCATCACGCTCTTCCAGCATTACATGTTTCAAGTTGTAAGGACAGACTTTGACGAATTTGAAAACCATGAATAACAATCGAGTTTTGGAGTTTGAAATCACTTGAATTAGGCACACAATGCCGTAGAATATGATTAAGATTCGTGTGGTATGATAGGAATCAAGGTATAAGAGGAATCACATAAGGCATATAACTTCTTAATCTTAGTCAATCTCTAACTAAGGCAATTTACCTTGTGCAACTATTGTGTGTGGCTATAGGCTAGATGCAATTCCTAACTCACTATACCAATGGCTCTGATACCAATCTGTCACACCCTCAAATTCCGGGTCTGGATCTATCACGGAGGGGGTGAGCAAACAGGATCGAACACAGTAGTTACACATGAGGTGCAGTTATCTATATGATAAGTTTTAGATAACCATTTCATTAATATCAGAGCATTAAATATTAAGCGCAGCGGAATAAATATATATATTGTTTCTTAACATACTTCTAATCATGTCTTGTAATAACCATATGTATCTGGAGCTCTTATATGATCCTACGTGCTCGCGTCCAAAAGCTCCTAATAGATACCTGAGAATACATGTAAATCAAGTGTCAACACAGGGTTGGTGAGTTCATAGGTAGTAAAAACATATTTGATAAATCATACATTATCATTCAAAGAAGGGTTTATTGTCAAAGTGTGAGTTTAATTACTCACCGGTATATGAATAGCCTGTCGGAACCCTTTTTAATAAGGTGAACCCGCTATCCCACATACCCACTATGTACAAGCCAACAAATCCATCACATAAAGATTGCCCATGTATCATAGTTTAATTTCCCTTTCCTTTTATGTGTGTATTATGCCAGTGTAATAATTCCAATCAGAGGGCGCAAATCCTCTCTTTACATTTATCCTCATATAGGTGGTAAGTGGAACTATAATGGCAAAATATATAGCGCACAATCTGCCTTCCCACAGAATAGTCATCCCGAATGACAGCGAGATCTTTGTGCATCTGATAAGGACCACATGTCCAAACCTTTGTGGGGGTTAGTCACTCCCCGATAGTACTATCCAAAGATCCCTGCCTTGTTTATAGCCCAGTTTACACAGAAGGATTTCATAATAACCATATGTAATCATAAATGTGATCCAATATTATTTAACATAATACACAAAAATAATTGTAAATTTAATTACAACAGTATTCCAGCCCCAAAATATTTAAATGGTTAAAAAGGGGAATAGTTATGAATCACCTCAGTCCTTGTGTGGTGTTGACAAAGCTAGTAAATTTCTGCTAAGGAATTATAATTCATAAGCAAATATTTACAAATCCATAACCTAAATAAGTTAGATCTTGAACTGGCGTTCAATTGATCTAAGGTTTGGTTCTCGGGGATTTGTTATAACACATATAATTAAATCATTTAGTTTGTTGTTTTAATAACTAAAGATTTATATTTCATAATATTTGATAAATTTTTATAATGATTTTAACATCATTATGTTCTAAATAAATTATAGATATTATTAAACATGTAAGTTTATATTTAATTTTGTAAGATTTTATAATTTAATATATAAAATCTAATTTATGTTTATCATGTTTAAAACACAAATAGAATACTTTAATATTTTATAATTTAATTTTATAAAATCTAATAGGCAAGATTATAAATAAAAACAAATCATCTAAACATTATATTATATGGTAATGTTATTAATAATTAACATAGATTATGTATAAATAATATATTATTAAAATTATAACATATTTACACGATAAAACATAATAATATTATTTAATCATTAATTATGTTCATAATTAATAATCATAACATAATAGATTTATATTCGATAATAATATAATTATCTAATTATTAATTATGTTATTCCATATTTATATTTGTATAAACAATTATTTATATTATGTGGTACTAATCTAGTCCATTTTTATTGAAATGATTATTATAACATTTATAAATAATATTTTATAACATTATAATAATAAAAAATAAATACATAAAAGGTTTTTAAAGAAATAATTTTCCAGAATATAATTAAATAACTTATAAAATAGCAAAGTTTATAAAAACTGTTTTATAATTTTTAGTTATTTTTCTGTATTTTAAATAGTATAAAAGGCTTTTAAAAAATTATATGTTGGTGGCCGGGTTCGAACCCGCGACCACAACACACACGACAACACACAAACCAGTGAACCAACGGCTTATAGCCGCGATAAGTCTCGGCTTTTAATTCTTTTAAACACAAACCAAATCAATCCCTAAATGAAGAACCCTAATTTCAATTGATTTGAAATTGAACCACCAATTGATGTTGTTAATCAAATTAAGTTTAGGGATATGATTCCTCAAAGTAAAAAAAAATTATGGGTGTAATAAATTACCTGTTTTTGAAGTTTGATCGATGATGAACACTACGAAGAACAGTCGCGGCTAATGTGGAATCCAAACGATGATCAAACACTGATGATACTCGAATTAATTGCACAGGAAGTTTCTAGTTGTGTACCGATAAAATACTTCTGTCAATTGGGTTTAGATGTGTCTAGGTTGGATTTCGAGTGAGTTGAAGGTCGCGGAGATAGGAAGGAATCAATTTGAGATGTTTGTGTGTTTTCTGGTGTAATTGGAGTTGTAGACCGATTGGTTACATTTATAACATGGATTAGGTGAGGTTGATTCGATATTGTAGTGTGTTTGTGCGATTCAAGTCTGTAAAGAGGCCGACAGTAATCACGTGGGTTTAGATCGATCGCACTCTTGTTTGTTTCCAAATTAATGTGTGGATGAGTTCGAATCATGCACGCGGTTGTGTCGGGAACAATTATTTGGATCAAAAC